>RDEW01000052.1:284106-317345 GCA_011109175.1 Dicyema japonicum | reverse complement strand
GATACACGCATAATTATTAAAATATGGACCAACTGACGTATATTCATCACTGAAATAGTTAACTGAACAAACCATCTTTTCTAGAAGCAACCGTAATCCTGGTACAGAAATCAGACAAAGATTCTCTAAACAACTCACACAATTATTCTAAACTACGCGAAATTTTATTTTTCAATATTCTGAACAAAATTGAGAGAATTTCTCCAAACCAGAGTGGATTTCGAACTGGAAGATCTACACAGATGTAGTATGGGCACATAGGTGTTCATTGCCATGTTCCAGATGTATAAAACTAATATTCATGTACTAGAAATTGATCTTTCCCCTGTTTTGACACAGTAAACAGAAATAATTTGTTAAAAGTTGTCGAAAGCTTCTACTAAATGATATCTGGCTATCATAATCTCCATATTCTACAATAACACTTCAACTACCGCCAACTATGCGATGGAGAATTACTTTTAATGAGAAATTACTAGAAAATATCAAGAAAGCCCAAGAACAACCCTAGCAACGATTACCTATCTAAAATTAAAATGTAAGTGCTCACCATGAAGATCTCGAGACACTTCGTAGGAAAGTGCATGGTTAGTCAGAACTTGAAGGGACAGCACAAGATAAATATAATGATTATTATTTCTCAAATGCATTTAATAATAAACGTTGGATAAGCAGTAAAACTTACCTTTCACAATATTACATTTGTTAATGTGACTTCCTTTCTGCATTCACATAAATAAAATGAAAAAAGTTATAAAATATAGAAATAAATATTTAGTCAATTTATATATTTTTCACTTTAAAATATATTATTTAAGAATATTTTCAGGAGTTTCTTTTTTGATTTCATTAAAATGCAGGGCTGTGGAGTTGGTAAAATATATAACGACTCCTCGACTCTGTTCTGACTCCTGTTAATAATTAAAATGATTCAGACGTTGTAAAAAAAACATTTAGAAAAGAAAATTTAACTATTATTTTTTAGAAATAATATAGCTTTGATCAGGTCTTCGTTCATAGAAGCTTGAAGGTCTGATTTGATAATTTATGCACAGAAAACAGCCTTCCTACGATGACTTATGTGGGAAGTAGAGCAAGAGATCCCCTTTCAAAACAACAAGTTCAATAAGAAGCATTTAAAATTTTTCAGCATCCATGAATATACTAATTTTATCAGATTGAAAAAACTTATTTAACACTGACTGATTTAGAGATGTAGTATTTTCTAAGGGGCACATCAAATGAAAACAAATACTATTGAATGTTTTTATCATTAATATTTAGAATATTTGGATGGAATCTAAATAAATGCCTCTTGAGATTGAAATATATAATCACGATGTAAAGACATAACAATTTGGGATACAAATAATATGGAAGAAAAATTAATTTAAAATTATTATATCTAGTATTAAATTTTTTTAGAGTATTAAATATATTTAGAATATTTGGATGGAATCTAAATAAATGCCTCTTGAGATTGAAATATATAATCACGATGTAAAGACATAACAATTTGGGATACAAATAATATGGAAGAAAAATTAATTTAAAATTATTATATCTAGTATTAAATTTTTTTAGAGTATTAAATTAATTTAAATTAGTCAAAATTTGACGTGTCCTTATCGACAATTAATATTTGAATTTTGTCTTATACTAATAAACAAAATCAATTTTTTTATCACTGACTCCTACTCCAATTCCTCAAATATAATTTCTTCGACTCCGACTCCACAGCCCTGTTAAATGCATTGAAATGACTTCTTTGCAAATGATGCTTAATATGATAAATCACAAAAATCGAGGTTTTCCTATCAGTTTTGGTTTCCCAAAATGAGGTCGAACTGTATTATGATTCTACAATGTATTCTAACGACAAATCGACTAAAATGAAGCAAATTATTTATTGTCCCAATAAAACGACTGAATTGCCCGTCTTAAATTACCAACAACGCTAAAACAATCAAAGAGAATATATTCTTAAAACATGATAACCATAATACAGCTATATTTTCTGACAACTAATTGCTCATTTATGCCTCAGGACTCATTTATTTAAAGTGAAAGTACCCAACTAATGACTGTAGAAAATAAAAGTAATATTTTTGTTTATGGTAAAAATAAATTACAATTATTAAAAATAATATTATAAATATATTTAAATTTCTTGTTCAACGTGGGGATGCGTGTATTTGTATTGTCAACACCTTCCAAATACCTTCTGGACTACTTTATTCAACACTCACCCACAAGACTACCCAGAATATTTGCCGGTTCCATATCTGAGAGTTTCCCTGACTTTCCGCAAGTTCACCCTATTTCACTTGAAATCAGCAAATCCTTCCATACAGTCAATGACAACGCATCACACGTGGATTTCTTCAAATAAATGTTTTAATTTTGTATTAAATAATATTTTATTAATTTTATTTGATTTTATATTATTAAAAATTTTGATTAATTGTGACAATAACGTTGTGTGAATGTTCCAATTACTAGGTATATAATAATAAATAATATTACCAGTATATTCATGTATAATCATTTGTAAATCAACAATGAGTGAAATTATAACTTCAGTAATATTGGATAATGCAGTACCAATGTGGGTTGTTAGAGAGGATGCTCGGACTATAGTATTATTTAAAGGAAAAATTGTTGTCTCGTACAAAATTAATAATACTGTAATCACATTATATTACTAAAAAGATTTTACATGAAAATTTTAATGATGCAACATTTGATTTTAAAAAATTTGAATGTGGTAAAGTAATGTTTTCTTGGACGAAAAAATGGCATAAAAATAATATTTACTACCAAATATCATACTTCAGCTAATTTATTATCAGTACGTTTGGAATTATCAGCATCTAAGCATAAATGTAAAGAAAATGGTTTATTAATTTAGATCATGACAAATTTGTTGATTTTCTGGAGAAATTCTAAAAACAGTTATAATAAATGTAGCAAATGTGTTATGTATTTCCCTCCATATGGTAATATCATTGATATGAATAAGTGATATGAAACTACAATTATTGAAAACAGATGATATAAAAGTTTCACAGGAAATGGTTATTTTAATTTAATCATTATTTAGAATTCGACTGTAAATTTGATATACGAAAAAANGTTTGGAATTATCAGCATCTAAGCATAAATGTAAAGAAAATGGTTTATTAATTTAGATCATGACAAATTTGTTGATTTTCTGGAGAAATTCTAAAAACAGTTATTATAAATGTAGCAAATGTGTTATGTATTTCCCTCCATATGGTAATATCATTGATATGAATAAGTGATATGAAACTACAATTATTGAAAACAGATAATATACAAGTTTTACCGGAAATGGTTATTTTAATTTGATCATTATTTAGAATTCGATTGTAAATTTGGTTATGGAAAAAATCTCAAATTAAAGTCAACAGCTTTATTCACTACAAAAAGCAAAATATATGCTTCAACTATTATTAGTCCAAAAAGTACATAAAATATAAATTTAGATGACAAATATATAATGACAGTTTGTGTAATTGGGGGAATTACAGTTATTGTTGGAATTATTATGATTATTGCTATAGTTTTGGTATTAAAACGTCTACGTGATTATTCATTAATGTCATAACTCATTCAATCATTAATACTAATTTATATTGTTCTCTTTACTATAATATTAACGAATATCCTCTCTGTAGATTGTGGAGAGTTAGTCGGATAAACCGTCTGTGGATCGTGATGAGTAGGGCAATTTGTTTTCCATAAAATATCGTTTTTCACGGAAGGGTCATTTTTTATTAACGAGTTAAATTATATGATTTTTGAAAACGTTTAACTTTTAAGTAATTAAAGATGCAATTTTTGCCAGTTTTAGCAATAATTCTATTTAGTTTCAATAAATGCCATTTTTAAGTTTTTTTTATTTATTTATTTTATTTAACCCAAGAACACCAATATTTAATTTAATTATATTAAACTAATTAGGTGATCCCGGCCGCCTCCATCAGGTCTCTCATCTTTTTCCAATAGACTTTCCGAGATCCAACATAGCTTACTATGGACGGGAGGGTTTTGAAAGAAAAGCAAGAGGGGTGATGTAAAGTCTTCTAGTAAAACCCAATCCATTAGAGCATTTAGGAAGTTGGATTTTCGGCTCAAAGCGGCGAATCCCTTCCCATTTTGTCCGATAAGATCTTCCAAAGAGATGAGTGTGAGAATTACTGTTCTCACGAACTTGCCGATAGTTGTAGCTGATAGGGACTGAATATCACTGATTTTCTGTATGTTCATCCAGGATAGGATTCTCATTTTCGTGTCGATTCCTTTTTGATTGAGCCATAGATTCTTCAGTTTATATAACGCAGCATTGGCTAGAGTTTTCCTACGTAAAATATTTTCGCTATCTCTCAAAAGTGAACCGAATTTTTTTACTTGTCGCTATTTCTCTTCTAGAACGTTGCTCATTTTTCTTATCTCTGTGAGTTCTGTTTTCTCTCTGTTTACAGTAAGAAACCATTTCCCTAGTACATCAGGTGCTTTTTCTAATAGGTTTTCCAGGACTTCTTTGTCTNAATATTTTCGCTATCTCTCAAAAGTGAACCGAATTTTTTTATTGTCGCCATTTCTCTTCTAGGACGTTGCTCATTTTTCTTATCTCTGTGAGTTCTGTTTTCTCTCTGTTTACAGTAAGAAACCATTTCCCTAGTACATCAGGTGCTTTTTCTAATAGGTTTTCCAAGACTTCTTTGTCTGCAGAAATTAGGTCTACATCGTCCGCGTAGAATACTTCTTCCGTCTTTCCTTGGTATAACGGTTTTAGTTCCCTCATAGCGGTTTCCAAATAAATTGTGAAAGACAGTCTCCTTGTGGAGCGCCCGTGTTTGTTTCAAAATTTTTTGAATAGGTCTTTCCGACTCTCACAAGGAGCTCAGTGTTAGAAAGTAGAATTCGGGTCATCTTTAGACTCGACTCATCAAGAAATCCGCTCAGTACCCCCATTTATTTGTTGCTGTTAACTGTATCAAAAGCTTTTGATAGGTCAATTCCCAGAATATTGGTGGTGTTACAGTATCTTTGATATGTTGCACACCTCCATCTGTGACTCCAGACCGCATCAGCTTTGGATCTCCCTTCTCGAAAACCACTTTAATTATATGGTAGGTATTTGTAGCAGATCCTTTGATTCGTTCAAGCACAATGTTTGCCAAGACTTTGCTTAATGAATTTACTATTATGATGGGACGCAAACCTTCCAGCGGTCCTCTTTTTTGTTGGTTTTTTGTATGGAGATTAGTAGTTCCGTACTCACAGGTAGAGTTGAGATAGTTGAAAATATTTCATTAAGTAGTGTTACGATTTTTTCAAAAAGGAGATCACGGCCAAATTTTAATAATTCTGGGTTTATCTCATCTGGTCCGGGGCATCTGTTTTTCTTGAGTTTTCGGGAGGTCGTTTTGATTTCCTCGGACGTGATTGGTGTCTCAAGGGGTTTTGGCCTTCCATCAAATGGGTGGATTTCTATTGTTTTTATGTTGAAAAGCTTCTCAAAGTGAGCCGCGATGGCTTCAGTTTGTTCTTTGGTGTTCAGTATCAGCTTACAGTTCTCGTCTTTTATGTTTAGTCGACTTCTGTTTGTTCACCGCAGCATACGGGGAGAGACGTACACTTGTGCGTTGTCTTTCACTTTGTTTACTTCTTCTATACATGAAGCTATTTCTACTATGAAAAGCTTTTTGTTCAGACCCTTTATTTTTATTCTGACACGTTGCCTTTGCGTTGTCTTTCACTTTGTTTACTTCTTCTATACATGAAGCTATTTCTACTATGAAAAGCTTTTTGTTCAGACCCTTTATTTTTATTCTGACACGTTGCCTTTCGCCTTGAAAGGCTTTTATCGTATTAGTGTCAGTGGCATTTGATTTTCTCATATTTATTTATTTTAAACTTTTCGCAAGCTCAGGAACATCAGGATGAATAGCCTTCAGGTGCATTTTACTATTCTCCCATTTGTCAATACATGCTGCAGCAGTTTCGTTGGTGGTGTCCTCTATGCGTTTCCAGGAGTCTTCTTACGGGGTATCCACCAATAAGTCTTGCATATGAGTCTGAATGTATTGTTGATATCTCTCAGTAGTCTCCGGTTGGGAAATCAGCCTTTCAGTCTCGTAGTCGCCTCTGATTTTCTCAAATTCGTGATTTTTGGCATTCTTGTATTTGCTGGCATGTTTTTTAAGGATGAAGGTCGCAATAACTATTTTTTGGTCGCTGACAGTCGTCGAGCCTTCATTTGAACGTGCGTTTACTAGAAGGTGTATGTCTTTAGCAGAGCATATGACATAATCTATTTGGTTGTATATTGGGACCAGCTTTCCATCTGAGTTCCTTCGCTTCCTTATCCACGTAGTTTTGTGGCAGGCAGGATGCGTAAATACAGTATTGCATAGGAAAAGGTTGTGTGACATACAAAAGTTACCAAGATTTGTTCCGGGTAGGTTTCTTATTCCACGCACATGTTCTCCCAAGAAAACATCATTCGGGTTATTCTTCATCCCGATTTTTGCATTCAAATTCCCAGCAGTGAGTACTAGTGATGACGACTCATATTCATTATACGTCCGTAACAGTGTTGAATAGAAGTCGTCTAGTACTGTCGGATCTTTCGCTAGTCTCCTGCAGTGTGGCGCATAAACATTTGCAATTGTCAGAAAGATCTTCGAAGAAGGTAGGTCGTTTAGTCGGAATTGTATAACACAGATCCTGTCATTCACACTCTATATACGGTGGACTGCACTTGTCAACTTTGAGTGGATGGCAAATCCAATCCATAATATTTTGAGTCGCTCGGCTGACATATAATTCGATATTCGCCATGGTTCTCATCAAGGCTACAAGTAACTTTCGTCTCTTGTAGGCACCCAATAGATACGTCGTATCTCTCCAGGTTGTCACTGAGAATCTTCCTCGACCAGGTCGTCGATAAGCCTCTAGCATTGAACGTAAGGACCTTTAGACGAGATGCATTCCTTTGTATCCCTTGTCTTTTTGACATTTTTCTCAATTGCGATCCAATCAAGAAACGAGGGACGTCACAACCTCACCAAAAAAACTTGACTTTATTGACTTAAAAAATTAAATTTTTACCTTTTTTGACAATGCGAAACGAAAACTAATGTTCTGAAATGCCTCAGAGGCTTATGGACATATTTTAGTTTTGAGTTCTTTCCTGCTGATTACTACTTTTTACTGATGAAGATTATTACCAAAGATAACTCCAACAAATCAACCGTTAAATGTCCTTCATTTTTTGTAGAAGAATTGATAACAAAGTATGTTCATAGAGAAATTCAGACTTGATTCCCACAATCTTTTTCAGATTTTGAATATTTTTTACAAATTAAACATTTCCGGAGATAATTTCCCCCAAATTATTGAAAAGTCTCTCAGTCTATCAGAAAATGTTCATTCAATTGACCTCTGCAGATACATCGTGCTAGCTTTGAAGCTCCCCACCACAGTACTGTGTTTATCTCTTAATTTTAGAATAACCTAATATTTCTGCTTAAAACTCTGATCAAACAACTGAACTCTAAATTTCAGGACGATTCCACTAAGGACAGAATGTATGAATGCATGGAAATTCTTGTTACAAGGTTCAATCTACTCAAGGAGGATGTAATTCGAGCCTTTCTCAGGAATATCAAAGTTTTATGATATCCGATTATAGTCTCTACCGACATTCGATGAATCTCTGCTGTGCTCCTTCTCCTTGGCTTTCTATCTATATCTAGCAAAGAGACTGATCTTTAGAGAAGAGAGTTTGACCACAGTTATTGCTCAGTCCATTGTTGGAGTTATCCGGAGTTCTCAAGAGCCTCGTGCTGTTATTGGCTAAGTAAAATACTTCCTTCTCAGATTAGCATAGAAAAATTGCTGATAAATTTGGCTGAACGAAGGTATGTTGCTTGTATATTAAATCGACTACTTTTATGCGAATATTTCTGAGGAGATCGTGAAAATTGTATCAGAATTGGGTACCATTGCTTTCGGAGAAGTAGAGGGAGTTCAGAAAATAATAATTCGGACGTGTGACACTGCTTCCGAACAAACAAATGTGTTGAAGTCTTTCTCCACTCGAAAATAGATATCCTGATCAAGAAATGATCCAATGGTTACCAAAAAGAAAATGTTAAATAAAATATTTTATTTATTTAATATTTATTTAATATAATAAAATAAAATTCATAAATAGCAGAAATACTTGAATTTGTTAGACAAATGGTTAAGATGAGAGGAAATTTTAATAATAAACAAGAGAAGGCAACAAACAATCAATTTATTGACGGAATAAATATAACTGGGGACTCCAATTATGATTCTCAAATGGATGGTGATTCCAATCTTAAGTTTATTTTATGAAATATTATAGTTGCCAATTCTCACAGATTGAATTGAATGAGGAGTACTACGACAGTGATTCAACAATATCTGTGTATGGGGATTCGGATCATCCATCCCGATATCGCTAACTTTAGTCTCTAATCTTTAAACATTATTGTTATTTAATTGTGGTTTTGATAAACTTATAACAAAAATAACTAGAATTGACATTATGATGTTGACAAGTGTCACATATAGGAGTTGTCTTTAAATTAATTTCACTAATTAGATAATATATAACAAATTGACTGCAAAAGGACACACGATGTCAAGTCATTGTAATTGTTTTATAAACAGTTAGGACATTAGGTAAGATGATATTGAAAGACAGTCAACATCTGTAAAAGGATTATTTTCGCCAGCTATAGTAAACCATATTAAAATAATATCACTAATCTGTAAACATAGATATATGATATTCTCTTTTTGGAAATAAAATAGGCAAGTTTTGATGACAATTACACTTTCAATAATAGAAAGTATTTAAGAGTCAAATCCAACTTAAATACAACATAATACAGTCAGAACCAGAAATGGGGCGGAAATTCCACAATTTTTTAGGTTTTCACCAAAAATGAAGTTCTTGATGAAAATCTTAATAAAAATGTAGATAAATTAATTTATAATAAAAAATAATTATAATATTTATTAAAATTAAAAAGACTTTATTTTTTGATAAAAATCTGTGATTTTCATGTTCTTTTGTTTTTTTTCGTAGTAAATTCACAATACTTTCTTAAAATCTGTATAACTAAAAAAATTTTTAGATTTTCTTGTATGACAACATTAATAAGCATTATGAAACAACGTTCCGTATCTTTATAACTTCACACTGTAAATTTCTCGCTGATATCTATTTCATCGTTGATATGATAACAAAAATATTTAAAATTCATTTTTCCAATTATATTGGACTGTTTCGTTATCAAGTAGTTATACAGTCATAAATTTCTTGATCGCCATCCTCCTATTCTTATCAAGAAGGTTTGTTAATGTCTCTCTCTTGGGGGAAAAATACCACCATTCACATCCGTAGATAAGAGACCGAATAATAATTCTTTAAAAATGACTAGCGAGAACAACTTATATATACTAGAGTAGACAAGTATTAATATGACGAGAGTTAAGTGATAAGTGAAGTACCTAAAGTAGAACACTCTAATTCGAAAGTGATTATTATTCAGATAATATATTAGTTCTAGCTCCGATAAAATTTAAATCTTTATTTTTGAAAAGAATTTTGATACATATTGAGCGAATTAAAAAAAATGTGGAAAATGTCTGGTTTATTGAATTGGGTAGAATAGGAAGAGAATCAATGATGATGTTAGTATGGGTCAAATTAAGATCATGGATTATCTGAAAATGGATCTCACAAAGATTACGTCAATGTAGGAAAGAAGAAAGCAATCGCGATGTCGCTTTTGCGTTTTCATCCAAGTGAAGAGACTCACTTTTGATGGAATCGAAGTAACTAGATGAGTTAGCTTGTTGAATTATCAAATATATCTACAAGATCTCGTTGTTATGGAGTCTGTCGATTGTTCCAAGAGACAAAGCTAAAACAGAGATCTGGGCGAAGTAGCGGAACATACAGGTTAATATTCCGTAAAGCCTGAGTGTCGACACTATGGAAAATTTTTTCGGTACACAAAAGATTTGCCAACTCGATCCAAAAGTGTTGGAGTGTCAGTGACGGTATATCAATACTACACTTAATAACCGGGAAAACGCCTTAACGATTATTAACATTTACGCACCAAAAATGGGCATAGCATTGAGACGTCCTCAAGAAATTAAAAATCTCGGATCTCGTCGTGGTGATTGGGGATATACGTGCTTTTCCCACACCTTCCTTGCAGGCGATTAGAACTCAAAAATGGGAACACTTCAGAAATGAAACTTTCTTGGAGCTCATAGCAGTGGATGAGGAACCTTAATGGTGCTGCTCTGGTTTATTTTCGCCTTCATTTGATCTTTTCCTGTGTAAGCCCAATTATTGAAAACAGATAATAGTACAAGTTTTACTGGAAATGGTTATTAACATCTAATCATTGTTAGCATTAGAATGTGAATTTTATAAACAAAAAATAATGATTTCCAATCAACAACTTTAGTCATCACGAACCAGAATACATATATTGCTACAACTACTATTCAAAGTAGTCCAAAAGGTACATAACTTACTTAAATTTAGAAGACGAAATAAAGTCGACAAGTACTTCGACCACGAATCCAAAAACATTTATTTCCACAACTAGCAGTCAAAGCAGTCAAAAAGGTAGTTAATACACTTAAATTAGATAGCGAATTAAACACAACTTTTTTTCGACTACGAATGCAAAAACTATTACAACAACTATCATTACAAATATTCGAAAAAGTAGATAAATAATTAATGCAGATAACGATTTAAACTCAACAGGTTTTTTCTCTACGATAGCCAAAACATATAGTTTAGCAAACAGTGGTCTAAAAAGTACCTAAAATATTTAAATTTAGAATACATTGCAGTTTTTGTAATTGTCGGAATTATAGGTATTGCTGGAATCTTTTTAATATTAAAATATCACAGAAGACCTTAAGTCCATTAACTACAAATATTTTTAATTATTATACTAACTTAATTGGTTCTATTTAATATAATATTTAATTTAGTTGAATTATTTTTTTAGAAAAAAATGACAATTATTTAACAGAAAAGCAAATGTTAGTTGAGGAAGCCGGCTGCGTGTATCGAGAACGTGTTCCCTCGGAGTATGGCCATTCCAATCTTTTGTCTCAGCCATAACCCTTCTCGTTGATTCCTTTTTTTCCTGGCAAGCATTCCACCGAGTTCGCGCAAGAACTCAGCCGACATTAATCCAACGGCTTCAGATGACTCAGCCGCAACATGAGTAAATCGCTAGCGGTCCCCGAGGCAGGAATATTTTTTGGTTTTTAGGTTTTCCGCTGTCGAAGTAGCCGCTCAAAGGTGTCTGAACTGATTTGTAAAGATTCGTGTTAGAGAACGTGTCAACACAAGTTGTTCCCAGACCGAAGATTTTCCGGATTTGAAAAAGAAAAGCGTCATCCCGTCAGGTCTCTTTCCATTTCCTCGGTCAAAATCCACTGGTTCAAACTGTGCTGGGAAGCCTTTAGCCTTCAGAGCAGCGTGACGTGTTCCTCTTCCGGACCGTTTTGCAGGACAGCGGGTGCAATCCCTTCGCATCGACTGTTTTCTCGCATCGGTTCTTTTTTGTTCCAATTTTCGCATTCAGATCGCCAGCAATGAATATAAGTGAAAACGACTCATATACGTCTTTGATAATGCTGAGTAAAATTCATCCATTTCGGTCGGGTTTTTTGCCACTTTTCCACTGTGTGGTGCATATACATTTATAATTGTTAGTGTATTTTTAGGAGAAAATTGATTGTTCAGGTGAATCTGTATTACGCAGATCCTGTTATTCACCCGCCAAATGCGACTGGTGGCAGATGATAGTTTTCTGTGAATGGCGAATCCAAGACCATAGTGTTTTGAGTCATTAGGTAGACATAATAGACGATATCTTCCGTGGTATTCATCGAGATAGATTTTAGTCTCTTTTATACAGCCAATAGAAACGTTATATGTTTCTAGGTCATCACAGAGAGTATTTCCTGACTGAGGTTTAGATATTCCTCTAGAATTGAATGTAAGAAACTTTAGGGCATGCATATTCTTTTATATCTTCTGCTTTCTAGACATTTGTACAGAGAAGAAACGAGGCACGTAACCACCTCACCTATGAGCTATCAGCTTAACACAAGAAAATTAATTTGAATAGACAAATATGATTAGTTAAAAGAGGTTGATCATGACGTATTACTAAACATGGATGAAACTGGACTCTTTTTTCAATTTTACCTTCTAGAACAATTTCATCTAAAGATAGAAATGGCATAAAGAAATCAAAAGTGAGGATTAATATAGCTCCAACTGGAACAATAAAAATTAATCTATTTTCCGGCCATATTAAATGACAAAGATTTTTAAAAGATTTGACTTTGAAAATCATTGCACTATGTAAATAAAATGGATTGAATGACAACAGGATTTTTAACGTTTTCATCAGTCATTATTGTTATAAATTAAACTGTTGCAGATAAAAGGTCTTTTTACTGCTTGATAATGCTCCTCGTTTTAACGAAATTATTGACAATTGAAATTCTATTCCTTCCAAAAACACAACTACACATCTTCAACCATGGATGCAAACATAATCAAAAATTTAAACATTATTATAGAAAAAAACTTATTTTGGAAATTATACCCTTGATTTGGAAAAATATTATTTTTGTGAATTTGCGGAAAGCCATCATTATGGTATCTAACACACTAAGTAAATGAAAACAACAAAAATTGTTTAAAAAGACTGAGGCAATTAAATGTCATGATTAATTTGCTAATGAAGATATAATGCAGGATCCTGTTTTGAATGGATATCGAAAGATCTGAACTTGCTAATGAACAAGAAATAACTCAAACAGAAGGGCTCGACGAGAACGAAATCGTCATTCTTTGTGAAGATTATAATGTCGACGAGGAAATTATTGATGTAAAAGTGAAAAGATTAATATTATATGTGAAAACATAAATATTAACTACAATGAAATTAATATATTTATTCCCTTCACAATCCGAAAGGCATCAAAATTTTTTTAGTTCAGATTAATAGGGTTAACTGTATTCCTGAACATTTTCAGGTTTAAAGTATCGATTTTTAGTTAGAATTTTCGTCAAAAGAGATATCGCATTTTCAACTGAGGCTGAGATCCCGCAACAAATTTCTGGCGAAATATTTTTATTTAGAAATCAAGAATACTTAGTATCCCTAATTTATGAAGCTTTATAATATATAATTTTTATATTGATCTAATGAAAAATCTATGCTGAATAAAAATTTCAATTGAATAATCGAGTAGTTAGGTATTTGAAATCATTTCAATTAAACCAAATAGTTTTAAAATTATTTCGGTTAAACTTGAAAACAACGTGGAAAGATTTTTAAAATAATTAAAAATCGAAACATTTTTGATTTAAACTCCATCTCCTTCAAATTCAGAGACAATTTTAATAATTTCTGGAAAATTTTGGGAGTAATATATGGCTGCTTTTTGCCAGCTTCGACTTCTTGTAACAATTACCTAAAGTGAATATCCTATTTATGAGATCATTTCACAGCATCTTTTGTTCTTCACGTGGCTGCCGTTAAAGAAAAATCAGGTTATGAACATCTGTGAAGTAGGCTTTTATTCTAGTGCGATAGATGTGAAACAAAAGTGACGGGAAAAGATTTGATATAAAATTTCATGGATGTCCCAGCTAAAATTAGATTTAAAATTAAATTTATTTTCTTTAATTTATTTTTTAATTATTTATTTTAATCTATTCTGCGGCGTACTTTTACGAACTGCTAATAATTTTTAGTAAACATGATGACAAAGTAATCTTCTCGTCCCTACAAAATTCCAACGTTGTAAAAACAATCCGTTGACTCTACAAAGTATGACTCCACTCTCGCTCACTATATATATATTTTTAATTAAATGATTTGCTCTTTTTTTGGTGTTCCCTTTTCGGATTTAAATAATGTCATATATCATAGCGTCAGGGATGTTGATACTGTCTGGGTCGATAATACCAGATTCTTATTTAAAATCATTAAAAATCTCTAAGTTTTGCTTCTAGGGATCTCTCCCTTTCAAAATTACAAATGAAAAGTTAACTAGGAGTTTTTCATTTTTTAAATCGTTTTTATGATAAATTTTGTTATGATCATTCAAATTTAATATTTCACGTAGTTGTCATAACATGAGAATAAAAAGGTTTGGATGGCCATACGAGAGAAAGAAAACAGAGTTTAACGTACACAACCACTAAATCATACCTTGAAATCCTACCTACAAAATATGTAAAAAACCTTTGGATTATCTATATATGATTGATTATTAATTTAAGACGAGCAGTTCAGTCGTTTTATTGGGACAATAAATAATTTGCTTCATTTTAGTCGATTTGTCGTTAGAATACATTGTAGAATCATAATACAATTCGACCTCATTTTGGGAATCAAAAACTGATGGGAAAACCTCAATTTTTGTGATTTATCATATAAAGCATCTGCCCCATCTCGTTTGCAAAGAAGTCATTACAATGCATTTAACAGGGCTGTGGAGTCGGAGTCGAAGAAATTATATTTGAGGAATTGGAGTAGGAGTCAGTGATAAAAAAAATTGATTTTGTTTATTAGTATAAGACAAAATTCAAATATTAATTGTCGATAAGGACACGTCAAATTTTGACTAATTTAAATTAATTTAATACTAGATATAATAATTTTAAATTATTTTTTCTTCCATATTAATTGTATCCCAAATTGATATGTCTTTACATCGTAATTATATATTTCAATCTCAAGAGGCATTTATTTAGATTCCATCCAAATATTCTAAATATTGTGATAAAAACATTCAATGGTATTTGTTTTCCTTTAATGTGCCCCTTAGAAAATACTACATCTCTAAGTCAGTCAGTGTTAAATAAGTTTTTTCAATCTGATTAAATTAGTATATTCATGGATGCTGAAAAATTTTAAATGCATCTCAATGAACTAGTTGTTTTGAAAAGGGATCTCTTGCTCTACTTCCTACACAAGTCATCGTAGAAAGGCTGTTTCTGGGCTAAAATTTATCAAATCAGACCTTCGAGCTTCTATGAAGGAAGACCTGATCGAAGCTATATTATTTCTAAAAAATAATAGTTAAATTTTCTTTTCTAAATGTTTTTTTACAACGTCTGAATCATTTTAATTATTAACATAAATGAGCAGAGTGATTAGCATAAATGAGCAGAGTGACTAATATGACTACACTAATTACATTTAACAGTAATAGTTATTCAAAATGATCTTTACAAAATTTAATAATGTCAGGTTACATTTACAGACTTTGTGGATGAGGTTTTAATTGCAAGCCAACGGTAAAGACTAAGGTCATTTTATTGACAATAAATTTGACTAATATGACTACACTAATTACATTTAACAGTAATAGTTATTTAAAGTGATCTTTACAGAATTTAATAATGTCAGGTTACATTTACAGACTTTGTGGATGAGGTTTTAATTGCAAGCCAACGGTAAGGACTAAGGTCATTTTATTGACTATAAATTTGAAATTTTGACGTAAATTGATTTTATTATTAAAGCAACGTGCATAAAACCATAATATACATTGTTTTACCCATTCGGAGTTAAAACCATCAAACTAATTGGTTATACCTTCCGCGATCCTAATCAACCTATCGCAAGTTTTCAAAATGTTCTCCACATTTCACTTTTACGTACTTCAGATCAGCATCAAGTATCCCAGGAATTGTAACTCATGGACGTCTACAGAAAAGTGATCCAGTCTCAACTAAGTACTACCCGTCGCTACATTAGCTTGAGTTTCTATTCTCAATATATGTTCGTAGAGACTCGTCTTTGGAATAATTTTATTATTGGCACAGGGAGTCGATATTTTAGAAACTCTAGGTTGACGTTGTCTGGTCCACGGGATCGATTATTTTTCAATTCAATTTATTTTTCAATTACCTTTGGTCTTTGGAATAATTTTTATTATTGGCACAGGGAGTCTATATTTTAGAAACTCTAGGTTGACGTTGTCTGGTCCACGGGATCGATTATTTTTCAATTCAATTTATTTTTCAATTACCTTTGGTCTTTGGAATAATTTAATTGATTTTTTGTGGTGTGTTAATTCTTTATTTTATTTTGAATAGACGTTCGTTTACACCTAATCGAGCACTCGCCTTATCCAAGGTATTTTCTAGAAGTAGTTTTATCTCCTTTTGTTCTTTTATAAGTTGTGGTACATCGAAGCTAGTTTTGTCTTTGTTAAGTGCTGGAATTGGGTTGTCTCATCAGTAGTAGAGTAAATTCAATCTTAAACAACAGTCTAAATCCCTTCAAAGGGAGTTTTTCAATGCTGTCATATTTTGCTTCGAGACGAATTAGATTTTTGCTGATTTTTCTTTAAACTCTAATCGGAAAAACCCGCCACATTATGCAGTCACTCTGAAGTTCTTTAGGGATTTCAATCCACATAATTGGTTTACAAATTTAATACTTTCCATGATCTAGTCGATAGCCGAGAGTTCAACAGTCATACATTCCGTTTATCTTACCAAAATGCTATGTCGATTCTTATCGGTGATTTGTGTCTATACTATTTTTCTTAAAAACCTCTCCAGAAGTGGCTTTTTTGATTGTATTAATCCTCTATGCAGGAGTATTTTTAACAACAGGCATAGATTTTTTTTCTTTCTTTTATTGGCAGCTATGGTATGACCTGTGATGAGAAACCAATTAATACCCTCTTTATTTTTCTTTCTTTATAAAGTCTGTCAAAAGTTGAAGTTAAATAAGTTTCTCACCACAAGTCCTTCATAGCTCGGACATTCTTCTACATTCTAAGACCCTTTTTATGGTTTATTCTGTGCTGCAACATCTCTCAATGATAGCATCTTTTTTTAGGAAGTTTTCAATCCTTTTCTCAAACACATCTCTGATCGACATTACTAAAAAATTTCATCTTGATCTAACTTCTGGTCGATCCTTGCTCTCATCGATTTTTAAAGAAGATAGATAAACACTTCGTGTATGCAGTGTAATACCATCCATGGAGTGTTAGAATGATCGTACATAAAATAAATAAATAAATATATGCCCGTTTCGAGTCTCATTTTCCTCACACACAATAACGCATGCTGGGCTTTCTTCCTTCGGATTTTAAAGTCACATAATGTACTCCCGTTTTCTCAATAGGTGTTCCGAGATACTTCAGGGATCTCACAATATTTATACATCATAGGGATCCTTGCTGATTTCCTTTTCTACTTTGACCGAAAAACCTCATTGCATTAGATTTTCTTCTGAACGTTTTAATCGTTGGAGACAGTAACCAGTCTTTAATCTCTTCCATATGCACCTTGAGTCTCCTTTCTGGGATCAAACTCGATCTCGACACATCAGACAGTAGCGATTTGACAGCGTATATCAGAAATCTCGAACTTGGTAACCTCGGAGACGGGAAAACCGCCATTAGAATATTAAATAATAGAGGACTCAAAATTGATCCTTGTGAAACTCCTCTCTTCAATAATATTATATTTGAAAAATAGACTTTTTAAACTTTCCTTGTTAATAAAGTTTGTCAAAGTTGTTAAAGTTTCGAATTGGTAACATAACATCAATTTATTATAAACTGAACTAGGAGTTATATAGATGGTTTTATCATTGTCCTGCTATTATGGCCTGGAAACTTCTATCGTCCCCCATCTTGTCAATTACTTGCGTTCTCTCACGAAAGCAACTAATTCTGTTCAACACTATATTTCTTATTAGGAAGAGTATTTCATCCTCCATATTTAGGTTATTGTGTAGCCTTTTCCCCAACGCCAGTTTTCTTGCAGCCTTTCTAGACTTTTCCAATAACGATAGTACCCTGTCTTTCTTTGTTGACAGATACTACACCTCACAACCGTATATCAAGCTGGGCAGGATTATTCTCGAGAATATGAACAAGAAAGTATCTTTGCCAACAGAAAGTTTTCGAGTAAATCGAAGTGTTTGTAGACCCCTTTTTCTTCTTAGTTTGACATCCTTCATAAATGAGCCTTCAAGATCAATCGTAACACTCAGGTAGCTGAGTAAGCGCACTCTCAGCACTCCACGCGCGTTAGACTGGATATCGTGTCTTTTGAAACGACTAATTCTGAGCCTTCAAGATCAATCGTAACACTCAGGTAGCTGAGTAAGCGCACTCTCAGCACTCCACGCGCGTTAGACTGGATATCGTGTCTTTTGAAACGACTAATTCTCAAGTAGTTAGACTTTACGGTGGAGAACAAATTTGTTCCATTCTTTTTCTATGTAATTCTTATATCCACCATTTCATTTTCAAAATATAGTCCTGAATATCTAAAGCATCGATTACCGATTCTTTTTGAAATCGCACCCAAAAAATTAAAAAAAAACTAACCTCGCACCTTGATTATAAATCTAACTGAATTCGAATTTTATTCAAAAAGATTAGTTAGGTTCCTTGTGACTTTTCTTCCTTTTAGTTTTAATAAATTCTTGAAACGTGGTTTTTTTTTGCTAGTGCAATTCTGAGATGGTTTTGAGGGTTAATAGCGTTTCCGACCTGTTTCCCAGCATAACTGAAGCACCGTCCATGCAAATTGACCGATAATTTCTTATGGAATATCATGTTCATCAAAAAAATTCTAAATCATATGGAAAACATTTTCTGCAGAGGATTCCGGTTCGATAGGTTTGCAAGAAAGAAACAGAATTAAATGCTATTGTATATAGCGACAAAGCCAATTAGTTGACTACAACCATCAACATCGATATATTCATCCAATGGATTGAACTCTTGATGCACGAATTCTTTATGTCCGAACCAACTTTGTTAAAATATCATCACTATACTATTAATTCAATCCCGAATACAATTATATGAGAAAAATCTGCTGCAGTTTTCGAGAGAACTGTTTTACTATTTCCGATGCACACGGCTTAATAAGAGTATTTGCAATAGTACGTGGCTTCTTTGGTTTCTTAACTTCATATGCTACTTTGAATGACACCAAAAGTAACTGTTTGTAAATACAGGTAAATCCAAGCTTCGTGACTTTTTTTTGGTTTCTTAACTTCATATGCTACTTTGAATGACACCAAAAGTAACTGTTTGTAAATACAGGTAAATCCAAGCTTCGTGACTTTTTAGCTTTCAACGGAACTCGTCACACTTCGTACCCGACCATATTATTATTTATTATTATTTATTTATTAAAATATTTTAATAAGCCGCGTGGCTTCATGTGGTGCTGTGTGGTTAATTTGTTAAAGTTTTATGCTTGCTTGTCTATTACTCATCTCTCTTCCTATTGGAGTGGGGTCATGTGATTTATTAATTTTATTTTAATATCCCCGGAACACCGAGAAAGAAAGACAAAAGAGTCAAACAGTTAGGTGATTCCAGTCCTCGCAATCAATTGTGCCATTCGACGTCTGTGATCTTCCATCGTCCCCACTAGTTTCCGGAAGAGACTTCTATCGATCTTTCAGAAGAATCCGATCGGGAAGGGAATTTCTTATCCAATCGTTTTTCTCTTGCCATGGAAAGGATCAGGCGAAGCGGATTTCCATCTTCCTCACAGACGTGAAGAAATCCGTAACCACGACTACGGATCTTAGCTTCCATCAGTAGTGGGTCGACTGTTGATCCATTACGTGGGCAAAGCATACTGATTGTTTTTTGGTGTATCGAGTTGACTCTTTGGACCATAGTCTCCGATAGCGCGAATCTCCATGCAACTGAGGCATACTCAAAGGCTGGCTCGATTGTTTCTTTTGTCTCTTTGTTTTATAAGACTTAATGTATAATAGCTGAGGGTAAGAATAAACATCTTGTATATAGTAATAAAAATATAGTCAGCTTTCTAAATGGCAGCGCTGATGATTTCTGCAGCCTCATCAATAGAAAGTATTGGGGAGGATAATCTCCGGGGCAAGAATTTATATTCAAGGTTAATGAAACCTGACCAGTCAACCTTCGTATAATTCTTGAATCTTTTTGATTTTGCCGGCCGTCTCCTGTATCGTTGAAGACCTCTCAATTTTAGAAGGATTGGATTGTGGACACTGGAGAAGCCGTAAAAGACGTTCGAGGAAATGAGTCTAGCCAGAGAAGGTGAGCATAGTGTTAAGTCGGGGGATGTGCAGCTATCAGTCATCCTTAATGGGGTCCTAGTACGTGTGTTCGGGTTGTTCAGTATAATCAGGTCAATGAGATAAGGATCACTGTGTATCCGAGAAAAGAGGGTGTTGTTATGGAGGGAGATAGCTTGGACTCCTGTATTAAAGCGAGGTCAGCCTCATTTTCGCGGAGGAGTGACAAAGATTTTTTTCCTGATCCCATTCGTATTCAGTCGTATAATTGTAAAATCTCTCCATAGACCAGGATTGGTTTCGACGTTTCCACATGAACGAATCAGAAGTCTGGACAAATGGGGACAACTGATAGGGTCGAAGACACAGGAGTTGAAAGGACCACCGGACGGTGAGGAGAAGCTGTTGGCTCTTTTCGTTCCTTTTTGGAATGGGTGACACCATTTCTGGTGAGCCACATGACACTACGATAACAACATAAAAAAATGAAATTTCACAAAGATCAATCGGCATACCACTTCAAGGCCAAAGAATATTTTCGATATATAAAACATAAAATTATTTCGAGGATAAAATAACAAAGAGATCAACTATAAGATTTCACTCCAGATGAGGTCTGACTCAAAGTTGGATAAAGATCATGAGAGTTAATACATAGGGTAGAATAGCAGTCTTTCGTATGATGGCTGACCTACATATTAACTTTTTTTATTTATGTGATAAGAAAAGTTCATTTATTCACAAAAAAAAGAGAACAAGAGTTCACATTATGAATATTATTGATCTCTTTGCAATAGAGATAAATCGACACCTTTACCATTCTACTTTCGTTATTAAAAAGAGCATTAAATAACTTTATTAGGAAAAAATTTTAAAGTTATAAAAGAAAATCATGTTGAGCTACTTTTTGTGAATTGACACTTCTCCCTAGACCCTCCATCCATCCAGCTAGTTCTATTGGTTTTTTGTATGTGTTTTGCATATTTGACCTCTTTTTGTTGGCATCTATCCTCTCCTGCATTATACTATGAATAGAAATGAGTTTTTTATTTTATTACTTATTTAGTTCTTCATTAAGCTATCAATTGCTGTCATTATTGTCGTTCTCATTTTCTCCAATAGAAATATAATTTTTTCTTTCTTTAAAGAAAAAGTCTCATCTCGCACTCAGAAAATCAAATCGATATTGATTTACTGAAAATTAAAGTAAAGTGTTCATATCTACAAGTAACTTGCAAGCACTCAGAAGAGCTTGATAAGCCTCTTTTTTATCGCTCTGACATTTTCAAATAATCTTCCATGTGATCAGAGAGCTTTATCCTTTCATATTGCGCCATTCTTCATTTGAACCAACATACTCGTAAACTCATCCCTTAGAGTGTGTCGACAACTTTGACGTCATCGGCATGTATAATTAGTCCAATATTAATTTTTTTTATATTGAAAAACTTACAATGAATACGTCGAATAAAATTGGGATCAGACCAGATCTTTGTTGGACTCCTATTATAAACATAATCTCATTTTTATTTGTTCCTCCTTTTTAGACGAAAAACTGTCTTCCGGATAAAAAGTTTCTTAGCGGGTACCTGCCTACTAGTATCTATGACATTCACAATCTCCTAGTTTATATGGTGAAGCATCAGTTCTTCTCGGGTGGAAACCCCACTGTTTTGTTGTCAAAAAATTACGGTCCTCTCTTGTTTAGTTCTCTTGAATACAATACGTATTTTTGAAATAATCAGATTTAATAATAGATCTGCAACTTGATAAGTCTCTTGTCGACTTTGTCAAAGAATTAGCATTATAATGAGACAGTATTAAATAAAAATTAATAAGTTTAATAATTTTAAATTAAAATTAAATTCATAATTAGAATAATTGCTGTGAAGATGCTCCAATTACTAGGTTTACAAAATAAATTAATAATAGTAATATATATCTGTATGGTAATCAATAAATCACTAATGAAGAATATTAAGACCTTTAATAAGTTGTATAATAATGTTCCAATGTGGGGTGCATTAGAGGATGATCGGATTGTAGCATTGTTTATTGGAATAATTGACATTGAATATAAAATTAATAATATTGTAATCACATTATATTTAATAAAGATAATATATGAAAATTTAAATGACGCAATTTTTGATTTCGAAAAATTTGGCCGATTTGATTTTATCCTTAAATGGAAGAAAAATGATATATATATTTTTCAATAATGGTTGATTATTTAAGATCAACTAATATATGTTCTGTTTCTTGGGAATTATCATGTATTTCCAATCATATTCGTTATGGACTTGAATATATAAACATTTCATCTAACGGTTATTATAACTGCAGAGAAGTAGTTTTACATATTCCTGAATATGGAAAAATAAAAATAAAAGATATGAAAATGCAAATATTAAAAACAGATAATTTTACATTATTTACTGGAAATGGTACACATAATTGCCTACATTTAGATCTCGGATGTGATTTCAAAAGAAATAACAGATTAAAATCAACACCCCATTTGAATACAAAAATAAAGACAACTACAACTCAAAGTTACATAAACAGTACTATTCTAAAAGGAAATTTGTAGAATTTAAAAACAAAAAATTAACTTCAATTGCTTTAAAGACAAAATTAAAGACAATGACTACTCATAGTTATTTAAGTACCATAAAGTTTCATCCAATCAGTAATATTGAGTTAAATTTAGAAAACCAAAATATAATAGCTATTTGTGTAATAGGTGTAATTGTTGTAATATTTGTTGTGGCCTACATAATAAAATATAAAATAAGACGTTATTATCCATTACAGATTGAAGTATTCAATCATTAATATTATAATAAAATTCTGTTGACTAATTCTATTAGTGCTTATATTATATTTCATACATAAATATAAATTTACTTAAAATTTAGATCCATTTCTACGGGTGATAGATAATTAAGCAACTGTAAAATAGCAATTTAAAATAAGTAATGTAGCATTTTTTTTAATTTTCCCATCAAATGGTTAAAAATTATTTATTATAGAATGAAATCAAAGAGTAATAAATATTATATGTTTAAAAATTTCGATATTTTTGTGAATCTTAGATATTAGCGAAATAACTCTTTCAACAGAGACTGAAATCTAAGATTTTCCGTTTACAATAATTTCGTCGCGCTAGATTCTGAAACAATTATAATTATTCAGGAAGATTCAAGGAGTAATATTTTGTTGTGGTTAGCACACTACCCAATTTAATTAAAACCAGGGTAGTTAGTTGTCAAATTATAGAAAAAATAATTCTTTTCTTCATTTGTTTTTTACAACTGATGCCTTTATCCCGATATTAATTCATTAACATTTCCATAATGTGATTTCATCTTTAATCAAACACATGTTGTCCAAAAATATAAAATAGTTTTTCCCTTTAGATGATTCACGGTTTTACGATGTGTGTTAACAGAAAATTTTTGTAACACAGTCGATTAAAATAGAAATTTTTGAATTACATAGTTTCCCGTTAAGTTGACTATGAAATCAGAATATTTCTTGACAAAAATATGTGCTTTCTGTGATTTTGATCTTATATCCATTAATGAACAAGAATAATAAACGCCTTATTATTATTATGGCATTTCCACGAGAGCCATAATGTCTATAGCCCATGTGCAACACTCGAAAGAAACAATATTTATAGTAAGTCTTTTCCATTTTCCTCTGTCGAATGCGAGTGATCTTAATTCGCCCAGGTCGTCCCCCGTCTTTATATTTTTTCTCACATGATTTAAGTTTTATTTTAAGGCAGTCGGAAGTGTCCTTTAGGCATTCAACATTTTTAATAGTGATGTAATAATTTCCCGTGAGTGTTTTCTGTTCATCTTTTTGATTCTCCATTTTAGTAACCTTTGTTGGATATTAAGCTCGTTTTTACTCTTTTCTGACGTGTTTGCCGCTTTTAGCCGTAGCTCTCTGCAATGCTTTGCCATATCTGACACGTTTGGGTGGTGATTCAATTTTAGGGCGTGATGACTCCGGAGTCCAAGGCATATATTGGCCAACTTGGGGATTACCTGCTTTGTTTGATCCCACAGAGTTCGTACTGATGATTCCGGTGCGGTTTCTCCATTAGAGTCTCGATTTATTCGTGATATTTAGCTCTACAAGTAAGCTCTAACCACATTTTTTTCTGTTTGAAAGTATATATTGTGTCTTTGTCTCACCTTCTTCATGTTTTCAATGTAATTTTCACAGTCAGGTGCTTTTTTACAAAAAATTTTGCAATGACGATCCTGTGGCCGCTGTCAGTTGTTGTCCCCTGGTAGGAACGTGCATCATTTAGCAGGTGTTTATCAGACTTTCGGTAGATAATGTAGTCGATTTGATTATATATTCATGGTCTCCCCGACAGAGTTTTTTCTTTGTCCATGCCACGTTGTCTTGTGGCAAGCTAAGTGCGTGAAGGCCGTGTTGCACAGGAAAAGGCTATTTGCTTCGCGGAAGTTCACCAGATGCTTTTTCCTTTCGTACCCGTGTCTTTTAATAGAGGATTCTTCGGGCCCCATTCGCATTCCGGCTTTTGCATACATATCTTCCTCAATAAAGACAAGGGACAAGGAAGAATTATTAGAGTATGTGCTTGATAGTTCTGAGTAGAATCCCTCGAGCTCACCAGGGTTCTTGATTACTCGTCCACATTGTGGTGATAAACACTCTTGGACGGGCATAGATCATTTAGTTTGACTTGTAGGACACATATTCGGTTGTTGACTCTCCAATAGAGATGTAATTTTTTGAGATAATCCACGTGTAAGGCAAATCCCATGCCGTAGTGCTAGCATTTAGTTGGGAAGAGAATCAGTCGGCAGTTGTTCCATTTCTCATCGCATCCATTTTCGATTTTCGTCTTTTGTAGCCAATAGATATTTTGTATTTCTCGAGATCGTCACAAAGTACTTTCCTTGTCCAATCTTTCGATATTCCACGTACGTTGAACGTCATTAGCCTGAGTTCTCGATTGTATAATAAGTGTTTTTCAGACATTTTTCTTAATTGTTGTACAGAGAAGAAACCTCACCAAAATCTAACACATGCTTTCCAAAAAATATAAAATAGTATTTCCCTTTAGATGATTCACAGTTCTACGATGTGTGTTAACAGAAAATTTTTGTAACACAGTCAATTAAAATATAATTTTTTGAATAAAATAGTTCCCCGTTAAGTTGACTATGAAATCAGAATGTTTCTTGGCATAAATATGTACTTTCTGTGATCTTGATCTTATATCCATTAACAAACAAGAATAATAGACGCCTGTTGAATATAATTTTCTTATTATTTTACTTGATTATAAATAAAAATAGCAAATAGCACTTACATAAATTAGCAAAAGATATCAGTTTTGGAAAAAAGCACGTGCACAAACAGTCTCCATCTTGATTTAAAATGTCGATGCTTATTGGCCTCGCTTGTGCCACAGAATATAACTTATTTGAAATCTTATTGGGCAAACATAGACCAATTAATTGTTTTCGATGAAATATATTGATAAGTTAATAAATTCAAAAATATCTTTATTTTTAATCATTTTAATAATTAGTAAAATTTAAAGAAAATGATATCAAGACGATTACTCTTAAGCAAAAATACAAACTACATACTGTAGAAAAAATAGGTTTTCGTGTTGAATTGGTTGTCAGGTACGTCTTGTGCGGTTTGACTGTGTTTGGCGGTATATCTCTTGAAAGATGTAATCTAGTTCCAGATCATTTTAGGATTTTGACCTCGTAGATAATTTATATAAATAGTTGACTATATGGTCAAAAGAGGGCGAATGATGTAATAAGAGCATATTATACGTATTACATTTGATGAGATTACGTTGTAGTCATTTAACGTTTTGCATTAACCACAAGTAAGTGCTATTAAGAAAATGATGATTATCAATAGTCAAGGGTTTGCTTGTTTTAGATGCAAATATTTCAAAGTTAGCACATTCTTCGTGTTATCATGAGATTGTCCAGTGAATTCAGGGGAATGTTTTGAGGTTAAGTCTCCGGAATTTATCAAGTTCTTAAAGAGGTGAAGAACAAAGGCGAAGTGTGACTCTTCTTTCAAATACCTTAATTTTATAACTAAAACCATAAAGGCCAACTTAACTACGTCATCTGCTTAATTACACATTAATCTTTATTCGGGAACATAAGTATAGACATTACTAACAATTCATGCCCCACCAACCTAGAGACAGTAGATATTGCTGCGGACAATTCAACCCACACGTGCTGTGGAGACCATCTCCATTCTCCAGAATTTCAATATAGCCCGCAACCTATCCTTTCATCCACTCAGAAGGCGACTATGACTAAGCGGAAGCAATCTGCTTAATGACCCAATAACCATAATGCATAAACAGTTCATTATCTCGCATTTGTTCATATCTAAATTCTCAGAAATGATAAATAAGCTATTTTGATATTATAATCTAATTATCTGCTTTTGTAAAGGGATTTGTGTAAGTTTATTGTTTAAGGAAATAGTTAACCATGATTGACAGTGCACTTTCTCATAATCTTCCCTACTCCACTCAACGACCGTCCCTCCTCTTCCGACTGTCAACAAAGCATTAATTAAATAGCAAAAATCAATAGTCAGGATCAATTAAGATAATAACATCAAATTACACATTATTGGGGATTTTGAATTGTCACATATTCTCTACAACCATAAGGCAGTTGCACACACAAATCAATCCTGAGATTTCCTGCCCACGACAAAGTCGGACGGAGAACATAAGAATAAATCCTAATAATTCCAATTATTTTGTACAACAAATATTTAGAGTATAATCTCTTAGGATATAAGCACTCAGAAATACCAATCCGATAGAATAGTGGCTAACTACACCAACCTCTCCGATAGACAAGGAGAGACTCAATAAATGCACTGTGACCAATCATAAAACGAAAGATAAACCAAATATTAATTAAAAAATAAATCAACTACTGATTCTGAATGACATGAGGAGTCTAACAGTCAAAAAACCCCTCAGGACTAAAGCAACACAACAGAACACCTATAATAACAACATCACAAACTGTGGTGGCGATAATACCCCCCGGAGAAGCCCCATTATACCTTGTGTTAGAGTTGGCGCCAGCAATAATAGCAGCAATAAAATATAGGCCACAAAACAAAATATTTCCTCCCAATTCTCCAATTGTGAACCTTCTATGGTCGATTTTCTGGTTGAGAGTTGTGAAATATAAAAAAAATTGGATGGTTATGAGTACTGCAGATGATGAGGCCACAAAGTTGACAAATACTCCCCCACTAAGTGCGAACCCGAAGTTTGATGAGGCACAGATGATAACAATGATGTCAATCACCTTAATTTTATGCGATTTATTACAATTTGGGCGACTTGAATGAGGAAGAGCTGACTTTGAAAGTGTTTGGCACTCTTTATTCTAGATAGAATGGTTGGGTTATCATTATTTTGGTTATTCACATCATTTTTATCTTCATTAATAGACATGACACGATCTATTCTAATTAATTATGTGTTTTAAATATAATTAATAATATATTTAAAAACTATTAAATTAAAAAATATTACATTCTAAGATAAACCTTGCAATTCTATGTAATCGGAACTTTTATGTTTTCATAGACACTACCTTTTTCAAAACTCTAGTGAAAAGAACGTGCGGGTAGTTCACATCACGTGAACGCTTTCTTCTAGCGCGGGTCAAGCGAAGTAGACGTGATCGCGTGAGAGCATCGAGCGAAGATGCAATGATCATTCAGATTGGCCGAATAAACTACGTTTTTTCTTTAATTTAATGATTTTTTGTCTTTAAATAACAATAATGATAGGTTAGTGGTTATAATAAGCATTAGTGGGTTCGATTCTTACTTGTTATATTTAATATTGGGGTCTCTCTACTTTTGCTCAGTTCTTCTTTTTCCTACATCACTAGATGAAATGCGAAGGTATAAGTCCGAAAAGGAGATGAAGCCTTTCGCACGAAAGAGGAATCAGAGGCTTCCAAGGATCGAAAGTGTCCAATTTCTGCCATGCATTTAGTCTTTTTTGATGCAAAACTTGATTTCAGCTCTCCATCGTCATAAAACTACGTGGACAGGAAGAGAATTTCTGCCATGTTGAAATATTCCGGATCTTTAATCAAATAGACTAACCATATGCCGCTCATAGAGATCAGTGGCTCCTACTGTCTTTGAGATCCTATGGAGAATCAGAGACTGACAGTGAGCATAAAATAGTCACTCTTATTTTCTCATGAAAACTCTGCAACGAAGAAAATCCGTGACGGATGCCATAAGATACAAGACTGAACAGCTATGCGCACAGAGGAGAGAAAATTATCAAATTTCCATAAAGAATATGGCAGAATTGAAAAACTTCCTTTGAATGGATTTAGACTGTCGTTTAAGATTGAATTTACTCTACTACTGATGAGAGAACCCAATTCCAGCACTTAACAAAGACAAAACTAGCCTCGATGTACTACAACTATATAAGAACAAAAGGAGATAAAACTACTTCTAGAAAATACCTTGGATAAGGCGAGTGCTCGATTGGGTCTAAACGAACGTCTATTTAAAATAGAAGAAAAAATTAACATACAAGAGAAAAATCAATTTAATTATTCCAAAGGCCCAAGGTTACAAACTAACTAACTCCTTGATACTGACTCGTTCCAGTATTCCAGAACTTCTCTCCGGGTAACGACGTTGTCCCCCAGGGAAGAAGAATTGGATCCTCTTGATGCCGACCATGCATTCGGCGTCTCCTCGGTAAGGTGGATCCAATTACGCCATCGGAAGGAAGGAAAACAATTTATGGCCACCTAGCCACATAGCACAACATGGCGTCATGCAGCCAAAAATTTGAATTAATTTTGAGGGAGTCATGGCAATTAAAAAATTATCGATCCCGTGGACCAGACAATGTCAACCTAGAGTTTCTAAAATATAGACTCCCTGTGCCAATAAAAAAATTATTCCAAAGACGAGTCTCTACGAACATAAATTGAGAATGGAAACCCAAGCTAATGTAGCGACGGGTAGTACTTAGTTGAGACTGGATCACGTTTCTGTAGACGTCCATGAGTTACAATTCCTGGGATACTTGATGCTGATCTGAAGTACGTAAAAATGAAATGTGGAGAACATTTTGAAAACTTGCGATAGGTTGATTAGGATCGCGGAAGGTATAACCAATTAGTTTGATGGTTTTAACTCCGAATGCGTAAAACAGTGTATATTATGGATTTATGCACGTTGCTTTAATAATAAAATCAATTTACGTCAAAATTTCAAATTTATTGTCAATAAAATGACCTTAGTCTTTACCGTTGGCTTGCAATTAAAACCTCATCCACAAAGTCTGTAAATGTAACCTGACATTATTAAATTCTGTAAAGATCACTTTGAATAACTATTACTGTTAAATGTAATTAGTGTAGTCATATTAGTCACTTTGCTCATTTATGTTAATCCCATGACTTAAAGTTAATTAGTTGACATTTTTATTCCAAAAAAGTCAGGTTGAGGTGATGACGTCCCTTTCATGTCTTTATCGGTCTGTCGAAGATCCACACCTTTAACTCTGCTTATTCAACGTGGACGGACTCAACGGAGATGCAAAAGAAACATAAGCTATAATAGGATCTACTCAGAGTTGATGGGAGGACTAAGAGAACGCCCCCATATAAAGATTCTCTGCTGAAAAGTTAATGTACCAACATGCCACACGGAAACTGTATATGACTTCATTAACTGTTAACTTAAAGCGTAGCCTTGAAGAAATAACACTGACAGTACTGTGGACAGAAACTAAGAATATTACCAAGAACACTACTAGGAATGTTATTCTAACCCTCTGACCAAGCAGACACTATCATGAAATCAATAAACTATCTACTCAACTAAAAAACTGCACCTAAAAGCAGAAAACACAATCAACTCTAGCAAGTCAAAAAGCTAAAATCGGAAATCGGTTACTCTAATAATAATAATTAAGCACTTCCGCGTTGCCAAAAGCACGTAAGATGCCTAGAATTTCGCTCGTGCAGAACACACACTTTATTTAAGTAAAGAACAGTTATTATAACTAATCGTAGAAGGAGAACCAATGAATGATCTTCACTTTTTTGTTTTTTTCTTTTTCTTGTGTGTTTGTTTTTTGACAAGACAAGGAAGTTCAAGGTAGTACGTCTACTAATCTTAAACAACCCTTCCAGGGTCACTACGGTTATCGACCGAGAAAAAAGAATAGTATTAAATAAAGCAGATATTGTGTCTTACATTTCAGAAAACTGTTCATCGTTCAGGAAGTTGAGAATCAGTTTATGATCAAAGGCTATTCTTCTAAAACAAGTAACAGCAGAGGAAACCTCATAGCTAAACAAATATTCGGGCAAATCAGCATGCCCTGAAGAGATACACGCATAATTATTAAAATATGGACCAACTGAGGTATATTCATACTGAAATAGTTAGACTGAACAAACCATTTTTTCTAGAAGCAACCGTAATCCTGGTACAGAAATCAGACAAAGATTCTCTAAACAACACACACAATTATTCTAAATTACGCGAAATTTTATTTTTCAATATTCTGAACAAAATTGAGAGAATTTCTCCAAACCAGAGTGGATTTCGAACTGGAAGATCTACACAGATGTAGTATGGGCACATAGGTGTTCATTGCCATGTTCCAGATGTATAAAACTAATATTCATGTACTAGAAATTGATCTTTCTCCTGTTTTGACACAGTAAACAGAAATAATTTGTTAAAAGTTGTCGAAAGCTTCTACTAAATGATATCTGGCTATCATAATTTCCATATTTTACAATAACACTTCAACTCCCGCCAATTATGCGATGGAGAATTACTTTTAATCAGCAATTACTAGAAAATATCAAGAAAGCCAAGAACAACCCTAGCAACGATTACCTATCTAAAACAAAAATGTAAGTGCTCACCATGAAGATCTCGAGACATTTCGTAGGAAGGTGCATGGTTAGTCAGAACTTGAAGGGACAGCACAAGATAAATATAATGATTATTATTTCTCAAATGCATTTAATAATAAACGTTGGATAAGCAGTAATACTTCCCTTTGACAATATTACATTTGTTAATGTAACACCCTTAAATTCATGGTCACATTTGGTGTCTTGGAGATAAAAGACTTCCTTTCTGCATTCACATAAACAAAATGAAAAAAGTTATAAAATTGAGACATAAATTATTAGTCAATTTATATATTTTTTACTTTAAAATATATTATTTAAGAATATTTTCAGGAGTTTCTTTTTTGATTTCATTAAAATGCAGGGCTGTGGAGTTGGTAAAATATATCACGACTCCTCGACTCTGTTCTGACTCCTGTTAATAATTAAAATGATTCTTACGTTGTAAAAAAACATTTAGAAAAGAAAATTTAACTATTATTTTTTAGAAATAATATAGCTTTGATCAGGTCTTCCTTCATAGAAGCTCGAAGGTCTGATTTGATAATTTATGCACAGAAAACAGCCTTCCTACGATGACTTGTGTAGGAAGTAGAGCAAGAGATCCCCTTTCAAAACAACAAGTTCAATGAGAAGCATTTAAAATTTTTCAGCATCCATGAATATACTAATTTTATCAGATTGAAAAAACTTATTTAACACTGACTGACTTAGAGATGTAGTATTTTCTAAGGGGCACATCAAAGGAAAACAAATACCATTGAATGTTTTTATCATTAATATTTAGAATATTTGGATGGAATCTAAATAAATGCCTCTTGAGATTGAAATATATAATTACGATGTAAAGACATATCAATTTGGGATACAAATAATATGGAAGAAAAATTAATTTAAAATTATTATATCTAGTATTAAATTTTTTTTTAATAGTATTAAATTAATTATTTAAATTAGTCAAAATTTGACGTGTCCTTATCGACAATTAATATTTGAATTTTGTCTTATACTAATAAACAAAATCAATTTTTTTTATTACTGACTCCTACTCCAACTCCTCAAATATTATTTCTTCGACTCCGACTATACAAAAGCCCCTCGACTCCAACTCCACAGCCCTGTTAAATGCATTGTAATGACTTCTTTGCAAACGATGCTTAATATGATAAATCACAAATATCGAGGTTTTCCCATCAGTTTTTGATTCCCAAAATGAGGTCGAACTGTATTATGATTCTACAATGTATTCTAACGACAAATCGACTAAAATGAAGCAAATTATTTATTGTCCCAATAAAACGACTGAACTGCCCGTCTTAAATTGCCAACAACGCTAAAACAATCAAAGCGAATGTAGTCTTAAAGATAACCATAATACAGCTATATTTTCAGTACAACTAATTGCACATTTATGCCTCAGGACTCATTTATTTAAAAGGAAAGTACCCAACTAATGACTGTAGAAAGTAAAAGTAATACTTTTGTTTTTTTTTCCCAAGTACATCAGGTGCTTTTTCTAATAGGTTTTCCAGGACTTCTTTGTCTGCAGAAATTAGGTCTACATCGTCCGCGTAGATTACTTCTTCCGTCTTTCATTAATATAACGGTTTTAGTTCCCTCATAGAGGTTTCCAAATAAATTGTGAAAGACAGTCTCCTTGTGGAGCGCCCGTGTTTGTTTCAAAATTTTTTGAATAGGTCTTTCCGACTCTCACAAGGAGCTCAGTGTTAGAAAGTAGAATTCGGGTCATCCTTAGACTCGACTCATCAAGAAATCCGCTCAGTACCCCCATTAATTTGTTCCTGTTAACCGTATCAAAAGCTTTTGATAGGTCAATTCCCAGAATATTGGTGGTGTTACTGTATCTTTGATATGTTGCACACCTCCATCTGTGACTCCAGACCGCATCAGCTTTGGATCTCCCTTCTCGAAAACCACTTTAATTATATGGTAGGTATTTGTAGCAGATCCTTTGATTCGTTCAAGCACAATGTTTGCCAAGACTTTGCTTAATGAATTTACTATTATGATGGGACGCAAA
>RDEW01000052.1:268283-283326 GCA_011109175.1 Dicyema japonicum | reverse complement strand
ATATACGGTGGACTGCACTTGTCAACTTTGAGTGGATGGCAAATCCAATCCATAATATTTTGAGTCGCTCGGCTGACATATAATTCGATATTCGCCATGGTTCTCATCAAGGCTACAAGTAACTTTCGTCTCTTGTAGGCACTCAATAGATACGTCGTATCTCTCCAGGTTGTCACTGAGAATCTTCCTCGACCAGGTCGTAGATAAGCCTCTAGCATTGAGCGTAAGGACCTTTAGACGAGATGCATTCCTTTGTATCCCTTGTCTTTTTGACATTTTTCTCAATTGCGATCCAATCAAGAAACGAGGCACGTCACAACCTCACCAAAAAAACTTGACTTTATTGACTTAAAAAAAATTAAATTTTTACCTTTTTTGACAATGCGAAACGAAAACTAATGTTCTGAAATGCCTCACAGGCTTATGGAAGATCGAAAAGCATTCTGTTCTGAGCACTGTACATAAACAATTTATTGAACCATTTATCTCTTATCCATGTCGTATATGGGCCCACTCATCTCTTGGACGAATGTTTTGAAAATCAAGGCTAGCCGGAAAAGAGCATCCAAAATCACGGAACGCTGGATTTCTGGAGAGTTCTAGCCACGGTTCCCACTTGAAGCCTAGATACGAATGAACCATGGAACGCGCCGTCATGACTGCGAAGGTCCAGTCACTCGACCGATACGTGCTTGTGTGGGGTCGAGGGAGCATCGGGACAAAATAAGGTCCCTACTAGTGCTTGCTGAGATTACGTGATTAGTAGTTTGTGTAATCATGGTCTCTGGTGTTATTATTATTATTACCCAAAATTTTGATTTTTTTGACTGTATAACTTTTGATTTATATAACATTTTGAATTAAAAAGTCACATTTATATAAGTTTTAAACAATTTTAAAGAACATGAATTTTTGACTTGATTGACAAAAATCGGCTTAGTTATAACATTTACAACATGGAAGAAAATAACATGTGAATTGTGGTCACTTCTTAAGCTTAATTGACGGACCAAGTCAATATTTCCGCCAAGCCGTTGATTTTAGTAACATCGTCGTACCACAAGATATTCTTTAACACTGAAGTGATGTCCACATATTTAAGGTCTTTTCGAATAAAATGAGTTGGCCACCACCCCGCTTTTTCTTCCGGTTAGTCCGAATTGACTTGTATCCAGGAAACAGCGGGATAGAACTGTTTAATAAAAATTCCGTCTATTTAATCAAAGCCACGTGATTTTCAGCTCGCCCAGGAAAGAGCACAATTCTAACATTTGTCCCTTATTCCATTGACGTTTAGTAGTAGAACCGTGGTCCATTTCTTGCGGTGGGCTTTGAGTTTCGCCAGGTAGCTGCGTGCAGCTTGGGAGACAGTATACTCGGAGGTAAATGTTTAATAGCTCTTTTTGGATAACTTTATGTGCCCTCCGGAGTTTACTAATACTTACAAATTGGTGATCTACATATGCAATGTTAAAAATTATAATAATGTTGATTTTATTATTAATATTTAGAAAAGATGACCATGATATTAACTTATTAATATAAAAATATTTTAATATTATTAAAAAAAAATATATAATAATTTTAATATTTAATTTTTGGCGGCAATTTATGGTGATTTCTTGTGATAAAGATGAATTAGAATTTCGAATTGATCTGTGAAATTAACCAATTTTGCAACGAAGAGGGATATGATCAGACTATTGAAGATATTTACCCAGAAGAAGTAAAATCAAAAATAATTTAGATTGAAAATCTAATGAAAAAATTCAAAATAAGCACCTTCAACAAATTTATTCTCAAATTCACGCCAAGTAATACATAATAAAGCAGTGATCTTCGAAATTGATGTTCTATTCGTTTTTACAGTTTACAAGATCAGCATTAACTTACTTAAAGTGGGAGAGTTCTCTGACCAAATTTCCACTTTGGTAGGATTTTTGGAACGAAATGTACATTTTTGATCCTAAAATAGGTTAAATTGCTACCAGAAGACTTTGAACATGAAATCAAGGACCTGTTGTGGGATTTATTATTAACTCAGGAAAACGAGTAATTGCATATATATACATATCTTAGTTTTGAGTTCTTTCCTGCTGATTACTACTTTTTACTGATGAAGATTATTACCAAAGATAACTCCAACAAATCAACCGTTAAATGTCCTTCATTTTTTGTAGAAGAATGATAACAAAGTATGTTCATAGAGAAATTCAGACTTGATTCCCACAATCTTTTTCAGATTTTGAATATTTTTTACAAATTAAACATTTCCGGAGATAATTTCCCCCAAATTATTGAAAAGTCTCTCAGTCTATCAGAAAATGTTCTTCAATTGACCTCTGCAGATACATCGTGCTAGTTTTGAAGCTCCCCACCACAGTACTGTGTTTATCTCTTAATTTTAGAATAACCTAATATTTCTGCTTAAAACTTTGATCAAACAATGAACTCTAAATTTCAGGACGATTCCACTAAGGACAGAATGTATGAATGCATGGAAATTCTTGTTACAAGGTTCAATCTACTCAAGGAGGATGTAATTCGAGCCTTTCTCAGGAATATCAAAGTTTTATGATATCCGATTATAGTCTGGAAATTCTTGTTACATGGTTCAATCTACTCAAGGAGGAAGTAATTCGAGCCTTTCTCAGGAATATCAAAGTTTTATGATATCCAATTATAGTCTCTACCGACATTCGATGAATCTCTGCTGTGCTCCTTCTCTTTGGCTTTCTATCTATATCTAGCAAAGAGACTGATCTTTAGAGAAGAGAGTTTGACCACAGTTATTGCTCAGTCCATTGTTGGAGTTATCCGGAGTTCTCAAGAGCCTCGTGCTGTTATTGGCTAAGTAAAATACTTCCTTTTCAGATTAGCATAAAAAAATTGCTGATCAACGAGAAGGGTTATGACTAGGGCAATTCAAGTGCTAAAATGCTATTTTATTTTTTATACTTTTTTAAATATACAATTGAATTTGGAATAATTATTTTTTAATTTTGTTAAAAAACATACATTATAAATGTTATAAGTGCTATTTTTAATTTTAAATGCTAATTTTTGTTTAAATGCTAATTTAATTTGCAGTTAATAATGTGTTTACGGATTCCGAAACCTGCAGGTCCAATCGAAAATTTCAAACCGATCGTGCTTTTGACCACTTTGGCGAAATACATTGTCGATTACAACAGTTGACCAATACTTGTCACCAAGTCAAAGCGGATTCAGACCAGGAAAATCAACTGCTGATATAGTATGGAGTCATCGGTAGCTGACGGCAATATGTCAGAAGTACAGAAAAACAATATATACTCTGAGTGTCGGCTAATCAAAAGCATTCTACTGTTTCTGCCGAGATAAACTATTGCATGTTCTCAAGGACATAATTGATGCGGACTGTTTGATAATTGTGCGTTTTTGCTGGCTGACACGAGCCTCATAGTGAAAGTGGGGAAAGGCTATTCGGAAAAATTCACGACCGGTATTGGTATTCTGCAAAGGGACTCGCTTTCGCCAATTCTCCTTGCAATCTATTTGGAAGCTGCGTTGAGGGACGTTAGGAAAGAATTAGTTCACTTAAATAATCATTTTGTTGAATTAATGTATGCTGATGACATCGATTTTATATCTGAGGATGTGGTGGTACTAAGAACTGTAATAGATAAAGCCACAACAGTTCTGGAGAGGTGGTCTTTGAAGATCAATTCAGAAAAGCGGAGTTAACTTCGATTCAGCGGTTCGATGAGAAATGGAAGTTTATTAAAAAGGCTCGGCTCATTTTTGGGTGATGCTGAGGATATTACTCGCAGAAAGATGTTGGGATCGTGTGCACTGAAAAGATGTGGAGTATTTGGACTCGCAGAAAACTTATCTCCATAAATCTTCGGATGCGCTTATATAGCGCGTTCATACAACCAGTCCTATTATATAACTCTGGAACATGAGGAACATTAAAAACGGACCGTGACTGACTAGACACATTTCATAGAAATTAATTGTGAAAAAAATGAGGGAATTAAATGGCCACAGATTATCAAAAAAGACACTCTCTACAAATTATGTAAATGCAAACCGATAAGCAGAGAAGTAATTACCTCATGCTGGCGACTTATCAGACATGTTCTGAGAATGGACGAAATGATTCCTTGCAATCAAATCATGGAAGATTACTATTATGCAAGGACTACATTTTGATAATGACAAGGCAAATATCAAAAATTATATAAATAAAAGAATGGAGGAAAAAGGATTTAAACTTATTATTGAAATGACTGATCCAAAAATTAGCCAACAAGATTATTTTTCTCTTTCACGCTGTCAGGCATCCTATGCATCTGTTGAAAGAGCTATTAAAATGCTAAAAAAATTTAAAAAAAAAGGATAGGAACTTCCATCCAGACAATATCAAGCATTAACTTCTATTATATTACAATAAATAAAATTTAAATGTTTGATTTTATTATTTAAAGTTATAGATTTTACTATTTTAAATGCTAGATTTTTTCATTTTAAGTGCTAACTTTTTTAATTATAATTACTAGATTTTATGATTTTTAAGCGCTAAAATTTTTTTAAGTGCTAGAAACAACTTGCCCTAGTTATGACTGAGACAAAAGATTGGATTGGCCATACTCCGAGGAAACTCGTTCTCGATCCATGCAGCCGGCTTCCTCAACTAGCAATTGCTTTTCTGTTAAATAATTGTTATTTTTTTCTAAAAAAATAATAATAATAAAAAAAGGTTTAAAAAACTCCTTGAAAAGCTTGTTTTGGAAAAAATACAAAAAGTTAATAAAAAATATAAATTATTTAATTTAAAATTTTCTTAATATTAACATTATTATAGACATTTGGTCTTTTGATCTAGCAAGCTGACTTTTTTACAAATTGGAAATCTTACATGAAAAAGGTATCCAATCAAAATTTTTTTGTCCCCCATTACTTCTCCGATCAACGTGCATTTTGACTTGGGGAGGAATTATAAGATAGTTTGATATTTATCAGTCGTGTACTTTTTCACTTTCAGATGAACGATGGCAGCTGATTAAAATGCAGAACGATTTTCTATTGCAATAATTAAATCATACGCATGAGATTAAATAAAGGAAACGTGGTGCTGAGGTATTTTAGAGCACAAATCTAACAATTATTAATAAAGTTTAAGATTTAGTAATAAAACTAATAATTCCTTTCTCCCTACTCTGGGTATAAATGTCAAAGTTCTCTGAATTTTGTGTCGAACTTACAGTGTAGAGTATCATCGCTTTTTCGTTACAAACAGCTCATATATAATGTCTCCTGAGTCCATTATGTCGTGTATACACACGATAAAATATTATCTAAATATAATTATGGCAATTAAGAGAACGGTATGTTATTCTAAGATATGACATTAAGTGCGTTGATGGGGTCATTTGTTTCACTTGGTATTTAAAAAACTGATTTGATAACAACGACTATGATACTAATCATCTACTATTTTTTTAAAAGAACTACTGACAAACGTTTATTCTACTGCATTTTTTTAGTAAGAAAGACTCAGTGTACATAATAACAACTTGATTGTCTATTAGAATAATTGAATAAAAAAAAATGGTTGGAAGATAAAAATATGTACAATAGTAATCCAACTTTCCAAAACATTATCTCCAGACACTAGATCTAACGTTATAGTTTACGATATCAATAATAAACTCGCAATGTGAGAATGTAGAGTCCCTGCAATCGATATAAAAAAATTACATAAAGATTAATCAACATACCACTTTAAGGCCAAAGAATAATTTCGATATATAAAACATAAAATTATTTCCAGGCTGGAATAACAAAGAATTCAACTATAAGATTTACCTACAGATGAGGTCCGACTCAAAGTTAAATAAAGATCATGAGAAATCGTTGATACCTATAAGAGTTAATATATAATGTAGAATAGCAGTCTTTCGTATGATGGCTGACCTACATATTAACTTTTTTTTATCTATGTGATAATAAAAGTTCATTAATTCTATCGACATCTCATTGTCATCATCATCCTTGGCCCCACTTATTGACTGGTCAGTGAAGTATGACACCAGGAGTGATCACAACCCAATATTTTTGGAGGTCAAAAAACAAGGTCACGATAAAAGGACAATGGCCAACATAACTAACTACAGCCTTGCGAATTGGAAAGGATTCAAGGAATACGTCAATAACTGTATTGGACTATTAAATTTCCCCACTTTTCCCTCCGTCGAACAATTAGTGAAATGGTTCAACTCCATTATAAACGATGCGAAAAAAAGTAAATTGCTATGGGGAGACAAGCAACGTTATCAAAACGTTTTAACACAACGACGAAACATCTGATCAGAGAACGAAATAATCTAAAGATGGTAAAATCGCCAACAGAAGAGAACATCAAAAAAATACGAGAATTGAACAGAGAGATCGACAATAACTTAAAGACAGAAAATGCAAATAGATGGACGAGGCTATCAAAAGCTCTCTACAAAGACTGTGGAAGTAGATCAAAAACATCAAAAAATCCTCCCGAGAGAAAAATCGAAGTCTACATAAAACCAGACACTCTGATTAAATATTACACATCTATATCCTACAGGAAGTTTTCAAAAAAACACCAAGTATTCCTGAAAAAAAATGAACCGAAACGCTCCGATGACTGGATCCTATTTACTAGTCAGGATGTTCGCAGAGCCATATCTAAGGCCAACAACTCAGAGGCCAAAGGACCAGACAACATAACCACATGTGAACTGAAGCACCTAGGCCATCGAGCCCTGGAGCTATTAGCCTATATCTTCAACCTATCCATTTACACAAATACAATCCCTGAAATATAGAAGAAGTCTCTAATCAGACCTATCCGAAAACCCAACAAACCAATAGATGAACCATCTTCCTATCGCCCAATATCTATTCTAAGTCCGGTCTCAAGGATCTTTGAAAAACTTGTTTTGGAAAAAATACAAGACTCAATCTCAATCCCGAACAACATGGATTCCGGGACAACCATTCGACAACAACACACCTTACAACCCTCACACAATTCATTGCAGAAGGATTTAACTCCGAGAGAAAAATCGAAGTCTACATAAAACCAGACACTCTGATTAAATATTACACATCTATATCCTACAGGAAGTTTTCAAAAAAACACCAAGTATTCCTGAAAAAATTTGATTCCGGGACAACCAGCCGGGTGGCTTAGTGGTTAGGTGTCGGGCTCAAGTGGCTTAGGCTACGGGTTCGAATCTCGCTGCTGTTCACCTGGTGGAAGGTTCCACGCATCTACGATGCGGAAAGCGTTTGACGAGTGACGCCGTCATCAGTGAATACTCACTGCGGAACTGGATTGTCTAGAAAGAACACTCACACAAGAAAAAGAAAAAAAAGAAGTGAAGATCATTCCTTGGTTCTACGATTAGTTAAAATTAACTGTTCTTTACTTAAATAAAGTGTGTGTCCTGCCTATGCGGAGCTAATACCACGGCTCCGTGATATTAGGCTGTTATTATTATTATTATTATTAAGGATTTAACTCCCCCGAACCCCATCAGAGGACAGTACTATATCCGTGGACATCACAAAAGCGTTCGACTCAGTCCCTAAGGAACTCCTAACAGAGAAAATATACGAAACCAACATCCATCCGAACCTGAAACTTTGGCTTGGAAACTTCCTAAATAAAAGACGAGCACAATTACTCTGCAACAACATCAAATCAAGATCTCGCTATTTCTTAAATGGAATCCCTCAAGGCTTCCCACTATTACCCCAACTCTTCAATCTCTATAAAAACGACATACCACAAACTTGTAATGAAAACTGTCTAATCCTCTCTTATGCCGACGATATCATTATTGCTTCCAAGAACAGAAGCATTCAATCAGCGACTCAGTTGGCTCAACAATGCTCGACAACTTGGAACTATGGCTCACGAAGCGGAGAATCGACACATCAGCAGCAAAGTCTTTTGTCACACTGTTTACCATCTACAAGAGACAGCTCTGTATCGAACCAAAAGTCTTTATGAAGAACGAAGCTATCTCTATTAACAAAACACCGAAGATTCTAGGAGTAACCTTTGATCAGGGACTCACCTTTATCCGGCATGTTGAAAACAAAGTAACTTCTGCTCTGAAAAAAATGAGAATTTTAAAAGTGCTCTCAAAAACACTTAGAGATCAAACTAATGTCCTTGACTAGATTTACACACAATTTATCCGACCAACGATGACGTATGCAAGTCCTTCATGGGCAATGTAAATGTCACGATATTCTTTATTGAAATTATTTGCAAAAGAGAAAACTGCAATAAAGTTAATTAGACCAGATCACAATATCCAACCCATTGAAAATTTTTTAATCGAACTACAACGGAAACTATTAAAGGAGGCTATTCTATCGAGCTGCCCTCTATTCCAAATACTATTGAATTATCTACAATTTAACAGAAATTTTGAGCCGATGCCATGTCCAATGAGAATCGCTGTTCAGGATTCTCGACCCCGCCGGACTCGTCCTTACCTTTGTCGATCTGGGATCACTTAGTTAGATGAAAACTTTTATTTATTTCTCTTTAACCCAGTGATCATGTGGGTAATAATAATACATTTACAAAAGAAGAAAAAAAACAAGAGTTCACATTATGAAAAACATTGATTTCCATACAATAGAAATAAATCTACAACTCTACCATTCTACTTTCGCCATTAAGAAGAGCTATAAATAACTTTATTATAATAAATTTTGTAGTTATAAAAGGAAATCATATTGAGCTACTTTTTGTGAATTGACACTTCTCCAAAGACCCTCCATCCATCCAGCTAGTTCTATTGGTTCTTTGTATGTGTTTTGCATATTTGACCTCTTTTTGTTGGCATCGATCCTCTCCTGCATTATACTATGAATAGAAATGAGTTTTTTATCTTGTTACTTATTTAGTTCTTCATTAAGTTATCAATTGCTGTCGTTATTGTAGTTCTCAATTTCTCCAGTGGAAATATAATTTTTTCTTTATTTAAAAAAAAGTCTCATCTCGCACTCAGAAAATCAAATCGATATTGAATAACTGAAACTTAAAGTAAAGTGTTCATATCTCCTGGTAACTTGCGAGCACTGAACAGAGCTAGATAAGCCTCTTTTTAATCGCTCTGACATCTTTCAAATAATCTTCCATGTGGTAAGAGAGCTTTATCCTTTCATATTTCGTATTTTTTCATTTGAACCAACATACTCTAAACTCTTCCCTATGAGTGTGTCCTCAACTTTGAGGTCATCGGCATGTATAATTAGTCCAATATTAATTTTTTTTATTTTGAAAAACTTACAATGAATACGTCAAATAAAATTGGGATCAAACCAGATCTTTGTTGGACTCTTATTATAAACATAATCTCATTTTTATATTGTTCTTCCCTTTTAGACGAAAGACTGTCCCTCGGATAAAAAGTTTTTTAGCAGGTAACTACCTACTATTATCTATGACATTCACAATCTCCTAGTTTAGATGGTGAAGCACAAGTTCTTTTCGAGTGGAAAACCCACTGTTTTGTTATCAAAAAATTACAGTCCTATCTTGTGAGTTCTCTTGAATACAAGACGTATTTTTGAAATAATCAGAATTAATAATACATCTGCACTTGATAAGTCTCTTTCGACTTTGTCAGAGATTTAGCATTATTTATTTTATTTTATTTTAATAACCCCGGGAACACCGAGAAAGAAAGACAAATGAGTCAAACAGTTAGGTGATCCCAGTTTTCGCAATCACTTGTGCCATTCGACGTCTGTGATCTTCCTTCGTCCCCACTACTTTCCGGAAGAGCCTTCTCTCGGTCTTGCAGAGGAATCCGATCGCGGAGGGGAATTTCTTATCCAATCGGTTTTCTCTTGCCATGGGAAGGATCAGGCGAAGCGGATTTCCATCTTCTTGACAGATGCAAGAAATCCGGAGCCACGACTACGGATCTTAGCTTCCATGAGTAGTGAGTCGACTGTTGAATCATTAGATGGGCAAAGCATACTGATTGTTTTCCGGTATATCGAGTTGATTCTTTGGACCATGTTTGTTGGTAGATGGTAGAGACGGAAAAGTCCATGTTCCTCGTGGTCCTCCGAACAAGGGCGCGTATAACGTTAACTTTCTGGAGCCCCCTGGTGATCATGTCTGTTGCGTGGAGTTGAAATTGAGAAGGCTGCAGTACTTGACTCCAAGTTCAGTGGGGAACCTTGTCACTGGAATCCGAGTGGGACCAATGAAAAGACTCGGTTCATCCTTGGAACGGCGGTCCGACGTGAATGTGGAACAGATAGACATGGTTGCAGAAATCGTTAGTCGACTGCCAACAATCCAATCGTGGAGAGTGTTCAATTTTGTCTGAGTTTTAAAGAATGTGACTTGCGTCGAGCGGTTCCGTATTGCAATAACTCCATCGTCTGCGTAGGATAATAGCAGGAAATCTTCGTCTCCATCATTAGGTAGGTCGTGTAGGAATAGGTTGAATAGAATTGGTGAAAGTGGAGACCCCTGGGGTACCCCATTCGGTTGTAATCGTGGACTAGATCTGAGATCACCACTGACTACTCTTCCACGTCTTCCAGACAAAAAGTTGGCCAGCCATAATTTCACATTCGGACGAATATTAGTGAAAAATATTTTTTTAACCAGGATTTTCCTCGAAACAGTGTCAAAGGCTTTGTTAATGTCAATAGAAACCAAGATTGTGCGTTTTTGAGGCGGAGGATGGGTGTTAAAAGCGTCGGCAATGAACTGCGATAAAGTTGCCAAGTATGTAGCGGTGGACCTGCCTGGGGAGGGAACCATGTTAAAATATAGGACGTGGAAGATACGGAAAAAAGACTGATAATACAAGTTTCTCCATAATTTTTGACAGTGCTGGTAACGGAAATAGGCCTGTAGGAGGCAGGTTCTGTCTCTGGTTTCCCAGCCTGCAATATCGGTTTGATGATAGAATTCTTCCAAATCTTGGGAATAATATATAGTTAATGGACAGGTTGTATATTTGCGTGAGGTAGCCAATTTCGTAGTGGCTTAGGTGTTTTAGATGAATAGAAGATACTTTGTCAGGCCCGCACGCCCGTGAGCATTTTAATCTGGTGATAACATCCAAGACTTGGTCATATGAGAATAGTTCGTGGTAAGGTTCCTTCTTCGGTTTATGGGCACGCACCATAATGTCTAGGTGTTTCGAGAATGGTCTGAAGCTAATTCAAGCGTAATGTTTCGTGAGAATGTTAGGATGTAAGTAGCATAAGTGTCCAGGAGAAGACTTTCCGGTTCCGTCTGCATCATCCAGCTCCGACTGGACTTGTTTAAGAGTTTTCCAGAAATGTCGAAGTGGTTAACTAGATGCTACCATCTCATGTCGTTGTGTTTTTTTATGCTCTGACAGATCCTTATATTTAGTTGTCTGAGGGCTGTCAAAAACATCAAGTCCAACAGATGGCATATCTTCAGCCGGTCTCTTTGTTTTATAAGACTTATTTTATAAGAGCTGAGGATAGCAATAAACTTCTTGTATATAGGAATAAAAATATGGTCATCTTTCTAAATGGCAGCGCTGATAATTTCTGCAGCATCATCAATAGAGCGTATTGGGGAGGATAATCTCCGGGCCAAGAATTTATCCTTAAGGTTACTGAAACCTGACTAGTCAACTTTCGTATAATACTTGAATCTTTTTGATTCCGCCGGCCGTCTCCTGTATCGTTGAAGACTTCTCAATTTTAGAAGGATTAGATTGTGGTCACTAAGAAGCCATAAAAGACGTTCCAGGAAATGAGTCCAGCCAGAGAAGGTGAGCATAGTGTTAAGTCGGGGGATGTGCAGCTATCAGTCATCCTTAATAGGGTCCTAGTATGTGAGCTATGGTTGTTCAGTATAATCAGGTTAGGAAGATAATTTGTTATCATAGGATTGGGAACTGAGCCAAACTGGATGTCGTGCATTAAGATCCCAACATAACTGTAGATTTTTCAATGTTGAAATGCGTCATAAATCAGGGGTGTAAGATGTCGGAAACGATCTTTGTGGAGGAATATATAAATGAACCAAATAGATCCAAAAGAACGGGAATAACTCGATCTGACAGTAATCTGGTCCAAAGTCTTGTCAATGCCAAGAAGCTCTGAGGTTCGTTGAGTTGTATCCATAAAAGAAATATCGTTCTTTATAATAGTAAGTAGTCCTCCCTGACGATCTTTACGGATCACTTTGTAAAAGGACGGGAATAACTCGATCTGACAGTAATCTGCTCCAAAGTCTTGTCAATGCCAAGAAGCTCTGAGGTTCGTTGAGTTGTATCCATAAAAGGAATATCGTTCTTTAAAATAGTAAGTAGTCCTCCCTGACGATCTTTACGGATCACTTTGTATCCGGGAAAAGAGGGTGTTTTATGGAAAGAGATAGCTTGGACTCCTGTATTAAAGCGAGGTCAGTCTCATTTTCGCGGAGGAGTGCCAAAGATTTTCTTCCTGATCCCATTCGTATTCAGTTGTATTATTGTAAAATCTCTCCATAGACCAGGATTGGTTTCGACGTCACCACATGAGAGAATCATAAGTCTCGACAAATGGGGACACCAGATAGGGTCGAAGACACAGGAGTCGAAAGGACCACCGGACGGTGAGGAAAGCTGTTGGCTCTTTTCGTTCCTTTTTGGAATGGGTGACACCATTTCTGGTGAGCCACATGACACTACGATAACAACATAAAAAAATGAAATTGCACAAAGATCAATCGACAATCATGTTGAGCTACTTTTTGTGAATTGACACTTCTCCCTAGACCCTCCATCCATCCAGCTATTTCTATTGGTTTTTTGTTTGTGTTTTGCATATTTGACCTCTTTTTGTTGGCATCGATCCTCTCCTGCATTATACTATGAATAGAAATGAGTTTTTTCTTTTATTACTTATTTAGTTCTTCATTAAGCTATCAATTGCTGTCATTATTGTCGTTCTCATTTTCTCCAATAGAAATATAATTTTTTCTTTCTTTAAAGAAAGTCTCATCTCGCACTTAGAAAATCAAATCGATATTGATTAACTGAAAATAAAGTAAAGTGTTCATATCTACGGGTAACTTGCGAGCACTGAGAAGAGCTTGATAAGCCTCTTTTTTATCGCTCTGACATTTTCAAATAATCTTCCATGTGATCAGAGAGCTTTATCCTTTCATATTGCGCCATCATTTGAACCAACATAGTCGTAAACTTATCCCTTAGAGTGTGTCGACAACTTTGACGTCATCGGCATGTATAATTAGTCCAATATTAATTTTTTTTATATTGAAAAACTTACAATGAATACGTCGAATAAAATTGGGATCAAACCAGATCTTTGTTGGACTCCTATTATAAACATAATCTCATTCTTATTTGTTCCTCCTTTTTAGACGAAAGACTGTCTTCCGGATAAAAAGTTTCTTAGCGGGTAACTGCCTACTAGTATCTATGACATTCACAATCTCCTAGTTTATATGGTGAGCACCAGTTCTTCTCGCGTGGAAACCCCACTGGTTTGTTGTCAAAAAATTACGGTTTTCTCTTGTTTAGTTCTCTTGAATACAATACGTATTTTTGAAATAATTAGATTTAATAATAGATTTGCAACTTGATAAGTCTTTTGTCGAATTTGTCAGAGAATTAGCATTATAATGAGACAGTATTAAATAAAAGGAAACCCCACTGTTTTGTTGTCAAAAAATTACGGTCCTCTCTTGTTTAGTTCTCTTGAATACAATACGTATTTTTGAAATAAACAGATTTAATAATAGATTTGCAACTTGATAAGTCTCTTGTCGAATTTGTCAGAGAATTAGCATTATAATGTGACAGTATTAAATAAAAATTATAAGTTTAATAATTTTAAATTAAAATTAAATTCATAATTAGAATAATTGCTGTGAAGATGCTCCAATTACTAGGTTTACAAAATAAATTAATAATAGTAATATATATGTGTATGGTAACCAATAAATCACTAATGAAGAATATTAAGACCTTTAATAAGTTGTATAATAATGTCCCAATGTGGGGTGCATTAGAGGATGATCGGATTGTAGCATTGTTTAGTGGAATAATTGACATTGAATATAAAATTAATAATACTGTAATCACATTATATTTAATAAAGATAATATATGAAAATTTAAATGACGCAATTTTTTATTTCGAAAAATTTGGCCGATTTGATTTTATCCTTAAATGGAAGAAAAATGATATATATTTTTCAATAATGGTTGATTATTTAAGATCAACTAATATATGTTCTGTTTCTTGGGGATTATCACGAATTTCCACTCATAATCGTTATGGACTTGAAAATATAAACATTTCATCTAACGGTTATTATAACTGCAGAGAAATAGTTTTACGTATTTCTAATTTTGGAAAAATAAAAATAAAAGATATGAAAATGCAAATATTAAAAACAGATAATTTTACATTATTTACTGGAAATGGTACTCATAAATGCCTACATTTAGATCTCGGATGTGATTTCAATAGAAATAACAGATTAAAATCAACAACCCATTTGAATACAAAAATAAAGACAACTACAACTCAAAGTTATATAAACAGTACTATTCTAAAAGGAAATTTGTAGAATTTAAAAACAAAAAATTAACTTCAATTGCTTTAAAGACAAAATTAAAGACAATGACTACTCATAGTTATTTAAGTACCATAAAGTTTCATCCAATCAGTAATATTGAGTTAAATTTAGAAAACCAAAATATAATAGCTATTTGTGTAATAGGTGGAATTGTTGTAATATTTGCTGTGGCCTACATAATAAAATATAAAAGAAGACGTTATTATCCATTACAGATTGGATTATTCAATCATTAATATTATAATAAAATTCTGTTGACTAATTCTATTAGTGCTTATGTTATATTTCATACATAAATATAAATTTACTTAAAATTTAGATCCATTTGTTCGGGTGACAGATAATTAAGCAACTGTAAAATAGCAATTTAAAATAATTAATGTAGCATTTTTTT
>RDEW01000052.1:0-267672 GCA_011109175.1 Dicyema japonicum | reverse complement strand
ATTGTCAGGGGGCAAAAGAGCAGGCTTTGATCAACAAATGCCTTTCTGTGTCTCACGGAAACTCACTTTTGTCCATGTGGGTGGATGTGAAGAAGGCTTACGATTCAGTTGATCATTCTTACCTTGTCGAGTGCCTACACAGTCTGTGTATGCCTGTGTGGTTCATCAGCTTTGTAGTGGCTGTGATGAATAAGTGGAGTATTCATCTGAACTATAATAGGCACCGGATAGGCGAGGTAAAACTCAAGAGGGGGATCCTTCAGGGGGATAGCATGTCTCCGCTACTCTTTGTTCTCTGTTTGGAGCCATTGAGTCGCCGCCTCAATGACCGGTTTGAGCAAATAGCAGTTCATTGTGAAGGGGTCTGTTTCAGTACAAATCACCTTCTTTTTATCGATAACCTGAAGATGTATGCTCGAATAGCCGAGGAGCTCTACTCCATGGGGGTCTGTGCCAGGGAATTCTTTGAGAGTATAGGGCTAGATTTGAATTATTCAAAGTCTGCGACTAACACGCAAGTATGTAGCGAGTTAGTAAGAGTCCTAGAGGAACACGAAGGATATAAGTATCTGGGTGTTACCTAATCTCCAAAGTCCCTTATAATGCCTGAGACAAAGCGACAAATTACTGAAGGCATCCGTAAAAGAGCAGCGTTATTGTGTAAAACGTCTCTAAATGCAAGGAATTTGTTCTTAACATTAAATGAGTATGCTGTCTCGCTGCTAAACTACTACATAGGTGTTGTGGAGTTTGAGCCCAAAGAGTATGATGAAATGGATGTTATGATCCGTGGAGTACTCAGAGAAAACCATTTCCATGTGCTGGCAGCCAATAAGGAGAGACTATATTTACCCCGTGATAAATTCGGCCGTGGACTGTGTGGAGTAGTCCAACTAAGTGAGCGTATCCTAATGCGAATGCACGACACCCTGATAGCTGGGTCAAGTGTGTCTGCTAGGAAGCACGCCATAATAACGACCGAGAAAACACGGGCAACCCACCTAGGCACTATCAGACCTTTTTTGTCTGCTAAGTATGGTGTTGGTGATGGTGGGATAGTAAATGTGAAGACGTTGATCAAATTACAATATAATAATTTGATGGAAAAGATCAACTTAAAAAGCTTTCATAAGGTCCTCTTCAGAGCATTGGACAACCCACATGTCGACCTTAAGTCGTCGACAATATGGCTAAAATACGGTGACAACTCACCTCGATCGGAGGCGTTGGTTGATCGAATTACAATATAATAATTTGATGGAAAAGATCAACTTAAAAAGCTTTCATAAGGTCCTCTTCAGAGCATTGGACAACCCACATGTCGACCTTAAGTCGTCGACAATATGGCTAAAATACGGTGACAACTCACCTCGATCGGAGGCGTTGTACACGTATATGCAAGACCGCAATATTTTTGGGGTCGATCAACAAATACATGTCCCCACTGTAAGTCAAGGAGCATGTCGGTTGATCATTTAGCCACTCGATGTGAATCCATGCTCTGCCACGACTATGTGTGGAGGCACAACGAGGTAGTAAGGAGTCTTCATCTTCTACTATGCAATAAGTATGGTATTCGCCACACCAGAAAGTTGCGGACTCATAAGGTGCAATCTTTAGTAGAGAACACCAGGGTCCAAATTAAGGTAGACAGTGTTATTCGTACCTCGGTGCTAGTCAAGCACAATAAACCGGACATTGTGGTACACGATAAGAAGTCTGGCCAAGTCCTTATCATAAAGGTTGGCATCACGTCTCAAGACCGTTTGCAGAATGTGGAGGTGGAGAAAAAAAGGAAATATGACTTTCTTGCAAACGAGATGGGGCAGATGCTTGGTTGCAAGGTCCTCGTTACCTATAGTAATGACGTGGGAAGGAATTGCAACAAAGTACCACAAAAGTTATCTGAAGCAGTTGGGGGTAGATAGGAAGCTCCAGGCCTATCTACAGTCCACTGTGTTAAAGCAGACCCTAGAGAGCCTGACACTGGAGTATAGGAGGCAGAGCCCTGAGATGTCATATGGGGAGAGGGTTCAATTAGACAAGGCGCTCTCGGAGTTGTTTCAGCAACCAGAATCGAACCTGCCGGAGAAGGCTGGCGAACAGGCAGGCGAGGAAGGTTGTTGATTAAATATATTAACTTTTTTATTGTTTGTTAAATAAAGTGGGGTGTTTTATTATAGAATGAAATCAAAGAGTCATAAATATTATATGTTTAAAAAATTCGATATTTTTGAGAATCTTAGATATTAGCGAAATAACTCTTTCAACAGAGACTGAAATCTAAGATTTTCCGTTTACAATATTTCGTCGCGCTAGACTCTGAAACAAATATAACTATTTCAGAAAGATTCAAGGATTAATATTTTGTTTTGGTTAGCCAACTACCCCATTTTATGAAAACCAAGTTAGTTAGTTGTCAAATTATAGAAAAATAATTCTTTTCTTCATTTGTTTTTTACAACTGATTCCTTTATCCCAATATTAATTCTTTAACATTTCCATAATGTGTTTTCATCTTTAATCAAACACATGTTGTCCAAAAATATAAAATAGTCTTTCACTTTAAATTCTTTACGGTTTTACGATGTGTGTTAACAGAAAATTTTTGTAACACAGTCGATTAAAATAGAAATTTTTGAATTACATAATCAAACACATGTTGTCCAAAAATATAAAATAGTCTTTCACTTTAAATTCTTTACGGTTTTACGATGTGTGTTAACAGAAAATTTTTGTAAAACAGTCTATTAAAATAGAAATTTTTGAATTACATAGTTTCCCATAAAGTTGAGTATGAAAACAGAATATTTCTTGGCAAAAATATGTGCTTTCTGTGATTTTGATCTTATATCTACTAACGAACAAGAACAATAAATGCCATATTATTATTATGGCACTTCCACGAAAGCCATAATGTTTATAGCCCATGTGCAACACTCAAAGAAACAATATTTATAGTTAGTCTTTTCCATTTTCCTTTGTAGAATGCGAGTGATCTTAATTCGTCCAGGTCNATTAACAACGTTGTGCGATTATGAATGTAAATGTCACAGTTAGATTGCCGTCAATATTCAATGCATAATTCAACCTTACAGCAAAAAACTGTCGAAATTGAGTGGGCCCTGATCTCTATGTTTAGATATGGGGAGAACGATCTGGATCTTCTAAAGTCCAAGTCTTTCAAGGTTTGTGGGAAGGATTTCAATGTGATAAAACTCGTTGGATCTGGCGGATATGGAAAAGTGTACAAAGTTGTTAAGAAGGGAGGAATTGACGACAAACACGTGCTGGCTATGAAGATTGTTAGAAAAGTATTAACTCCTCTAACGTAGGCTAAAATAATTGACAACAAAAAGGACACAGCCCACACAAAATCAGAGAGATCAGTCCTTGCTTCTTCTCGTGTAGTTAATACAAATAATCAAAGCATCCTTTCATAGTGGAATTAAACTATGCATTCCAAACACCCACGTGTCTATATTTCATCATGGAATTTTGCATGGGTGGAGAACTGTTCCAACTATTAGAGAACATGGTTAGACTGCCACTTGAGGCTGTGAGGTAGAATTTTCATATAGTTAGATTCTACATGGCGGAGATAACCCTGGCCTTGGAATACCTCCACAAACTGAATGTAATATACAGAGATCTCAAACCAGAGAATATTATGCTGGATGGGGAAGGTTCCCACTAATTATAACAATCTAGGACATATCAAATTGACTGATTTCGGAATGAGCAAGAATATTGGTATTGATTCCATCACATATACCTTCTGTGGGACTGTCGATTACATGTGATTATTATTGACTTAGTTGAGGGCTCCTGAGGTCCTTCAAAAGTGTGGACATGGGATAGCTGTTGACTGGTGGACGCTGGGAGCTGTTTCATACGACATGTTTGTAGGACAGGTTGGGTGATTGTTATATTCAGCCTCCATTTGTTCATAAACACAGGGATGGGCTAATTAGACGGGTAATTTTGTCCCTCATCGTAGATTTTGCACTGTGATGTTGAATTCTCCCGGATTTTTTCGTCGGACGACTTTGTAAGCCTTATTAAAGGGGTTTGCTGATAGATAATATAGCAGCTGTTGACTAAGGATCCTTGCTTGCGTGCTGGAGTGGACCAAGTGAAGGTTAGCTGTTGTAATAGGGAAGGGTCATCGATTCTTTGAGATTTACTCGTGGGATGATGTCTATTACAGGAGACTGACTCCCCCATTTAATAATATGGTGATTAAGGTTTGTGTTGTTGGCCTATCAGAATCGATCGAATAACTCAGAGTATTCTACAATCTCTTCGCTTGAGGAGTCAGATTCCTCTCCCCCTGCCATGAATTTGGACGAATTTCAGGTTTAGGTGTTTCTATATTCAAGGGTTTCTCATATGTTGCGGATTCCTTACTAAAAATTGCCTCACAGAGATCGGAAAATAAAGTTCCCGAAATTGTGGAGTCATCGGACGAATCACTAAACATGAGTGATGTTGAGTGAATTGAAATTAATTTTACAATGCGGTTTAAATAAATTATGATATGTGGTTACTGTTTCACAAAGTGCATATTTGATTTGTATTGGTTTTTCTCCAAAATATTATATTCCTGCAGTGTCTATTCTTATCTTCACTATAGGCACAATTATCTTATCATTACCTCGTGATCTGCTGATGTGGCTTCATAATATCATGTTAAGGATCTATTGCTGTATAGCAATCAGCTGTCGGGCGTATAAAACCTTAAGGTTCTATAATAAGAGGATTTTGATGATATTACTTTTATCCACAATTCGACTTATTGGTCAAACAGATCTAATATTTCATAACTGAAACTCCCTAGAGTTGTTGAAGTTTTATTATGAATATATTCTTGGTGACATTTGCGGATAAAGAACTAAGGTTGAATTAGTTTGGAAGATATGGATGTCTTGTGTGGGATTATAATTTGCAAAGAGACTATTGTTATCTACTATTGAGGTCAGTTTTGTGAAGGATATATTTAGTTTGTATATTTTGTTAGTCATTAAGGCTGTGGGATTATAATTTGCAAAGGGACTATTGTTATCTACTATTGAGGTCAGTTTTGTGAAGGGTATATTTAGTTTGTATATTTTGTTAGTCATTAAGGCTTCCTTCGATGGCTAATATTGGAATAAGTTTATGAAAGATTTTCCTTTTAAGAGTCGTTAGAAATCAAAATTATGTTGAGTTACAACAGTCATTTTGCTCCCACTTTAATTTAAGTGTGTAAAGCACTCTAATAATGATTATTTGTGCTAACGACATTATTTTATTGATTTACAAATATGTAGACTAATTTCCTGGAAAAGGCATAAATCATATTGCTAAAATTGTGGTAACCAAAACTATCCTTATTTCGTGAAAAATGTTATGTTTCTTGGATATCCAAGAACGTGAAGAAAACTAAATATGGACCAAATCATGTTCTGTGAACACCTATATTGCCTTGTAATTTGAGGATCAGATGGGATTTTTCAGAGATCATATCAATAATAGAAGAAGGGTACGTGATAAATAAAATCGCTTATACGCATGTGAATTCTGGCAAGATCCTCTACATATATAGTTAGCATGTTCTTGGTCTGTGGCTTACAGTAATGGTATGAAAGAAAAGAAAAAACAAGTTCGCTGAGGGTGGATCTAGAAGATATGCCATTAAATTGTCGGATTGGATCCAAAATACCATCCAGGAATGAAAATCGTATGATAACTATCGGAAAGTTGCTACAATAAATAATTATTGTTTCGTAAAATGGGTTAATAAACAGAGAAGAGACATTTGGTGTCATATATTAGTCCCCATCTAGTCTCTCTGGTTCCCTATGATTGCTTTTGTTCCCAATATTTGTTTGCTGATGATTGACATAACTTATGCATAATATTGATTCCCTTCAGATAATCAATTTGGATTGTTCAAGGAAATGACAGAGAAATCTATGGAAAGGTGTCAGCATAAAGTACCAGTTGAGTATTCTTGTCTAAGATCACCTTTTTATCGCCAAAATTTATGAGTATGANATGATTGCTTTTGTTCCCAATATTGATTTGCTGATGATTGACATAACTTAAGCATAATATTGACCCCCTTCAGATAATCATTTTGGATTGTTCAAGGAAATGACAGAGAAGTCTATGGAAAGGTGTCAGTATAAAGTACCAGTTGAGTATTCTTGTCTAAGATCACCTTTTTATCGGCAAAATTTATGAGTATGATTATTTAATTTAACCCCCGATATGCAGAGAAGTACCCTCCGTCGTTTTACAAATGCACAAAGAAAGCACTAGCATCTGCTGATGACTTGGACACACTGAGGGATCTGACTAAGAACAGAAAAGCCTGGAATAAGCTAACTCTTTCTCTTGTGTTTTCTGCTGCACATATATATGGCTCTAGTGAAAGTGCTAATAATAAGCTTTTATTGAACAACAAATTAACCATCTCCAATTCTTAAGACTGTTTTTTAAGATCAATAAAAATAAATCGTTGATTTTGAGTACCAAGTATCACAGTAACTATTACTGTCACCTCTACCTGGTCTACGGATTTCTTTTTATTTTTGACATTCTTAAACTGTGATCCAACTGCCCAAGGAGACCTACCTTAAAACCATAAAAGTCCAAGATAGGTTGAGAACTACAAGGTTGCGATGAAATGAAAACACTGTTCTGTTTAGATGAATAAGGATTTTTTAACCACTGTTCCACCATTATGCCATTTTCTTGATAGTGCGACCTTCTCTGTATTTGTGCAGGAGATGGATGGACCTACGAGGTGCCTACACGATAAATGCATATTTCAATATACTATTTTTGTAATGTTCCTTACAAAAATACAAAAAAACCTCGGCCATTGTTTCTGGTCGACTCCTCTGAAAGGAGAGTAGTAACCAATCCTTTTTCCGCTGGATTGAGTGTTGTGTTCAATTTTCTAAGAGGAAAGGGCAAATCTCTAAACGGGACAAAAATATTCGATGGTTGGAGCAATTATGTGATGGTAAAATCTGCTGATGCAAGTCACAAAAGGGAGGGGGTTCTTCTGTACAATAGCCTTTAAAATATTTCACTTTCAAAGTCTTCTAGCCATGACTTTATCAGTATGACGAGTGAACTTCATTAACGCATCAAAGGTGACACCAAAGATATATTGGCATTTCGTAAAGGGAATTCAAATATAACTAAGGTTCACCCTTGTACCTCCTATCTTCAATAAAAAGGGTGAAATGAGATGCAATGGAAGAGGTATTTTCCTTAGGGTCTGTAAGGGTTTTTAGTTGTGTTAGTTGATATCCTTTCACCGATGTTCACTGACTGTCTGTGGAAGTTCTTTTGATTATTTCTCGTTTGAATTAAGACTCGTGTTACAGAATCAATAGGACGCAAAGGACGATGAAATGAATTTTTGCGAGATCGGAGTTGATCGCATTGAAGGAAACCGAGAAAGTGTTGTTCAATAAAGCATCCAAATTCCATTAATGTTAATTTGAACTATGGTAAGATCTGGTCCAAGATTTTCATCAACGTCGCCGTAGTAGAGAAGAAAAACATGACACCACTCATATCTCAATGCCTTCTATTGTTTAATAAAAAATTTCCATGCTTACGGTATAAGGATTTAATCTTTATTTAACAAACAATAAAAAAGTTAATATATTTATTAATCAACAACCTTCCTCGCCTGCCTGTTCGCCAGCCTCCTCAGGCAGGTTCGATTCTGGTTGCTGAAACAACTCCGAGAGCGCATTGTCAAAATGAACCCTCTGCCCATATGGCATCTCAGGGCTCTGCCTCCTATACTCCAGTGTCAAGGTCTCTAGGGTCCGCTTTAACACAGTGGACTGTAGATAGGCCTGGAACTTCCTATCTACCCCCAACTGCTTCAGATAACCCTTGTGGTACTTTGTTGCAATTCCTTCCCACGTCATTACTATAGGAATAACGAGGACCTTGCAACCAAGCATCTGCCCCATCTCGTTTGCAAGAAAGTCATACTTCCTTTTTTTCTCAACCTCCACAGTCTGCAAACGGTCTTGAGACGTGATGCCAAATTCTATGATAAGGACTTGGCCAGACTCCTTATCGTATACCACAATGTCTTGTTTATTGTGCTTGACTAGCACCGAGGTACGGATAACACTGTTTACCTTAATTTGGACCCTGGTGTTCTCTACTACAGATTGCACCTTATGAGTCCGCAACTCTCTAGTGTGGCGAATACCATACTTATTGCATAGTAGAAGATGAAGACTCCTTACTACCTCGTTATGCCTCCACACATAGTCGTGGCAGAGCNTTTTGATTACAACAATTCGATACACGAGACAACTAAACAAATGCCATTTTTCATATTTATGGGATGTAAGTATCCACAGGAAGCAATTCCGGAGGATTTGTCGAATTTTCTGTCTTATGAAGTGGATGAAGCAAGGGATGAGGCACGAATATATACCAAAGTAGCAGCACAAAAGATGATTGAAAAAAGAAGGTGAGTGCCATTGTACGATGAGTTGACTGTACCATCTATAACGTAATCAAAATTGAGGGAGATAAGTGTTTTCTCAACAACAAAGAAATGAAATATTCTCAGTTAAAGTGATCAAAAACGCTAAAATAATTTAATTAATCATTATGTTTAATAATTTACACTTTTGAGGGTTTTGAGCCTAGGGTCATTGTTTAGGGTTTTTGGTTAGGGTTAATGTTTATTGTTTTTAGCTAGGGTCAGTGTTTAGGGTTTTTGGTTAGGGTTAATGTTTAGGGTTTTTGGTTGGGGTTAATGTTTAGGGTTTTTAGTTAGGGTCAGTGTTTAGGGTTTTTGGTTAGGGTTGAATGTTTAGGGTTTTTAGTTAGGGTCGTGTTTAGGGTTTTTGGTTAGGGTTAATGTTTAGGGTTTTTAGTTAGGGTCAGTGTTTAGGGTTTTTGGTTGGGGTTAATGTTTAGGGTTTTTAGTTAGGGTCAGTGTTTAGGGTTTTTGGTTAGGGTTTATGTTTAGGGTTTTTAGTTAGGGTCAGTTTTTAGGGTTTTTGGTTGGGGTTAATGTTTAGGGTTTTTAGTTAGGGTCAGTGTTTAGGGTTTTTGGTTGGGGTTAATGTTAGGGTTTTTAATTAGGGTCAGTGTTTATGGTAAATGTTTAGGGTTATTGTTTAGAGTTAAAGTTTCATGTATATGGCTTAAATTTAATATTTTCGTTAAAAGAACAATGCTTAAATTTAATATTTTTGGTTAAAGTTACGCTTTTGTTATTTTAGTAGTTATTTAAATAATTAGATTTTAACTATTTTATATTTTTTAACCAAAATAAAATTTATTTTTAGCACGAAGATACTATTACTTTGTGACATTTGGTGGTTAATTTTTTAATTTGGATCTCAATTTTTGCACTCACAGAATTTTTAATATCAAAGTTAAACTTATTTGGTATATTTAAGTTGATTCTGCTATAGAAAATTTTGTAATTTTATTAGCCTCGACCACGTGACATAATATTTATGTATTTTTTAAAACAAAAACCCACTTTATTTTAACCAACAATAAAAAGTTAATATCTAATAATCAATAACCTTCTGCGCCTGCCTGTTCGCAAGCCCCCTCAGGCAGGTTCGATTCTAGTTGCTGAAACAACTCTGAGAGCGCCTTGTCCAATAAAACCCTCTGCCCATATGTCATCTCCGCGCTCTGCCTCCACATTCTCATTAATGTTAGGAACAAATTCCTTGAAATTAGAGACGTCATACATAACAACGCTGCTTTTATACGAACGCTTTCAGTAATTTGTTGCTTTGTCTCAGGATTTATAAGGGACTTTGGGGTATCGGTAACACCCGATATTTAGATCCTTCGTGTTCCTCTAGGACTCTTACTAACTCGCTATATACTTGCGTGTTAGTCTCAGAATTTGAATAATTCAAATCTAGTCCTCTACTCTCAAAGAATTCACTGGAACAGACTCCCATGGAGTAGAGCTCCTCGGCTGTTAGAGCATACATCTTCAGATCATCGATAAAAAGAAGGTGATTTGTATTTAAACAAAAATTCTTCACAATGAACTGGTATTGCTAAACCGGTCATTGAGGCGGCGACTCAATGGCTCCAAACAGAGAACAAAGAGTAGTGGAGACATGCTATCCCTGAAGGATCCCCCTCTTGAGTTTTACCTCGCCTATCCGGTGCCTATTATAGTTCAGATAAATACTCCACCTATTCATCATCGCCATTACAAAGCTGATGAACCACACAGGCATACACAGACTGTGTAGGCACTCGACAAGTTAAGAATGATCAACTTAATCGTAAGACTTCTTCACATCCACAAATGTGAGTTTCCGTGAGATACAGAAAAGCATTTGTTGATCAAAGTCTGCTCTTTTGCCCCTTGACAATTTCGCACAGTACCTAACTGCTTCTACAAAGCTCCTGACCTCATTCGCCACCAAGTCGATATGACCCCTATTCTGTCTTCAAGAAAGTCATTTATAGTTAACATAGGTTGACATATTAAAGAAACGCTCAAGGCGATAGAGAGGATAGGCTCAGAACGTGTCTCGATAATTTGTTTAAAAGTCGTGGTTAAGCTTTTTCTAAGTGCTTTTAGAAAATAACTAACTTTCCAATTAATTTTATAAGCAGTAGAAGCTCGTCAGTAATTCAATTCCCATCTAACTATTTAATTGGTTCCAACTTACAAAGAGAAGGTATACCCATTACCGGAATTCAAAGAGATCCATACTAAGAGACGATTGCTCACTGGCGAAAAGTTCAAGCATAGATTTCAGTATTTGGACAATATCCTTGGATCACTACTCGGATAATGGTTCTAGTTGAGCCTTAAAGCAACCAATTAGTTTCAGTTAAATCTGATTTAAGGAATAATTTAATTAATTTAATTTATTATTAATATCATTAATTAACGGATCACTCGATATGAATTGATTTTACTGCCGATTTATGTAAACTAAATTATAAAAATAACAACATTGTAAGTTCTTGAAAACCTGAGCAAGTAATGAATCTCCTTCATATTGGATTGTAAGCATACATTATCAATTTTCATAAAATGTTATTAGAAATAAATATGTCCATAATCTCAGGATCTATTATAAAATAAAATATAACATATCTGCCTGCTAGTTCAGCGCATTCCCAAATAGCCCATAGCCAAATTCGTTCATCTGTGTTCACGTTTAATAAATTTATCTTAGAAGTAATAGTTCTTAATATAGAAATTAGGAAATAACCTAAGATCGTAATCAGGTTCGTCACGCCAAGTAAGATTTTATAAAAAGAGCAAATTTATTAAGAATGGGTTCACATGGATTCAAATCGCTAAAATCAGAATTCATAAAAATAGGTAAAAAATCATTTGGATCAGTTAATATCTGGCAGATACAACTCAATATGGAATAGACTACATCACTAGAACAGTTAGCGTGATCAATGTCCATATTCCATAAAACAACAAATTTACAATATAAAATTTATTAGACCATACCTTCTTAGCAAATATCTGGAATTTGGGCATTTAGCTATATAATGGATAATTTTAATGACGGGAACTAATATATAATCGTAATCAGGATCGGATGCAGAATAATTTTCAAAAAAATAATAAATATAATAAATTCCACTATAATCTCGAAACAAATTCATATTCTTTTCATTTTCGTCTAACAAATATATTAAGAATACCAAGAAGAACGCTCAACAAATCAAATTTAAGAGTATCATGAAAGTCTTCTGTTTTAAAATGTTCAACACATAACTAAAATTATTTTTTATATGAACTTTGATAAGTCCTTCTGAATAGCAACATAGGCTAGAAGATCCATACTCATATTTTTTACGATTGATTTAAATCACAGAATATTTGATAATGGTGATGAGGTTTCATTAACATAAGTGTAAGTGCAGGAAGCTAAAATAAGAATTAACAAACAAAAATTGATATCTCCCATGGTTTAAAATCGTCGAAAAGATCAAACGCCTAAAAATCAAATATCACAGTAATACTTCTATTTTATATATATTCAAAAAAATCTCAAGAAAAATATCAAAAATAAAACTATTGGTGAAATATACTCATACCAAATAATAGCATAAGAATCAGTGCTGTTGCTTATTTTCTTTAAAATTCCCCTCAAGTAAAAATTAAAATACATTAAGATATCTTGAAAATCAAATCATAATCTACATACAGATGCAAACTAAATATCTATTTTCAAAAATACTTTCAAAAATGGTTTTATTAAATTTTCATTCATTTGCATAATAACAAATGTAATCAATGGTGTTTCTCAATAGTTTGTCTTATTATCGAAATGTAAAACAGAAATAACATAATTATTATAATTGATTGCTCGTCATTCTGCATTTTTATAAAATATACAGAATTGCTTATATTTTTACTGAAATGTAAAATTTACGATGGTGAAATTTTTTAAATCCCATTTTTCTGATTTGGCTAGAATTATTCAAATCAATAACTTTGTTAACTTTTTTAGTATTTTTCTTTTAATTAAATATCCAGATAAATTCACGTAAGTAAGATTCTTGGCTTTTTCGAAAAGAGAAATGAAATTACAATCATATCCATTTATTTCTCCATCACTTGTATGTATGAAATGTCTAAATTTAGATAAAATCAACCTCAAAGACTCTGGATTGTTTAAGTTTTTAATAAATTCTTTAAAATTTGAAATTATGACGTCGTGAAAATTTATGCGTTCCAGTTTTTCTATTATATTTAGTGTTCTGTTATAAATAGTCGTTGTGCGATTTACTACAAGAGGGACATATATTTCAATTTTTTAAATCCAGTCATGAATAGTTGATGTAGCAAATTTGGGTCATCATAAAACCAGAGTGAAAATGATTTGACCTCATTCTGTAAAAATGGCAGTAAAGGATTCTTTTCTGATGAAACAATCCTTCTTAGTGTAATATTTGTTAAATCTGGATAAACTTGAATCATCTTAACAACGTCCTTAACTTCAACATCTTCACGAGTCAATTCAAAGTAAAAAACGTCTTTCTTAACTACATCAGGAATCCTATATAAATTCGAATGTTGAAGAAATAAATCTTTCTCATGTCGTGAAATCAAATATTTCAGTTCATTAAGTATTCTTTTAGAAAACATTTTTTTAGACTTGTTGTTTAATTTTGTATATTTTTGTTCATTAAAGTTTGCTCGAATATTGTTAATGCATAACGCGTATAATGAAGGCGTTTCCATTTAATAAGTTGATTATATTGTATGACCTATAAATTTTTTTTATTTTTTTATTTGAATTACATAATTTTTAATAATATTTTTTTATGAAAAAAATAATTTTTTGTACTCAGCAATGTTCTATTATTTATATATAAGTGCGAAATCACCGTGAAGATGTCAGGAATGTTCCAATACCTTCTATGACTGATAAGCCAACCTTTCGATTTTAGATGGGAAAGTACTGTTATCGCATAGTGGTCCTCTCACTGACATGAATGACCCTTCGAAACATACGAGAATTACATTCAGTGGGTCAGACCAACTAATTTCTCAGACTTTACGCATTAATATCTCAGACTTCAGCAGAAATAATGGATAGTACGCACGTCAAGAAGGGTAAGAATGCTAAAAACAGTGCAGAATCATTCTTGATTTTTAGTGCGATATAAGGGAGCCAAGAAAAATCTTGAACAATAATGTTAATTTTCTTGTGAGAAAGCAGATATCATTGATAGTCGTTTTTCGACATAGCACGTTATGATTATTTTACAAAAAAATATTTTCCAATGTCAGAATTGGTTAATTTAGAAACATTACTTTATTTGGATGACTCATTAACGTATTTTATATAAAATCAAATACCATTTACATAAATCACTTGGTAATATTTACCTTAATAGACTATCTGAAGTCTCTGAAGTATTTCTCAGATCGTTAATAGATCTACGGGAAACGATCTGTTTTAATCATTTTTTTCATCTTCAAAATTAGGTTATAGTCGCTTCTAATGTCATAGAAGAGAGACATTTGATTTGTTCTCTCTAACGAAAAAACAGATTGGGATATCTATGTTGTTGGTTGTTCTGAGTCCTGTGAGATGTTATTGTTTTCTAAAAAATTATTGATATTCGTCAGTTAATCTATCTGCAACAACAGTAATTTTTCTCTCGCATCTGCGAACGGGCATTTTTTCTCTTATGATTTAAGGTTTCTTCAAACTCCCCACACTTCAAAAGTCCTCTATTACTATTTTTCGGACGTGATGATAAATTTTTATATTGATCCATACTGTGCTTATATTTGGTCATATTTCCCTGTGGACTGTAAAAACCAAGTCCATAGTTAGTGGATACGGAATCGAGATTTTTAATTCATATTACTAATCCACTCTGCTTTTATTGTTTTTTATTATATTTTATTTTGATTTCTATTTAACATATTTGTTATCACGGTATAACCTAATTAGTTCTTGAAGCCTAGATATGAATGAACTATGGAACGCGCTGTCTCACTGCGAAGGTTTTATCACTCGACCGATACGTGAGTGTGTGGGGTCGTGGGAGGAGCATCGGTCCAAAATGGAGTCCCTCCAGAGCTGGTTGGGTCACGTTATTAGTTAGTTTTTGTAACCTTGGTCTCTCGTGTGATTATTATTACTTAATTAGTTCAGTTACTATTAGTGACATGGTGGACAAATTACCATTAAAATAAAGTTGTCATATTTTAACGAATTTTGTACGATAAAAAATATTCAAATTATTTTTCAGTATTTTTTAATTTCGCTATTTTACGATTATATGTGCTCAAATATTAGACTTTCTCTTCCCGGGGTCATCGTCGACTTCCGTCGAGGTGCTTCTAAGAAGTCCAGATGAATTCCCTGAAAAATTCCATAACGCACCTACTTACTCTATTCAGAAAGAAACTGAAATGCAAGGACATCACTTCAGAGGTGAAACAATGAATTGGGGATAATGAGGTTACTGAAGTAATCGTTCTCTCATTGGTTACAACAAATGGAAGTCAATTTATTATGAACATCTATATTTTTCTTCCTGTCTCATACTCCAAGAGATATGATATTCCAAATCTTTCAAGATTGACTACCTTCGATGAAATCATCATCTGTGGGACCTAAATGGCAAGCATCCACTTTGGTTGTTTTCTCAACTCGCCGACAAATGAGGGAAATTGCCACTTTCACAAACGGACATTTTAACGACTTTAAACGATCTTCAAAAACACAAGGACCAGCCTACTTCACCTGAAGAACTTTCTTTTGTGCTTCAATGCATCGATGATTGCATGGTTAGTCTAAAGCAAATCGGAATGTGGCAAAGGGTGATCTAAAGGTTCTACGCATCTACTCTACTATGCCGTCATCAGTGGATAATCACTCAGGAAATTGATAGTCTAAAAAGTAAAAGCACAAGAAAAAGAAAAAAATTGAAGATCATTCCTTGGTTATACGATTAGTTAAAATTAACTGTCTTTACTTAAATAAAGTGTGTGTCTGTCCTATGCAGAGTTAAAATATCATGGCTCTCGTGAAAAGGCTGTTATTATTATTAACGATCAATATCACAAATTAAAAAATTAATAACTAAAATAGAAAAATTAATTATTTTTCAGGAAATGTAATGGTTGGTTCTATGAAAGTCTAGGAATTATCATCGTTCGCAGCAATGACAACTGTCTATACTAATCAATAATATTTTTAAAAACGAACCTTTCTGAAAGAATGCATGTCCCTAATTCCTTGCACAGGACACGAATTAATCGGTTCTTTGTCTTAGATGGCGAGTTTATTATTCTTATTCGCACTTTCATGATAGCCATAATATTTACAGCAAAAAATATAAGAGAATTAGTTAGGATGCTCCAAGCTCTTTGCTCTTAGCTAGGTCCCGCAGTGAGTCCAGATCGTCACCAGATGCCAATGTTTTTTTCACGGTTTTCAAATCGTTTTGTAAAACGACAGGGAGGGTAGTTCTCGGTATTCCACGAAAGCGTGAGAATCAAAGTCTAGTAAATTTGCTCAGGGTTTACAAAATCGAGTAGCAAGAAAGTCGGATGGTTTGTTTTAAAGACTGTTGGAAAATACCGCGATCTCTTAATTCATTTAAGTAAATGAAAAATTCGAATGACTTCGGTAATATTAAACTAACTACTAAGCAGGCGTGCCCCGAACAGGGGTTATTGTTTTTTCATTCTAAAATCTTTTATTTTAAACCACATAAATGTAAAAAAAGTAAGAGATTTTATTTTATGATTAATAATATTTATCAAATCACTCTTTAACGAAGTAAGAGGTTTTTTTTTCAATTTTGTAACCATTTCGGATGTTTTCTCATTACTGTCATCGTTTTTTTTCTATTTATTAGTTGGACTGCTTTAAACATCTGCGTCTCATCCTTATACATTACAATTTTAGCCATTTGTTCGTCATCTTTTTAAATTGGTGTTTTAGCTTGTTATTTCCTGATTTTGTTAATATTCATTCTTCACCACACCAGATGCACTGACAGATCTCCTAAACATCAACTTTTTGATAGTTACTTTGCTGTTAGCCATCTGTTTTCTTCACTTAAAAAGGATTCGGAGATAATAAATAGGCGACTCGGAAGCAATTCCAAAGATTCCTAGCACAAATCACTTGCGACATTTCAGCATGGATCTTGGCATTCTTCTTCTGACCGCTTAACTAAACATTGACATCTTTAGCGCAATACTCTCGAGAATTATTTTTCTCAGAGTAGTTGTTTAAAGCAGACATGCAAAAGCTAATCGGTTTAATAAGATAGTCTTACAAAATGTTTCACGCTTTATTACAGATCCCTGTCGTCTAGTCTTTTGTAACATTAATAGACTAGATAATACAAAAGAAAACAATCAAGTATGCCAAAACTTGTCAATCCAGCTTTGAGCAATAAGAAACAAGGATAATTTGTCTTGATGCACCACATCGAAGATCATAGTTTGAGTAGCTACAGCCATATCACAATCAGGTGTCACTGACTATCCGTGAATTTGCTGACTGTGTTTGCATTCAAGTCTCAGTGTACCCTATTCACTACGGACAGGAAATTAAAGGTGGGCTAAAGGTATTCTTCGGCGTTTCCATTCCTTTATAGGCGAACTTAGAATATCCTCGGATTTAGGCTAATGGTTCCTAAATTTATAGATTTTGTTACAAAAAAGACTATATAGATCACGTGTTAATAGTATAGTTAATCTTCTAGCGTTATGAATTTCCTTAAGGTCTTTCTTGATAATTATTAATATGTGGTTTGCTTGCAGTTGATTTTTTTAAATTACAGATACGTCAATCTTAATCGACCCGTAGATATCTACGGTATTAATCTGTTCCTTCGCGATCTAACCAGATAATCTGATCAAGAGCTTAAGATAATGTATGAAGCAGTCATCTTGGAAGTAGAGACACCTATTAGTAAATGTAAAGACAACGCGTCGGGCCATGACCGCACAAACACGATTCAAAGAGGGGCCTTGATAATTATCAAAACCAATAAGGCATGATTACGATACTATTCCTTCTGATTAACTCCAAATTTTCAATAAAGTTGTTGTTGTAACTCTTAACAAATGACTTTGGCACTCTGGATGGAGGGTGCATGTAAAGTGTTCACGTCATTGTATGACTCAGAATAGATACATCTTAATATACGCTTGCTTCATCAGCATCATCTACCAACAAGAGCATCCAAATATTGACTTACTGAAGAAACTAAGAAATCTTAGCTCTTAGAGATTGATTTCGATTCGTCTTAATTAACATTGAACCTTCTTGATACGTGCGACTTTGGCTAAATGCTGATATCTGAAACGCAATCACTGCACAGCTCTGAGACCCTGCAAGCGGAGATAGCTTCATGAAGTGAGCCAAGGCTAGGCAATATATCCGTAATGGTTAGTACGTTCATTAGTTAAAAACCACGTGATATTATATCATTGATAGCGGATCAGTGATACCAGAAAGAGTTGAGACAGCCGACAGTGAGATGGCTGATAGAACCACGCGTATACAAATGATGAAAGAAATACTCGATCAATCATAAGACAATTGGAGGGAAAAGAAGTTATTATTAGTTTGTTAATATTTCTTGTATAACTCGAGTTTCCATCTAACTTTGGTAAAGATCAATAGAAAGACTCGACATCGTGTATATTTATCGCTGTAGCACCTCGCAGATCTCTGTAACTTACGCTTTTATGAGTTACTTTTATTAATTTTTTCCATGTTAAATAAAATGCTCGAAAGGGATAGAAACTTTAATGGTGAACACGTTAAAAGTTTTTTGATGCTTAATTTCAAATAATAAATTTTATATTTTTTATAACGAGTAAGTTAACTAATTAGGCGGATTTTGATCCAGATTGTTGGTAATCCCTCTTCTCTTAAAAGAAGAGTCTGTCATAAACTCCCTGTTACTCTCCATCTCCACATCAGATCAGTCAAAATATCTCCGTCAGAGTCCAGAGGGCTGTCCTCACGGCATGCCAGTTGCACAAGTTGAGAGGTAGCAGAGGCATACTCTTCATCGTATACCTTCATCCCATGCTTATGTTCAATGAGCATACTTTCGACCGTTCTCTTCAGAACAGAACAGATGTAAGTCTCGTTGATTCTTAAATAGATAATTTATCCATATGATTTTTGAAGCATCTTGAGACTACTCCATCCCATGTCAAATCCACTGAATAATCTTCACTTGGCATTCATAGAGCACCGAAAGTTCATTTCAATAAATTTTAATAAAATTAAGTTAAAAACATTACTGCACAAAATTAATTCATATTTAATTTTTAAGGTCTTAAAAGTTATATTTTTAAGGTAATATTTCAATCATATTTAGGTCATACTGGTGGTTGCCCTAGTTATCGCGTAGAAATATTGCCAAGTTGTCTGATAGCTACAGATATTATTAGCACTACCACAGGAAATATTATGGCTTGACAAGTGATACTGTCCTCAGTGACATTTCACTACGGAACTGTATCGACCATAAAGATTCATCAACAAAAAGAAAAAGAAGTGAAGGGCATTCTTGTTTCTCCCTCTACGATTAATCATCATAACTGTCCTTTATTATATAAAATGTGTGCCTTGACTGGGTGGACCCGTAGGTAATATGTTATACTTAAAGTCCAGTATTATTATCACAGAAACAAACAAATTTCAAATATTCTAATTAAGAGAAAAAAATCCAACTTTCAATAGTGGTTAGATTATGTTTCAATCCTCTGACATTAAATGATTGAACGTTAGAATCCTCTATAGCCTCATATTTGATTAAGACTTCGTGCAAGTCGGAAAGTTATGATGAAGTAAAAAATTATAACAGCCCAGCTTTTAAGGAGAGAGTATATCTACCAAAAAATAAGTACGGAAAAAAACTTTTTTTAGTCATTTTAAGGCTGGAAAATGTAGTTTGATTATAAAACAGCGTTCTCAAGATGTCCTGACTAAAATCCATTACGTGCCGTTTATTTTAAATTTAAAAATAAAATAATGTTTATTAAAATTTGATTATTATTTTTTCATAATAAATTATTGTGGGCGTGTTTCGTGTCGGATTCTAATTAACGTTTTTGGTCTAATTCTCATGTCAAATTTAGATTTACAAGACATTTCCAATAATGATGATTACGAAAATGCTCAATATATTGGAAAACAACTCCATCAAACCTTCAAAATTAAAGAGACATAAAAATCTGTTATTCTGATTGTAAATCTCACAGATTAGTGATCCGTTAATTAATAATTTTACTAATAAACAAAGATCAATTAATAAATAAATTGATAAAATTATTCGTTAAATCAGAGTTAAACTAAGACTAATTGGTTGCTTTTGAAGGCTCAAAGTGAACAATTATCCAAGTAGTGATCTATGGATATTGTCCAAAAACTGAAATCCATGCCGAAACTTTTTGCCAGTGACTAATCGTTTCTTAGTATGGAATTTCGGTCATGGAGTTACCGTTTCCTTTTTAAGTTGGAACCGATTAAATAGGTAGATGGGAATTGAGTTACTGACGATCTTCTACTACTTATAAATTTTTTGGAAAGTTAGTTATTTCTTAAAAGCACTTACAATTTGCTTAACTAGGACTTCTGAACAAATTATCGAGACACGTTCTTCTAACAAACTCTTGTTTCCATAAAGGCAACTATAATCGTTTCCAGATTTAAAAATGATTGTATAAATTTCCTATGAAGAGAGTTTAATGTTCTACTGAAATTAGTCGTCCGAGATCAAAAGTGCCTGGGTCAAATGGAATTAATAACCAAACTTTAAATCGATGGATTCGGAAACTTTTTTAAAAAAATCTCAATTTGATTACTTATTTAGATAATAACCATCTTAACAAACAAAGTAATCTTCACAATCTTAGCTCTGTCTTGTCCCATTTATGGGGGAATAATTTTAAATAATTTAAATTAATTTATTATTAAGAAACAATTTATAAATGAAAAACTAAGTATTTTAATACTGTACACATTTTTCAATTTTATTTTTCCAAAAAATTAAAAAAGTGATTATTTTAAATTAAAAAATATATATTTGTAATCCTAATCTAATAACGAACAAAAATATAATAATTATTTTTTAACTGATTAAGATCATTAACCATGTGTGGGCCGATACCACGTACGTCCGTGACATAATATTTTTCACTTTTGAAATACTTTTTGATCACGTGCTTTTACATTTTTTTTTGAGAGACACTTATAATTTGATTAGAACCAATAATAACAGACAATTAGAGCATGAAAGAGCTCAGGATAATTAAAATAAATAATTTATAGTGTATTTGTAAAAGAAAAGTGATTAAACATATATAAAAAAATAATTTTTTAATTTTAAACACGAGGCTTGTCAATAGTTGTCCCTATGTCTCTCTGGGATCTTTAATTAATCCTTAGAAATGATTAAAGTTTATAGTTCCGGAAATTATCATTAAAGTTCACACCACAAGATATGCTTAATATCCATCAAAAATTGCTAAAACTAAAAGTCTTATTATCTGGTCCCTGGAAAACCTGAGGTCCAGACGTAAATGCTGTCGTAAAGGGTAACAAATGTGCAAGTGCGTACCTCAAAAAAATATGGGAATGTTTGGTTAAATTCTAAAAATTCGATACTCGAAAGCAATCATTAAAAGTGCTTGCTTTAGGCCCAAAACCGCAATTACCACCTTTGTCCTCCTCAACTTTTTGTGGTCCCATTTTGGAACACGGAGTTTACTAATTAGCCCCTTTACTATAGGCGGTGTTTTTCCTCTAACCCTCTCGCCACACTACTTATGTGCTCCACCAGTGCTTCCAGCTCAGTCTGTCTCCAAGCAATTTTGGCACAGATCTGCTCCCTCATTTACTGAGTGGTCTGGGCTTGTCAGTCAATTCCTCATAGATGATCTGTCCTGCATACAGCACTAGGGAGATGTCACCCAGTGACCCTACTGGCTTAGCCTCCATCTGATAAGCGACAGCCTTATTGATACAGGTTAACACTACTCCGTTAACTTACAATGAGGGATTTGCGGGTAAATCTACGGTCCTCAAGTGGGACATGTGCCGCTGCAGCGAGATTCTGCGCGAAGACCTCATAAACATGCTTGAGTTGCAACGTATCACAGCTCTGGTGCTCTCTTTGACAGTTGTGGTCACTGGTCCCTGCCCTTTAGACCAGTACCCTTTTTGCCTACAGCCATTTTTCTTGAGTTCACTCACAGATATAGCAGTACTGAATCTTCACTGCAGAGCTCCGCCAAGTATGGCCAACCATTTCAAGGTATTCGAGATAGCCTGCTACGTACCTGCAGGACTACCTGCCTCGCCCATTCTTTTGGGTCATCTGCCACAACGCTCTCGGATATGGCAAATTGCATTCATACCATCAGGTAACGCAAGTTTACTTTTTCTCCTTTTTTCCTTTCAACATTTTTGCCAAATGCGCTATATGGAGTTTACTCATCTCTTGGACGAATGTATTGAAGATTCTCCAAAGTCACGGAACGCTAGATTTCTGGAGAACCCCAGCCACCAATGTTTCTTGAACCTTTGATAAGAGTGAACTACGGATCGTGACGTCGTGACTGCGTAGGTCTAGTCACTCGACCGATACGTGCTTGTGCGGGGACGAGGAAGGAGCATCGGGCCAAAATGATGTCCCTGCTAGAGCGTGCTGGGATAACGTGATTAGTTAGTTTGTGTGATCGTGATCTCTCGTGTAGTTATTATTATTATCAGCAACTCTAAAGCATAGCGCTGTTTGATAAGTTCCGGACAAAAATCCATGAGGTTCCAGGTTTGAGTCTCTCTGCTGTTAATTTCGAATGAAGGGTCCACGGTGATTCATCATTTCAGAACAGGAATTTTGAAAATCAAAAAAATCTAATGTTATATAGGTTAACAATTATAAAGAATATTTACAGGCACGTGTGTTACGATAAATATTTTTAACTTTTGGGTTTCAATTAAATATCCAATAATTTCTTACAATATTGCGGACACCTAAAAATGTTCTTAATGATATTTCTACACATGTAGGCCTTTCTGTATAGGAGCAAGTAGGCTACCACCAACGTCTTTTAGCTTAGTCAGTCCCCAGTAATAAGATTGTAAGGTCAATTATTAGTTCTAAGTTTTGAAACAAGTCAAGCAATATAGTCGGTAAACCAGATTATTAATAAACTTTCGCTTTGTCACGGTCATTAAAGGCACGTGTAAATAGAGAAACTTACAGCAGTGTTTCCTCTTCCATTTGCTCTAGTCGCAAGTAGTCCACTTGGTGCATCAGGCAATGTTATAGATGAATAAATCATTTGCCTTGAAGAATTTAGCAATTAAGGTTTTTGGTATGTTTTTTTTTACCGTACCTTCCTTCTTATGAAAGTTTCCTCCACGCAATCCGAGTGCGACTTTAACATTCAGATCTCCTAAATACTAGGAATGTATCCGATCTCGACTTTATATTTCTTTAATTCTTTACACAGAGTTTTAATTTACCAAACTTTTTAATAGTCATCTAAAATTGTACGTAAGGACAGTAATGCTAGTTGCAAATCGCTTTTTGGGTTTTACATACATATTTTTATTAGTTACGTCACCAGCTCAGCCAAAAAATGAACTACCACCTAAAAATTAAATTTCAATAAAAATGATTTAATTTAAATCCTTAAAAATAATCTTAGTTATTATAGAATTATTAATTATTTAGTAGAAATTATTTTTCTAAATGTTTCATTTTAATTTAATTTAGTAATTTTTAAAAAATTAACTATAATATTTCAAGTTATTGACTGACTGACGTCCCCAATTGGATGTTTTTGTAAAACACACCCTGGAGAAATCTATTTATCAAAAACAAAGACCAGAGTTTGTAAATCGAATTACTTGGATATAAAATTATTACTAAGACCCGATAGAGACTATTTCGGCACATATTAATCATGCCGTTCCTGCTTACGGTATTATGGAATCATATTCTCTCTCTTTTAGGGGAAGCCACGAACAATGGGATAGATCTAAAATATGTGAAAATCCCATTAGAAGAAGCAGATTAACTAGACATCTTCCGAAAAATCGCAATCTCGAGAGCATGGAGAAGTGTAACAGAGCGGATCATCCGGAGGGTGGCACATGCGATGGGAACGATACAAAAGGTGAGATGGTGACGCAACTTGAATGCACAGAATGTATAATAGCTTCATAACTGATAAATGGCAATGTCTTACTCCTTACGAGAATGGATAAAGAAACGGAGCCATGGGACATCGAACTGTCATAAGACACATCTTTTCCGAGCGAAAATTCCATCACATTGGCCATTACGGAACTCCTCTAGTGTAATATGAATCTAAAGTTTTTGAGAATCTAATTGCTTTTGTCAAAACTGCTACAAAGGTAAGAAATAAATCTTAAGAGAGCATGGATTCAAAGAGGATAGGTCTACTTAACCCATCTATCATTCTTGAATAACGTATACATTATGGTTTTTCACACAGGAATGAACATCTGAAAAACATACTTTTCTCAATTGACTTCCACAAAGATTTCGACTCACTGTATAAGGGGTTTCTTGTACAATATTCCAGACAAGAATTTCAGAAAACTTAAGCTTTAGCTAACCTCTTTAGTGGTCGACAGAGAATGTACCTGAATTGGAAAATTAAAATCTATATTGTGATTTCTTCCGAATGGTGTTCCAATATTCCCCTTTGCTTTTTTAATTAAAGTAATCATGCCCGATATTCCCACACCGGATGTCGAAAATGATATTCTTATTACTTATGACGACATCGTCATAGTTTCAGTGACATACAGGCTGACTGTTGCTTAACGATTACAACGAAAACCTGTACTGTCTTAACGAATGGTTGTTGAAGAACTGCTTGTCGACAGAGAGTTAGATTCAAAAACAAGCAATAGTGTTATCCTGTTTAAATGATCTTAAAATCCTGGGGTAATTTTTGACATGCACATCTAACTCTTGCGCCATTTTGGTAAAGTAGTAACAAAATATGAAGAGAATACTAACGTGTTGAAATGTCTCTTTGGGTTATAGAAAATTGGAAATCACTCTATTTTGAAAACTATATAAAAACAATACATTGAGCCATGCATTCGCCATATAGGGTCCATTTTTTTCCTGGAAAAAAATTCGATCATTTTTGGTATGTCACGAAATCAACGTGGATATGATTCAAGAAACCGAACTACGAAGGATTTGACACAGACCATTGAGATTTATTACTGGATGCATTAAGGGATTTTTTTACCTTGATTACATAAAATTATAAACAGTTGTTTGACACTTGGAGAATGAGCTAGTAGAGTAGTTGCCTCGAATGCGCAAACATTCATTTTCCTAAGTATGATCGTAGTAATTAATTTTAGAATAATTGAATGTCCATTCAGAATTAAAAGAAGCCGTAATTCTCATGGGCAGAATAATTATTTATACTTGAATTATCTAATGACCAGAAGCTATGGAATCTATTGGATAGGGGTGATGCATATTTTTCTCTTAAGACACGTCATTGATGTGTATTGTTCAGAGTTGCACTGTCTGCATAAGGTAGTAATTGTTTTTCTGTTGTCAGATAAGGTCTTCAAGTGATGAGGGTATTAGTCTCTTAGTTTTCCAAGATTACTAATAATAGTGGCTGTTAAGGGCTGAATGTCGCGAATACTTTGTTTGTCCGTCCAGGACAAATTGATTTTCAATGACGCAAATGCATCGCTGATATATGATTAGGACATGTGTGTCGAAGGTGATCACCAAGATTTTTAGTTTCCTAATGAAAGTTATTTTTGTCTAGTTGATAAATATTCCACTGTCATTTGTCCAAATCGTTTGTCTGAGGTAATTAAGGAATTTGAAGATTTTCAGTAAATCTTTTAAGACGATTATAATTTAGCCAAATTCTAATATTGTGAAAATATTATTGTACTCTTTATGATGCCCTTAAGAGATCTCAATCGGAGGATCAATAATAAGGCATCAGCATATTATAGGAGGAAATCGTCTTTTTACCTGGTTGTGGTATACCAGACATAAGTTTATTAAGGGGGGTGACAAAGGAGAACTTTGTGGGACACCATTGGGTAGTAATTTTGAAACTGATTTGGTCTCATACATGTATACTGGCCGTTCTTCCAATTGATGAAGTTAGCAAGCCAAAGTTTTATATTGGGGTTGACTGAGAGGCCAAACAATTTCCGGGTTAGGATTTTCCTTGAGACAGTGTCGATCGCCTTTTGTAAATTGATTGAGCAAACGACTGTTTTGAGGTGGCGAAGATTTTTGTTAATACCTTCAGATAAATTGGTTAAGGACGTTAGTAGAAGTGGAATAACTCATTCTGAATTCATTTTGTGTTGATGAAAAATGAAAGGACAAGATCATTAGATTAAGAATCAATTTTCCAATATTTTGATAAAATGTATAGTAAAAAGATTGGTCGAAAAAAAGCAGGTTTGTCCTTAGGCTTCTCCGTCTTATAGATTGGCCGTATATAGGCCAGTTTCATTTTTATTGAATTATTGAAAAATAACTTGTAATTGAATTAATCGCAATGTCCAAAGTTTTATAGTAAGATACCAGGGATAGAATCAGGCACATATGAAAGGGAAGAAATCAACCTCTTCAAACCCTCACTGTCATCTGAATGTGAGATAAAGTTGATCCTCTGTGTTCACACGTTAAAGACAGATTGTCTTAATATTTGACATAAAAAATTAAATAAATTTATTATTAATTTAAGGGAATTGAAATTAAGTAGTGATCTCTCTCTCTATTCGTTTCACTTTAAAATATGCAATTAACGAAATGACAAAAATGCTGAAATTACGCAGCCTAAAATCATCGGTCTGTTGGCACTAGAAAAACTTTATGATTTATATTTTGCTCCATTCGATATCCGACCGATTGTCGACATGTTTACCCTCTTTTTTTGACTCTCCGATGAATAATTTTTGCCATTCACTATACGACCTATGGTCGACATTATAGACGTTTTTTGTATGTTCGATTTGCATTCATTTGCTAATCATTATTCAACGAACTAACCTGACCCAATTAAATCTAAGATTTTGTCATTTCTGAATAACTGTAACTTTAGATTGAACATAAGTAACACCACATTGCTTTTTTTAAGCCTGATTTTGTAACAACTGAAATATTCACCAATTTTATGCCAAATTTCTGGTTCATAGTTGAATTCTTTTTCAAATCTATATAGATCACATATTTACCGGTATAATTAACTGAAACTGAAATTTGTGTTATTTTAACCGATTCATCCACCTGGGCATAAATAAACGTAAGCTTGTATATATCCTCTGACAAAGTCGCTACATAATCGTTCGGCTGTTTATAAACGACAAATCTATTTTTTGTCAGTGTAAAAATTGATTTCTAATAAATAATAAAATTAACCTCCAAAACAATGATAGATATTATACCACTGAGGATGCTGTTACATTATTATTGAGAAAGGCAATCCTCGTAAGAAATCCATTTTTTAGAAGTTGAATTGAGCTTCCATTATCTTTTCCACATTGCATGGCCAACGTGATAAAAAATAATAAAAAAACTAAAATTAGTTCAACATTAAGGAAACCTAAATGACACATTTATTTTTTATATTTGTTGTGATTTTATTTGATTTTAATCGCATTATAAATTTAAAATTAAATAAAATATTAAAAATTACACGTTTCAATTGTTGAATCAGTTAGTGAGTGCCTGACCGAATTCAGATGGTCCCAAGTTAGAATCTCGCTCTTCTTTATTTCGGTCGAAGATTCAAAATATCTAAGTTGCTGCTTGGAATCGATTAACTACGTAATTAGTTACTAATCGCTCAGTAACGAAATCTCTAAATATTTATACTTAAGCAAAAAGAAAATTACTTAAGAACATTTTCGATGCCTTGAATTATACAGTATAAATGTTCTTCACATCTTAAATTACGTGAGTTCCGTTTAAGCTGAGATTTATTTATTTAAAACTTCAAGAACAAGAGTGATGGAGAAGCTTGTATTAATGTTAATCTCCCTTGTTCTACCACTGCCTGAATTTCAACATGGCTACAGTGCAGATCGTTCTACAACGATTCTTTCATGAACAAGTCATTACACGATAATTTGACATACGATGGCAAATCATTGGGAAAGTCACCAATATTTTCTTCACATTAGTTTTTCTTGGTCCTCGTTTAACTTCGCGCTGGATACATCCGAAAACAAACGTGAAAGGGAGTCGTTTGTTCTTAATTTTCTTTTCCTGAGAGATTGTCGCATCTATATAAGATAGTAAAAGCAAACGATTCTTAATGATGACAAATAAAAAGAAAAGTGTCCATCAAATATTAAACTTTAACTGAAATAGCATCGCCAACAGACTTTTTCGTACTAGTTTAAAATTTAGTCTTTTCTCGCTTGGGAAGAGAAACTATAAAAGGAATAACATGATTTTTTCTAAGTTCGTCAATATAAAAGTACAAAGCAAGTATTATTAAAGCAAATATAATTTTATTTTATTAAAACTTAAAAAAGTCTTTTTTTGTTCATTTAAGACATAAAAGCATCTTTGTTTATTGTTGCCACAAAATTTTAAAGAAGTCTTCAACAGTTGGATCGAAGACACGTGTGAGTCTTCAACAGTTAAAGGAAACAAAGGCATGATGATTGAGGTTTTTTGTGGACCCCAGTCAAAAGTCTTAATTCGAGCTTGTCACTTGAGAAGTTAGTTTGAGTTATCGTGGTCATTTGAATTTTCATATCATTTATTTAGACGAATATGAGAAGCATTGAGGAAATGTCAAAAAGGAAGTTCAGATTTTATAAACTGCAGAGAATGTATTAAATATCGGTCCGGATAGTAGACAGGATGAAGACAAATACTCTGATGGAACTCATCTAGAGCACGTGTTTGGTTTCAACTTGGTCTTGAGATGTCAAAATAAAAAAATTGAATGAAATAGTGAATAAATGTAATAAATTCGCATATAGAAAAACTCAATATTGAATGACATTGATATATCTTGAATATATTGATTAGTCAGAATAGTGTAGAAGATAAGCAAACAATGAATTAGCAAAATATTTATCGAAAACACTTTGATAGCAGCCTTCAACACTATTTGATAAATCCTATAATATAATGTGTGACAAAACAGCAGAAAAATACAAAATATGCAACAAAATAAATACAAACAGCCGACCACAAGAAAGTGGCAACGCATGCCGAATAATATATAAATTTAATTATAGGTTCGCCATATTGAAAAATTATTTTAATAAATATTTATTTTTTTTTAAATTTATTTATTAACCCCGGATACACCGAGAAAGAAGTTAAAGTAAACAATTAATTAAGTGTATCCAGTTTCCACTATTACAGAAACAGAGTCCATCCGGAATCAGCATAAAGGGTAAGACGTCCATTACATGCAGTTGTGGAAACCCCTCCAGTGGAGTGGGGAAGTGCAAATGATCCTTTTTCATGCCGGCCTGGCACTGGGCGTCACCTAGACAGGTGGATCACATGACGCCACTCTATTAGGAAGAGAGAGGAGGAACAGACAAGCAAGCAGAAATTTTAAACCAATTAACCACGCAGCACCACATGGCGCCACGCGGATAAATCAGACTGAAATAAGTATTAAATTAATTTAAATTAGTCAAAATTTGACGTGTCTATGTTCTTATCGTACGTGCGCAGAGATCTAAAAATTTGAATTATTGAATTTTCATTAAATTAATTAACTAATCAAAAAAAATGTTAATAGTGAGGGAGCTCTACTGGTCTTATTGTTTTTTCTGACGATAACTATTTATACTTTCTTCAAGTCATCCAGTCTATCCTGGATCCGCGTTGACCCTTTAGATCATTGAGTCGATCTGACAGACTAGATTGTCAGCTTGTGGGCCAATGATTTATGACATCTAATAGAAAATGAAACAAACAAATGATTCGGCGTAATGCTTCTGTTTTTCTATAATTTGTCCCCATTCAAAGAAAGTTTTTTTGTAGATTTTTTTACTGTTGGCGCACCATTCAGCAAGGTTGAGAAGAAAAATGGCTGCTTTCCAAATTTTATTTAAACGCAAAAACTAACAATTAGCAACGGTGGCTGCTCTCATAATTGAAAACGCATTTCCACTGACGATTTGCAAGGAAATGAGCTCACTTAGCCCGCTCCTTTCATTCCTATAGTTTTTCATCTTCGCGCTGAGCGAACAGATTGCGTTTAGTAAAGTCAGTACCCTGCTTCTAATGATTACTGTCGTTTTGATTTTTACTGGTTCGAAGATGAATTGTCCTACATGCGTATTTTATTATCAGTAGTGGTCTCAGCCTTCTCCGCATCAGATTCTGGGGTTAGTTGCTGTCATTGAAAGTTAGAGTTAGAGAGGCTATCGACACAGGTGGCGTCTCAGGCAAGGTATTTACACTCACCAACGGGAAGAGAGTGTTTCCGAAACTGTCTTTGGTTGGCTTGAGCAATTCCAAGCGGCTCCAATTAGTCAAGAAATCGGCAGCCTCAAGTGCCACTCATTCGGCAGGAAAGAACGTGAAGACCTGTTGTCTCGAAGATTGCTGAACGAGTTATATTACTTTTTTGCTGAAGGAGTTGGTAGTGTCGGGGCCCACTTTGACGACGATACTGTCTCCATCGCATCTCCACCAGAGTTGGACTTGAGATTTGCCAGACTCAAAAATGCCGGTGTGGCACTTCCGTCGACTCTCATGAACACCATGCCCTCTTTATATCCACTATGGTTACAAATTTTCTCCCGTTTTCCTCTCACCGCTAAGATCAACTCCTATCGAGAACTTATGAAGAGATCGGGAGCCATATTGACACCTCCGATATTCCCAAAAATGACTCGTACATAGAGGAAGTGTGTCGGTTCTCGGAACGAAAACCGGCTGCTTAAGAACACGGGGATCACATGACGGCCATATATTCCCTTTTAATTTGTCGGTGATTCTTGGTTTAAAATAACTCTGTTTGAGGATCTACCATAGCAACTACTTTTGATTATTTTTGTCAATTTTCTAAACCTCTCCATTAAATGATTTATTGGAGAGGTTCCCATAACTCAAGACAGGATGTTTTATTCCTCTTCTATTGGTTTTGGATGGACTTATCTCTGATATTAGAAGGTTCTTCTATTTCTGTGAAAATGGGACCTGGGTACACTTATTTACTGGTTAAAAGTTAATTTTATTAGGGTTTATATGTAATCTAAAATAAAAAAATTGTACACTTGTCTACCCGTCTGCAATCGATTTTTTTCATTTCGGAATTTTTCATGTGATGGAGTGAAATTGCGTTAAATACCACGTAGGTTAGTTTCAAATTAGAATAAGCAAAATTTTGAAGATTTGTTGTTAGGATTAATGTGGCTAAAGTTAAGTGATCGAAAAATTCAATTCTTAAAATATTGTTTAACTGAAAGTTTCTAGTTCGAATAAGCAATATGGACCATGTGGACAGATCTCTGAGTATAGTGGTCGATTTTGTTCTTTTAAGTAATCAAGATGATTCACAGCATAATCTTGACATGCTAATTCCTCTTTGATGTGAATTTCATATATTATTTGATAATTCTACTATTTTAAGCAACTTGTGAATTTAATAAGTTTTCTGTTTAATAAAAAAATAGACAAATTTGTGATCAATTAACTGTAGGATTACTCTTTTTTGTAATATTAATAGGAAGAGAAATCTTTCATCGCTACATGACACTACGTAGTCAAATTTGAAAAACATAATTGTCAGTGTTAATTAAAATTACATTCATCAGAGCTATATTCAAATGTGTTCATACCAGGTCAGATATTGCAATAAGTCAAACTTAAAAGTGCCAAAACTAACTTAAATTACGATTTCCTTCGCACATTGACTCGAAACTTTAAAAAGCTGTTTCCCAGAACATTGAATCATCTATATTTTTGATTCTCAAAAAGTTAAAAATTCAGTGAACTTGTTGGAGAAAGCATACAATCAATCGACAATCAGGAGATCGCAGATCTGTCAGAGGAAATCAGGAACCCGCATAAAAGGTAAAAGACGTCCATTCCTTACAGTTGTGGAAACCCCTCCAATAGAGTGGAGAGAGCAATTGATCCTTTTTTTGTCTCACCTGGCACTGGGCGCTAGGTGAATACAATGACGCCAGTATAGTATAGTAGGAAGGAAGAGGAGGAAAAACAAAACAAACAAAAAAACTTGTAATTCCGTAAAGTCATATTTTTTCTTCTCTATCCAAATGTTCCAGTATCCAGCAGTCTCCTTCACCCGATCTCTGACGATTACGTTGGACGTCGAAGATTCATCTTATCAACAGCTGATAAGAGTTCAAGGAAAATGATATACTGTGCACTTCCCGGACCCTAAAATCTTTTAATTAATATTTATTAATAGCAAATCACGAAAGAGTATACCATTTTGTTAACTTTATTGTAGGAGTAGAGTTTTCACTTTCAACTAATATCTATTTGTCTCCCACAACCTCCGCTGTGACTAACCAAGATTAAGAAACTACCTGCATACTCTAAATATGCTCTTAGAGCATCATTCCTTTGAGTGTGAATTGATGGTGTTTATAGAATTTGCTCGCAAAACGATCTCATATTATTACTATTGCTACCACGTTTTCTTTAGAATTTTAAATTAATAACAATTTGCTAGCAGCAGCTTTTTTTCTTCAACACCACCAATTTTCAACCAGTCGTATCCACGAGAATGTACAAAAACTTATTAGCAACAATAAAGTAGACGGATTGTGTCCTGAGTCTTTTAGTCTTCTTAATTCCTTAGAGCCGACAGAGGCATAGATGTATCCATTTAGCCACCTCATCCTTCCTAGTTAGTCGCTGTTTAACATACACCCACACTTTGCCATTAAGTTTCTAAGAGCCAAATTAAAGCATGTGCATTTACGATCGAGTTCAATATTGTATTTGTCAGGCTGTCGATCCTCTTATTAACATCATCATATATTGAATTCACTTGTTTTTAAATAAATGTTGCATTTTTATTCTCTAGCACTCAAAAGTATAGATTTCCACCCAATCATTAAATTAACTAACTCCAGATCCCATGGCTAAGCACATTAGTCAAAGCTTTGAACGTTTCGTTAAGTCCAGCAGCTAGAAAGTAAAAAAAGTCAGAGTCACCCTACAGATTCCTCTTTTAATGACGATTCTCCAAATTTCTGTGATCAGAATTCAACTTAATTTTCGAGTTCTTGACCAAACATTTTTCAAAATCTAGAATCATGTAAGGGAGTACAAGATTATCGAACCCACCGATACAAGAATCAATGATTAAAACTTTCTATATATATCTATCACACTTTAATATTAGTAAATTCATACAATGAATATCCATCATTTATTTCGGAGTATCTCCTTAGGTTCATTGAGCAATATAGCGATCCCTTAGTCTTCTTGCAAAGATCGGTGTTAAAGGCATTAATTTCTTTCCTGTGGAAATAGTAAGCAAAAATTACTTAACAAAATACACAATTTGAGATAACAGGCCCTATCAGTTCCCTAACAATCCCGAAATACTTCAAATATTGCTTTTTCCTCGTCGAAAATAAATTTGTAGAGAGTTTCTTAAGCTGAAATACTTCAAGTTGACTAATGTTTCCTGCTACATTTAAATTGTTACAGATTTAATTTTTCTTGAGATAATCTCACTAGAGCCATTCGTTAATTAAATAATTAAAATTTATATATTTAAATATCCATTAAAAAATTTTCAAATATTCATATTTTTAATTAAATTTACGAACAACAATTAACCTGTAACCTTTCTCCAGAACATAATTGTCATATACACCCTAATCTACTAATGAAACAGTACTCTGCGATCACTTCAAGAAATTCTCTAAAGAACTGGATATCAACGTACGTGTCCGCAAACCGAAAAATGTACCTTACCAAGAACTATTCTCTGACAAGCAGGTCTCAGAGGTCATCGCCAGGATTAAAGAACTCACGGGTCTGCGGCTCAGACAAACTATCTTGACTTCACCCAGAACACCTTAGTAAATACGCAATTAGCTACCTTACGGAAATTTTAACCTGTTTGTTAACTGGAACACTATCCCCCAAATATAGAAGAACTCGCTCATCACTCCAACTCATAAGGCCGGAAAAGCAAAAAATGATCTCAGTTCATATAGACCAATATCATTGACCTCAACTATATCAAAAGTGTTGAAAAAGTTGATCTTTTTTGAATTTACCTCTTCCCTAACTCAACCGAATTTCCAACACGGATTCCGTTCTGTGTGATGACTCTCTTATCAACGCATTGTGAATGGTTTGAACACTACCCCAAAAGATTGCGGATAACAATTGTCTCGATTGACATCAACAAGTAATTTGACTCTGTACCGAGAAACATTTAATTGGAAAAATCTTTATTTAAAAAATTCGCCAAAACTTATCTGGAAGACGTGGGAAGTCATCACGTTTACTGCCAAACGGAGTGCCCCAAGGATACTCTATTTAATCTTTTCCTTCACGACCTGCCAGCAGGTATTGAAAAGAACTTCCTACTGCTTTCTTATGCTGACGATATCATCATTGAAACAAGAAGCAGTCTTACTTGCACAGAAAAAAGTGGATTGTATCCACGATTGATAGCTCACCGTCTCTCGGTATCGGCTCCAAAATCAACATCCACTCTATTCACCTCCGACCAAAGGTGATATTTAGCTTGGATTATTTTGTTGTAATGGGTTCTTACAAGGGTTTTGTGAAAGACTGCATGAAATAAATCTGTATAGACTCTATGTTTGTACCTGGATGGAAATTTAAAAGATGCCTTGCATAGCAATTTTCCCGAAAATCTTCCGAGGCACTGTCAAGAAGTTAGAGAATTTTCTTTAATCAATGAAAGGTATTGTAAATGTGCAATGAATGTACAGATCTTAATTTCACTGATCCCAAGTTACTCATATCCCTGGAGAATGAATCCGAAATGGAACTTCTGGCGAAATCATTACACGAACTTTCACACGGAGAAGTAAATAAAATTGAGTTTGAATGTCGACAAACTACTTCACTGTCAAGAATGAGATTATCAAAAAAGTCATTTGAAATTGTAAAGTTTGAAAATTTTCGCGTCCTTTAAACGAAAGATTCCTTTTAATTGTAGATTGGAGATATAAATCACCTTGTGTTAGCTTCTTGTCCAAATGAAGGTTTTCAGAGATCTGAAAAAAATTTCAAAGTGAATCCAAGTTTCAAATTGATTTTATATATAGTAGGTTGGCTTTTTAAAACAATTTTTTAGATTCGCGTTTCTCAAGCGACTCAATAAGTCTGGAAATGAAGTGTGTGAAATCTAAGATCATGGTTTTACCTGAATGGACCATGCAATTTTCTTCAGTCAGACAATGGGTCTGAATTAAGAAATCAAGAAATAACAAAACTTTGCTTTGATTTCAAAAGCGAATTCACGGCAGGCCTAACTATCCTCGGACACAAGGGATCGTCGAACGATTCAATCAAACGAAAACGAGAAAGTGCTGCATAACAGTGAAAAAAAGTGGCTTGATAAGCTAGAAAATTCTGTGTACGTAATAACATTTCTGCCCATTCATTTTCTAACGAAATTCCTTTCGAAAAATATCGAGGAATAAAAGAATAAACTCAATATTTCATGGTTTTACATATATATATATTATATCTTAGATAGTTTAAGTGATGAGTGTGTTATTCCATAGCAAATGGAGGATTCAGTTAATTGTTCGACTCCAGAATCTATTGACACGTAATTCAGTTTAAAATATATATACAGATAATTCCCGTCAGACGATTTGATACCGAATACGACAAGATTCAACTTCAAAATCAATCCGATTGAATAAGATTCGAGTTATTACAAGGCTATGAACAGAAAATCCATGTCTATAATAGTAAGTATAATTTTTTGTGTGGGAGATAAATATGATTTAAAAACAATAATAAATAATTTGAGTTAAAAAGATATTGGAACAAATCCTTGGTTGCGACTGGAAAAGTTGACTGTCAATATTATCTCGCTGCAAAAATATTAATATTTTATCCAATAATACGTTAAGGTTTTTTTAAATTTTTTAATTTAGTAGATAATAAATTCAAAAGGAGAAATATCGACTGTAGAAATGGCTAGACTAAAATAGTTACTTAAATTATTTTCGGAGACGGGAAAAGGCCGGATGGGCTAACATTGTTTCAGTTCTCTGAGGAAAATTGCTAGTATGGGACTGCACTTGTGTGGATTCTTTTTTCTAACTCAGTGATGCTCACTTCGGCGCAGTCTGTTGGTTCGAACCTATTTTGATGAGAAAATTAAGATAAAAAATATTTTGTAATCGGAGACTGCTTTCGTTTAAGTATTGATGGCATTTAAAACGCATGGTGCTGAGGGAGGAATCCCTGCCTCGTTCCTGAGAGAAATCGGGGGAATTAGCTATCAAAGAAAGACGTGCGGGAAGCGGTCTGGATGAAGCAACAAATAAGCATTTCTTTTGTCCTCGGAAACGCTTACTAATATTATTATAACTAAAATTTTTTTACTTAAATTAATTATTTTTTGTAGTTAATAAATCAATAATGAAATTAATTGAGGTTAATCTAAGTTCAAGGTTAATGTAACGCCCATAGTAATCGCTTGGCCTGTGTGACATATTGGAGAACGTGTAAAAAAAGACAGTTACGTTCAATCAAGTCCATCCAATCTATCAGAAGGTATATACGGAATATCGGAGATTATGTCACAGCTAAACCATATGTGCGCGATTCCGCAGCTGGATTTAATGGAGATAGCGACCTAGCACTACTTACGAGGGCCTCTGGTGGTCAATGATACCAAACTATAGAAAGCGAATAGTAATATAATGAGGAATATAATTCGTGGACGTTTCTATTGAAAGCTGGAGCAGTTGCTGCTACGGGAAGTCGACAAGTCACAAATCTCATACAGTCACATCTGAATCTCTATCAAGAATGGTATTCTCTAAGGAGACTCATTATTTTGTTTAGCCTATTATCAGGAGGTTAATTCTCATGTAATCACTATTGACAATTTTGCTACAACGTGTAGCCAAATGGTCCAATGATTTCTTGCACTTTTGACTATAAACTGAATCATTGGTATAAAAAACAAGTTCCTATCCCGAAGCAAATAATACATTCCCTCCGATCTCGGGCTATTATTTCCATTGATTAACCACTCCAAAGATCCTGCCATATCAACGTAACTGTTAAACAGCATAGGGTATAGCGGCTTTTTCCCAATGGAATCAATCAGGAATTTCTCCTAATTTTCTCTGATAGTCTTCATGTCAACTTGAGTTAGATCCATCTTTTACTTGAAAAGTAGGAATCTATCGATCGTGGTCACATGCATTTTCTTTGTTTTCAAGACCTTGCAGATTCCATTCTTTCTTAGCGAAATATTCGATTTTCTATCCACATCAGTCAGAAACTGGTACAGTATACATTCACTCATGGATAATCGAAGTAAGGCCCCTCCCTAATTTAGTTCGACTAATATATAATTTCTCCTTGTTTGCGGGCTTCACATGAATTTTATACTCTGACACATCGAATATCCAAATCTACATTTTCAAACTCCTTTGGTTCAATATTAACCATTTATAGCTTTAAACAGCCTTACAGCATTGAGTTTTGTATGCAACAAGTTTAGAGTCCTCATTCTCATATTTTCAGTAATATTGTTCAAGACTTTATGCTTTATGAAATTACGTCATTTGTCTTCTAAAACACAGAGTTACCGATAGCTTTCTTGTCCATCCAGGCATTTCACTTCATTCATGGATTCAAGATTAGTGTTGACTTTTCAAATTATCACTTGAGACAAACAACATCGAAATAATCATCAATCTTTTCTCCGCAAGTATCTTCAGATGTTTTTTGAATACGTTCACTGACAGGTAACTATCAAAAGTAAATAATTTTGAAAACCTATTGTTAGGATTTTGCTCAACTGATCCAGTTCTAAAACAAAAATTTTGGGAGACAAAGTCCCTTTCAGTACTCCATGCTTCAATTCAACTGTCCCAATCCTCTATGTGTTTAAGTTTAAGATTACTCTCCATTTAGTAGTTAGACTCTTCAAGAAATTTCCTCATGGTCGACTGAATCATATGCTTCCTAATGTCGAGCCATGTTGCAAATAAATTATTCCATATACATCTCTTATACACTAATTGATCACAACTTGCTTTTTGGCGCCTTGTCATATTGATCAGAGTGGGATCAGGTCAAAATGACGCTAGTCCTACCTATGGTTTCATGGTTTGAGAATTGGGCGAATGTAGCCTGGTTCCAATTTAATGGTGTTACGTATTGATTAAATGAAAAGTTTAAGATGGCCGTAAGGAAGGTGATTCATCCATCTATAAGTATTTAACAGAATTAACAGAATGTAATCCGTGTAGTTGGAACATGTTCTGGAGAAAAGATGATTCCCTCACTTCCTTCTCCGAGAATTGTCAGACCTCTTTTCAGCTTCCTTCGTGATAACTGTGAACCATTTAACTTTTTGTAATTTTTGCATGAAATCTTGGTGTAGAATTTTATCATCCTATTGACATCTCTCTGAGTGTAGTCTTAAAGTGAAACCTCATAACCCTTTGCCACATTACGAATTTCTTTAGACTGACAATGTAATCATCGATGCATTTACGCATGACAGAGTTACGTCAGGTGAAGAAGGCTGGTCCTTTGTGTTTTTTGAAGGATCGTTTAAAATGGTTAAAGTGTCTGTTTGCGAAAGTGGTAATTTTCCTCTTTTGTCGGCTAGTTGAGAAGACAACCAAAGTGGATGATTGGCATTCAGGTCTTCACAGATGATGATCTCATCGAAGGTAGTCAATCTTATAAATTTAGAATCTCATATCCCTTGGTTTTTGAGACAGGAAGAAGAATATAGATGTTCATAAGACATTGACTTCCATTTGTTGTAGCCAATGAAAGTACGATTACTTCAGTAACCTCATTATCCTTAATGCATTGTTTAACCTCTGAAGTGATGTTCGTGCATTTCTGATTCATTCTGAATAGAGTGAGTAGGTGGGGTAAGGAATTCTCAGGGAATTCCTCTGGACTTCTTAGAAGCACCTCGACGGATGTCGACGATGACCCCGCGAAGAGAAAGTCTAATATTTGAGCACACATAATCGTAAAATAGCGAAATTAAGAAATACTGAAAAATAATTTGAATATTTATTATCGTAAAAAATTCGTTTAATTATGACAACTTTATTTTAATGGCAACCTGTCCACCATGTCACTAATAGTAACTGAACTAATTAGGTAATAATAATAACAAAAAAGACCAAAGTTACACAAACTAACTAATAACGTGGCCGCAACCAGATCTAGCAAAGACCTCATTTTGGCCTGATGCCCCTCCCACGACCCCACACACGAACGAATAGGTCGAGTGACAGAACGTTAGCAGTCACGGCACCTCGTTCCATGGTTCATTCGTACCAAGGATTCAAGAACTAAAACAAAACAAATTATAATAATAAAAAATAAAAGCAGAGTGGATTAGTGTATGAATTAAAAATCCTCGATTCCGTATACACTAACTATGGAACTTGGTTTTTACAGTGTCCACAGGGAAATATGACCAAATATAAGCACATTATGGATCAATATAAAAATTTATCATCACGGTCCGAAAATAGTAATAAAGGACTTTTGAAGTGTGGGGAGTTTGAAGAAACCCTAACATGAAGAGAAAAAATGCCCGTTCTCAGATGCGAGAAAAACTTACTGTTGTTGCAGATAGATTAACTGACGAATATCAATAATTTTTTAGAAAACAATAACATCTCACAGGACCTCAGAACAACCAACAACATAGATATCCAATCTGTTTCTTTCGTTAGAGAGAACAAATTTGTCTATTTTCTATGACATTAAAAACGACTATGACATAATTTTTAAGATGAAAAAAATGATTAAAACAGGTTGTTTCCCGTAGATCTAATAAACGATCTGAGAAATACTTCAGAGACTTCAGATAGTCTATTAAGGTAAATTTACCAAGTGATTTATGTAATGGTATATTTATTTTATATAAAATACGTTAATGAGTCATCATATAAAGTAATGTTACTAAATTTGCTAATTCTGACATTGGAAAATATTTTTTGTAAAATAATCATAACGTGTTATGTCGAAAAACGACTATCAATGATATCTGCTTTCCTCACATGAAAATTAACATTATTGTTCAAGATTTTTCTTGGCTCCTTATATCGCACTAAAAATGAAGAATGATCCTGCAATGTTTTTAGCATTCTCACCCTTCTTGACGTGCGTACTATCCATTATTTCTGCGTGAAGTCTGAGAAATTAGTTGGTCTGACCCACTGAATGTAATTCTCGTATGTTTCGAAGGGTCATTCATGTCAGTGAGAGGACCACTATGCGATAATCGTACTTTCACATCTAAAATCGAAAGGTTGGCTTATCAATCATAGAAGGTATTGGAACATTCCTGACATTTTCACGGTGATTTCGCACTTATATATAAATAATAGAACATTGCTGCTGAGTACAAATAATTATTTTTTTCATAAAAAAATATTATTAAAAATTATGTAATTCAAATAAAAAAATAAATAAAATTTATAGGTCATACAATATATTCAACTTATTAAATGGAAACACCTTCATTATACGCGTTATGCATTAATAATATTCGAGCAAACTTTAATGAACAAAAATTTACAAAATTAAACAACAAGTCTAAAAAAATGTTTTCTAAAAGAATACTTAATGAACTGAAATATTTGATTTTACGACATGAGAAAGATTTATTTCTTCAACATTCGAATTTATATAGGATTCCGGATGTAGTTCAGAAAGACGTTTTTTACATTGAATTAACTCGTGAAAATGTTGAAGTTAAGGACGTTGTTAAGATGATTCAAGTTTATCCAAATTTATCAAATATTACACTAAGAAGGATTGTTTCATCAGAAGAGAATCCTTTACTGCCATTTTCACAGAATGAGGTCAAATCATTTTCACTCTGGTTTTATGATGACCCAGATTTGCTACATAAACTATTCATGACTGGATTTAAAAAATTGAAGTTTATCTCCCTCCTTGGAGTCAATAGAACAACGACTATTTACAACAGAACACTAAATATAATAGAAAAACTGGAACGCATAAATTTTCACGACGTCATAATTTCAAATTTTAAAGAATTTATTAAAAACATAAACAATCCAGAGTCTTTGAAGTTGATTTTATCTTAAATTTAGACATTTCATACATACAAGTGATGGAGAAATAAATGGATATGATTGTAATTTCATTTCTCTTTTCGAAAAAGCCAAGAATCTTACTTACGTTAATTTATCTGGATATTTAATTGAAAGAAAAATACTAAAAAAGTTAACAAAGTAATTGATTTGAATAATTCAAGCCAAATCAGAAAAATGGGATTTAAAAAATTTCAACATCGTCAAATTTTACATTTCAGTAAAAATATAAGCGAATCTGTATATTTTATAAAAATTTAGAATGATGATCAATCAATTATTAATAATTATGTTATTTCTGTTTTACATTTCGATAATAAAGACAAACTATTGGGAAACGCAATTACTTACATTCGTTATATAAAATGCAAACTGAATGAAAATTTATTAAAACCATTTTTGAAAGTATTTTAGAAATATATATTTAGTTTGTGCATCTGTATGTAGATTATGATTATGATTTTCAAAATCTATTAATGTATTTTAAAATTTTTACATCAGGGAAATTTTAATGAGAATAGTCAAACAGCCACCGATTTCTTATGCTAATATTTGGTATGTGTATATTTCATAAATAGTTTTATTTTTGATATTTTTCTTGAGATTTTTTCGAATATATATAAAGTATATGTATTATTACCTGTTATTTGATTTTTAGCCGTTTATTTATCTTTTGAATGATTTTAAACCGTGGGAGAAATCAATTTTTGTTTGTTAATTCTTATTTTAGCTACCTGCCCTTACAATTATGTTAATGAAACCTCATCACTATTATCAATGTATTCCGACTGATCTTAAATCAATCGTAAAAAATATGAGTATGGATCATCTAGCCTATGTTGCTTATTCTGAAGGACTTGTCAAAGTTCATATAACAAAATAATTTTAGTTATGTGTTGAACATTTTAAAACAGAGGACTTCAGTGATGCTATCAAATTTGATTTGTTGAGCGTTCTTCTAGGTATTTGAAATATATTTGTTAGACGAAAATGAAAAAAATATGAATTTGTTTTTAGATTATAGTGGAATTTATTATATTTATTATTTTTTCGAAAGATATTCTGTATCCCCTCCTGATTGCGATTATATATTAGTTCCCGTCATTAAAATTATCCATTATATTGCTAAATGCCCAAATTCCAGATATTTACTAAGAACTGATGGTCTAATAAATTTTATATTGTAAATTTGTTGTTTTATCGAAAAGGGACATTGATCACGCTAACTGTTCTAGTGACGTAGTCTATTCCATATTGAGTTGTATCTGCCAGATATTAAGTGATCCAAATGATTTTTTACCTATTTTTATGAATTCTGATTTTAGCGATTTGAATCCATGTGAACCCATTCTTAATAAATTTGCTCTTTTTATAACAATTAATCCTTGGTGTTACGATCCTGATTACGATATTAGGTTATTTCATAATTTCTATATTAAGAACTATTACTTCTAAGATAAATTTATTAAACGTGAACATAGATGAACGAATTTGGCTATGGATTATGTGGGACTGCGCTAAACTTGCACACATATATCGTTATATTTTATTTTATAATAGAACCAGAAATTATGGAAATGTTTATTTCTAATAACATTATTATGAAAATTGAGAATGTGTGCTTACAATCTAATATGAAAAAGATCCATTTATATGCGGAGATTATTCGAAGGAAATACAATGTTGTTATTTTTTGTAGCATAGAATTATATAAATCGGCAATAAAATCAATTCATATCGAGTGATTAGTTAATTAATAATTTTACTAATAAACAAAGATCAATTAATAAATTAAATTGATAAAATTATTCGTTAAATCAGAGTTAAACTAAGACTAATTGGTTGGTTCTGAAGGCTCAAAATGAACAAGTATCCGAGTAGTGATCGATGAATATTGTCCAAATACTGAAATAAAATTTTTGCTCGCTTTTGGTTAGGTTGTATGCCTTTTCCAAATTTTGCTGGACAAGATCTCTAAAGAGTAAATCGGCAACGCAGATGTCAAGTGCAATAAAGACATAATTTTAAAAATTTGAATTTCAAATGGATGTACATAATTCAAGAAATTACAAGTTCCTATAATTCTGTCCAGTATTCGGTGGTCGAGTTTTTATAAAGGTCTATCTTGATAATAATAAAAAAACACGAAAAAGTTGCTTAAACGTACACATTGATACATTCACATATCATGTTAAAGAATTATCTGCCACAGGATTGATTGATCTAGAACGAGAAGATGGTAGTGTTATTCAAAAACATCCATATAAAGTAATGTTTCTAAATTTGCCAATTCTGACATTGGAAAATATTTTTTGTAAAATAATCATAACGTGTTATGTCGAAAAACGACTATCAATGATATCTGCTTTCCTCACATGAAAATTAACATTATTGTTCAAGATTTTTCTTGGCTTCCTTATATCGCACTAAAAATGAAGAATGATCCTGCAATGTTTTTAGCATTCTCACCCTTCTTGACGTGCGTACTATCCATTATTTCTGCGTGAAGTCTGAGAAATTAGTTGGTCTGACCCACTGAATGTAATTCTCGTATGTTTCGAAGGGTCATTCATGTCAGTGAGAGGACCACTATGCGATAATCGTACTTTCATCTAAAATCGAAAGGTTGGCTTATCAATCATAGAAGGTATTGGAACATTCCTGACATTTTCACGGTGATTTCGCACTTATATATAAATAATAGAACATTGCTGAGTACAAATAATTATTTTTTTCATAAAAAAATATTATTAAAAATTATGTAATTCAAATAAAAAAATAAATAAAATTTATAGGTCATACAATATATTCAACTTATTAAATGGAAACACCTTCATTATACGCGTTATGCATTAATAATATTCGAGCAAACTTTAATGAACAAAAATTTACAAAATTAAACAACAAGTCTAAAAAAATGTTTTCTAAAAGAATACTTAATGAACTGAAATATTTGATTTTACGACATGAGAAAGATTTATTTCTTCAACATTCGAATTTATATAGGATTCCGGATGTAGTTCAGAAAGACGTTTTTTACATTGAATTAACTCGTGAAAATGTTGAAGTTAAGGACGTTGTTAAGATGATTCAAGTTTATCCAAATTTATCAAATATTACACTAAGAAGGATTGTTTCATCAGAAGAGAATCCTTTACTGCCATTTTCACAGAATGAGGTCAAATCATTTTCACTCTGGTTTTATGATGACCCAGATTTGCTACATAACTATTCATGACTGGATTTAAAAAATTGAAGTTTATCTCCCTCCTTGGAGTCAATAGAACAACGACTATTTACAACAGAACACTAAATATAATAGAAAAACTGGAACGCATAAATTTTCACGACGTCATAATTTCAAATTTTAAAGAATTTATTAAAAACATAAACAATCCAGAGTCTTTGAAGTTGATTTTATCTTAAATTTAGACATTTCATACATACAAGTGATGGAGAAATAAATGGATATGATTGTAATTTCATTTCTCTTTTCGAAAAAGCCAAGAATCTTACTTACGTTAATTTATCTGGATATTTAATTGAAAGAAAAATACTAAAAAAGTTAACAAAGTAATTGATTTGAATAATTCAAGCCAAATCAGAAAAATGGGATTTAAAAAATTTCAACATCGTCAAATTTTACATTTCAGTAAAAATATAAGCGAATCTGTATATTTTATAAAAATTTAGAATGATGATCAATCAATTATTAATAATTATGTTATTTCTGTTTTACATTTCGATAATAAAGACAAACTATTGGGAAACGCAATTACTTACATTCGTTATATAAAATGCAAACTGAATGAAAATTTATTAAAACCATTTTTGAAAGTATTTTAGAAATATATATTTAGTTTGTGCATCTGTATGTAGATTATGATTATGATTTTCAAAATCTATTAATGTATTTTAAAATTTTTACATCAGGGAAATTTTAATGAGAATAGTCAAACAGCCACCGATTTCTTATGCTAATATTTGGTATGTGTATATTTCATAAATAGTTTTATTTTTGATATTTTTCTTGAGATTTTTTCGAAATATATAAAAGTATATGTATTATTACCTGTTATTTTGATTTTTAGCCGTTTATTTATCTTTTGAATGATTTTAAACCGTGGGAGAAATCAATTTTTGTTTGTTAATTCTTATTTTAGCTACCTGCCCTTACAATTATGTTAATGAAACCTCATCACTATTATCAATGTATTCCGACTGATCTTAAATCAATCGTAAAAAATATGAGTATGGATCATCTAGCCTATGTTGCTTATTCTGAAGGACTTGTCAAAGTTCATATAACAAAATAATTTTAGTTATGTGTTGAACATTTTAAAACAGAGGACTTCAGTGATGCTATCAAATTTGATTTGTTGAGCGTTCTTCTAGGTATTTGAAATATATTTGTTAGACGAAAATGAAAAAAATATGAATTTGTTTTTAGATTATAGTGGAATTTATTATATTTATTATTTTTTCGAAAGATATTCTGTATCCCCTCCTGATTGCGATTATATATTAGTTCCCGTCATTAAAATTATCCATTATATTGCTAAATGCCCAAATTCCAGATATTTACTAAGAACTGATGGTCTAATAAATTTTATATTGTAAATTTGTTGTTTTATCGAAAAGGGACATTGATCACGCTAACTGTTCTAGTGACGTAGTCTATTCCATATTGAGTTGTATCTGCCAGATATTAAGTGATCCAAATGATTTTTTACCTATTTTTATGAATTCTGATTTTAGCGATTTGAATCCATGTGAACCCATTCTTAATAAATTTGCTCTTTTTATAACAATTAATCCTTGGTGTTACGATCCTGATTACGATATTAGGTTATTTCATAATTTCTATATTAAGAACTATTACTTCTAAGATAAATTTATTAAACGTGAACATAGATGAACGAATTTGGCTATGGATTATGTGGGACTGCGCTAAACTTGCACACATATATCGTTATATTTTATTTTATAATAGAACCAGAAATTATGGAAATGTTTATTTCTAATAACATTATTATGAAAATTGAGAATGTGTGCTTACAATCTAATATGAAAAAGATCCATTTATATGCGGAGATTATTCGAAGGAAATACAATGTTGTTATTTTTTGTAGCATAGAATTATATAAATCGGCAATAAAATCAATTCATATCGAGTGATTAGTTAATTAATAATTTTACTAATAAACAAAGATCAATTAATAAATTAAATTGATAAAATTATTCGTTAAATCAGAGTTAAACTAAGACTAATTGGTTGGTTCTGAAGGCTCAAAATGAACAAGTATCCGAGTAGTGATCGATGAATATTGTCCAAATACTGAAATAAAATTTTTGCTCGCTTTTGGTTAGGTTGTATGCCTTTTCCAAATTTTGCTGGACAAGATCTCTAAAGAGTAAATCGGCAACGCAGATGTCAAGTGCAATAAAGACATAATTTTAAAAATTTGAATTTCAAATGGATGTACATAATTCAAGAAATTACAAGTTCCTATAATTCTGTCCAGTATTCGGTGGTCGAGTTTTTATAAAGGTCTATCTTGATAATAATAAAAAAACACGAAAAAGTTGCTTAAACGTACACATTGATACATTCACATATCATGTTAAAGAATTATCTGCCACAGGATTGATTGATCTAGAACGAGAAGATGGTAGTGTTATTCAAAAACATCCATATAAAGTAATGTTTCTAAATTTGCCAATTCTGACATTGGAAAATATTTTTTGTAAAATAATCATAACGTGTTATGTCGAAAAACGACTATCAATGATATCTGCTTTCTCACATGAAAATTAACATTATTGTTCAAGATTTTTCTTGGCTCCTTTATATCGCACTAAAAATGAAGAATGATCCTGCAATGTTTTTAGCATTCTCACCCTTCTTGACGTGCGTACTATCCATTATTTCTGCGTGAAGTCTGAGAAATTAGTTGGTCTGACCCACTGAATGTAATTCTCGTATGTTTCGAAGGGTCATTCATGTCAGTGAGAGGACCACTATGCGATAATCGTACTTTCACATCTAAAATCGAAAGGTTGGCTTATCAATCATAGAAGGTATTGGAACATTCCTGACATTTCACGGTGATTTCGCACTTATATATAAATAATAGAACATTGCTGAGTACAAATAATTATTTTTTTCATAAAAAAATATTATTAAAAATTATGTAATTCAAATAAAAAAATAAATAAAATTTATAGGTCATACAATATATTCAACTTATTAAATGGAAACACCTTCATTATACGCGTTATGCATTAATAATATTCGAGCAAACTTTAATGAACAAAAATTACAAAATTAAACAAGTCTAAAAAAATGTTTTCTAAAAGAATCCTTAGTGAACTGAAATATTTGATTTCACGACATGAGAAAGATTTATTTCTTCAACATTCGAGTTTATATAGGATTCTAGATGTAATTCAGAAAAACGTTTTTTACATTGAATTGACTCGTGAAGATGTTGAAGTTAAGGACGTTGTTAAGATGATTCAAGTTTATCCAAATTTATCAAATATCACACTAAAAAGGATTGTTTCATCAGAAAAGAATCTTTTACTGCCATTTTTACAGAATGAGGTCAAATCATTTTCACTCTGGTTTTATGATGACCCAGATTTGCTGCATCAACTATTCATTACTGGATTTAAAAAATTGAAGTTTATCTCCCTTCTTGGAGTCAATAGCACAACGACTATTTATAACAGAACACTAAATATAATAGAAAAACTGGAACGCATAAATTTTCACGACGTCATAATTCCAAATTTTAATAAATTTATTACAAACTTAAACAATCCAGATTCTTTGAAGGTTGATTTTATCTCAAATTTAGACATTTCATACATACAAGTGATGGAGAAATATATGGATATGATTGTAATTTCATTTCTCTTTTCGAAAAAGCCAAGAATCTTACTTACGTGAATTTATCTGGATATTTAATTAAAAGAAAAATACTAAAAAAGTTAATAAAGTTATTGATTTGAATAATTCTAGCCAAATCAAAAAAATTGGATTTAAAAAATTTCACTATCGTAAAATTTTACATTTCAGTAAAAATATTAGCGATTCTGTATATTTTCTAAATAATGCAGAATGACGAGCAATCAATTATGAATAATTATGTTATTTCTGTCTTACATTTCGATAATAAGGACAAACTATTGAGAAACACCATTGATTACATTTGTAAAATAAATGCAAATTGAATGAAAATTTAATAAAAACATTTTTGAAAGTTTTTTAGAAATAATTATTTTGTTTATGCATCTGTATGTAGATTATGATTTTGATTTTCAATATCATTTAATGTATTTTAATATTTTTACACGAGGGAGATTTTAATGAGAATAGTCAATCAGGCTCCGAATTCTTATTTTAATATTTGGTATGAGTATATTTCATCAATAGTTTTATTTTTGATACTTTTCTTGAGATTTTTTCGAATATATATAAAGTATATGTATTACTATCTGATATCTGATTTTTAGCCGATTGTTTATCTTTTGAATGATTTTAAACCGTGGGAGATATCAATTTTTGTTTGTTAATTATTATTTTAGCTACCTGCCCTTACAATTCTGTTAATGAAACCTCATCACCATTATCAATATATTCCGATTGATATTAAATCAATCGTAAAAAATATGAGTATGGATTTTCTAGCCTATGTTGCCTATTCTGAAGGACTTATCAAAGTTCATATACCAATATTATTTTAGTTATGTGTTGAACATTTTAAAACAGAGGACTTCAGTGATGCTATCAAATTTGATTTGTTGAGCGTTCTTCTAGGTATTTGAAATATATTTGTTAGACGAAAATGAAAAAATATGAATTTGTTTTTAGATTATAGTGGAATTTATTATATTTATTATTTTTTCGAAAGATATTCTGTATCCCCTCCTGATTGCGATTATATATTAGTTCCCGTCATTAAAATTATCCATTATATTGCTAAATGCCCAAATTCCAGATATTTACTAAGAACTGATGGTCTAATAAAATTTTATATTGTAAATTTGTTGTTTTATCGAAAAGGGACATTGATCACGCTAACTGTTCTAGTGACGTAGTCTATTCCATATTGAGTTGTATCTGCCAGATATTAAGTGATCCAAATGATTTTTTACCTATTTTTATGAATTCTGATTTTAGCGATTTGAATCCATGTGAACCCATTCTTAATAAATTTGCTCTTTTTATAACAATTAATCCTTGGTGTTACGATCCTGATTACGATATTAGGTTATTTCATAATTTCTATATTAAGAACTATTACTTCTAAGATAAATTTATTAAACGTGAACATAGATGAACGAATTTGGCTATGGATTATGTGGGACTGCGCTAAACTTGCACACATATATCGTTATATCTTATTTTATAATAGAACCAGAAATTATGGAAATGTTTATTTCTAATAACATTATTATGAAAATTGAGAATGTGTGCTTACAATCTAATATGAAAAAGATCCATTTATATGCGGAGATTATTCGAAGGAATTACAATGTTGTTATTTTTTGTAATATAGAATTATATAAATCGGCAATAAAATCAATTCATATCGAGTGATCCGTTAATTAATAATTTTACTAATAAACAAAGATCAGTTAATAAATTAAATTGATAAAATTATTCTTTAAATCAGAGTTAAACTAAGACTAATTGGTTGCTTTTGAAGGCTCAAATTAGAAGAATTATCCGAGTAGTGATCAAAGGATATTGTCAAAAATCTGAAATCCATGCCGAATCTTTTTGCCAGTGAGTAATCGTTTCTTAGTATGGAATTTCGGTCATGGAGTTACCGTCTCCTTTTTAAGTTGGAACCGATTAAATAGGTAGATGGGAATTGAGTTACTGACGAGCTTCTACTACTTATAAATTTTTTGTAAAGTTAGTTATTTCTTAAAAGCACTTACAATTTGCTTAACCACGACTTCTGAACAAATTATCGAGACACGTTCTCGTAACAATCTCTTGTTTCCATAAAGGCAACTATAATCGTTTCCAGAATTTAAAAATGATTGTATGAATTCCCAATGAAGAGTTTAATGTTCTACTGAAATTAGTCGTCCGAGATCAAGAGTTCCTGGGTCAAATGGAATTATTTAACCAAACTTTAAATCGATGGATTCGTAAACTTTTTGAAAAAAATCTCAATTTGATTACTTATTTAAATAAAAGCCATCTTGACTAAACAAAGTAATCTTCACAATCTTAGCTCTGTCTTGTCCCATTTATGGGGGAATAATTTTTAAATAATTTAAATTAATTATTATTAAGAAACAATTTATAAATGAAAAACTAAGTATTTTAATACTTTACTTATTTTTCAATTTTATTTTTCCAAAAAATAAAATGGAGCATGGCTTGGAGCATGGCTTGGTGCAATACCTTGCCCAAACCTCGGGACTTTTTTGGACGACGATTCTTTGAGGATTGGAATCGGACAAAGGCTGGGACTAGACGTTTGCCAAGAGCACGATGCCGATGCGGGAAAACAGTCGATGCGAAAGGTTTGCACCGGCTGTCCTGCAGAAGAAGCTCCGGAAGGGACCACGTCATGCCGCTCTGAATGATGTGATCGTCAGAGCTCTGAAGGCTTCAGGCTTCCCAGCACAGCTTGAACCAGTGGGTCTTGATCGATGAGATGGGAAGAGTCCTGACGGGATGACCCTTTTCCCCTTCATGTCTGGAAGATCTTTGGTCTGGGACGCAACTTGCATAGACACGTTCTCAAGCACGAACATTTTTAAATCTGTTCAGACACCTGGAGCAGCTGCTTCGACCGCGGAAAACCTAAAAATCAAGAAATATTCTTGCCTCTGGGATCGCTACCGATTTACTCCTGTTGCGACCGAATCATCGGGAGCCGTTGGTCCAATGACGGCTGAATTCTTGCAAGAACTCGGAGGATTGCTTGCCAGAAAGAAAAGGGATCAACGAGAAGGGTTATGGCTAAGACAAAAGATCGAATAGCCATACTCCGAGGGAACTCGTTCGCAATCCACGCAGCAGGCTTCCTCAACTGACATTTGTTAATAATAATAATAATAATAAAGCCTTTTCACGAGAGCCATAGTATTTTATAGCTCCGCATTAGCAGGACACACACTTTATTTAAGTAAAGAACAGTTAATTTTAACTAATCGTAGAACCAAGGAATGATTTTCACTTCTTTTTTTTCTTTTTCTTGTGTGAGTGTCCTTTCTAGACAAATCCAGTTCCGCAGTGAGTATTCACTGATGACGGCGTCACTCGTCAAACCATTTCTGCATCGTAGATGCGTGGAACCTTCCACCGGGTGAACAGCAGCGAGAATTGAACCCGTAACCTAAGCCACTTAAGCCCGACACCTAACCACTACGCCACCCGGCTAGTGGCATTTGTTTAATTGTAAAAAAAAAATTTTTGTTTTTTTAAAATAAAAAATACATATTTGTAATCCTAATCCAATAACGAACAAAAATATATAATTATTTTTTTAACTGATTAAAATCATTAACCATGTGTGGGCCGATACCACGTACGGGCCTTGACATAATATTTTTCACTTTTGAAATACTTTTTGATCACGTGATTTTACGTTTTTGAGAGACACTTTTATTTTGATTAGAACCAATAATAGCTGACAATTAGGGCATGAAAGAGCTCAGGATGATTAAAATAAATAATTTATAGTGTATTTTTAAAAGTAGAGTGATTAAATTTACATATATACAAAAATTAATTTTTTATTTTTAACACGTGGGTTGTTAACAGTAGTCCCTATGTCTCTTTGGGATCTTTTATTGATCCTTAGAAATGATTAAAGTTGAATGTTCCTGAAATTATCTTAAAGTTAACCCCACATGATATGCTTATATCCATCAAAAATTGCTAAAACTAAAAGTCTTACTTGAGGCCCAAAACCGCAATTATAATATTTTGACTTTAATTAATAACAATATATCTTTTGTATACCACTTCAAAAATTATGGAAAAACTTATTCTTGATCAGATTAAACCTTACTATTCACCTCACACGCTTAACGAAATTCATTAGAATGATTTAAGTTTCCAACCTCGGCATCAAAAGTCCCTATGTGCTCTATGATATTATTCCCTATAGGAAATTACTCACTACGAAGATTTTTGACTATTTTCCAAAAATATATATTTGTTTAAAACTTTTAAAAAACGAAAACGAATAAATTCACATCCACATTTTCTGTGACTAAGTTTTACCAAATGGGGTCCCATAGGGATCCCCCTATCAAACATTCTCTTTAGCTTCTTTATGAGCTATATGCTTTACCATAGCAACATCAAATCTCTTATACTCGCTTATGCTGACTACATAATGTTGGCAACTAGAGTTATTAACACAGCTGGTATCATTTACAAGATTTACTGGATTACCTGAATAGTTGACTTGAAAAACTATTAAACACAATTCCTGAGAAGTCTAGCACAATTATTTTTACTTCAAAAGGAAAACTTATCACTGCATCTGTTTTACCCTTAATCGAATGTCAATCCCCTGACCGAATTGAGAAACATGTTTTACTGGATATTTATAGTAAAAGACTTATATTGACGTCGGACCTAGTCCCCGAAGAATCAAATTTTAGAAAATTCACATTATAGAATGTCTACCTAAATCCAAACGTTAAATCCCAAGTAAGACACCTTCTTGACTTCCTAGTCATAGTTGTTTAACCATCAGCCATTACTTCTGTCAAGACCGACGGGTTCGAGAAAACAAGTAAACTCGATGTATTGAAGCGTTCGTGACTGTCGAGTTTTTACATCGTGTGACGCAGGAATCTCTTGGAGCTCCGTCTATATGACAGCAGGTGTAGTCCTTCAATGACAACAATCCAATTACATCGGCATCGGTGTTCCAAGCAGACGTCAAGGTCTAACCAAAAAGCAACGTCAAAGCAGAGTACCTACTGCCTGTTCGGGAAGGCATTGAGCCAGGACCCGAATTCTGAGCAGACCCTGTATTCAGACGAATGTTTCTTGAACCTTTGATAAGAGTGAACTACGGATCGTGACGTCGTGACTGCGTAGGTCTAGTCACTCGACCGATACGTGCTTGTGCGGGGACGAGGGAAGAGTATCGGGCCAAGATGAGGTCCCTGTTAGAGCGTGCTGGGATCACGTGATTAGTTAGTTTGTGTGATCGTGGTCTCTGGTGTGTATTAAAGCAATTCTTAAAGTATAGCGCTGTTTGATAAGTTCCGGACAAAAATCTATGAGGTTCCTTGTTTGAATCTCACTGCTGTAAATTCGATTGAAGAGTCCACGGTGATTCATCATTTCGGAACAGGATTTTGAAAATCAAAAAAATCTAATGTTATATATTTAGTCAATCCACACTACAAAAACAGTATGTTTTTCATCAGACAAATAGACTACGTCATTCAGCTTTGAGTTTTGTGCTATTCATTGAATAAATTATTGCGAAAAATAATTGTTATAGGTTAACAATATTAAAGAATATTTACAGGCACGTGTGTTACGATAAATATTTAACTTTTGGGTTTCAATTAAATATCCAATAATTTCTACAAACATTGCGGACACCAAAAAATGTTCTTTATGATATTTCTTAACACATGTAGGCCTTTCTGTAATGGAGCAAGCAGGCTACCACCGCGTCTTTTAGCTTAGTCGGTCTCCAGTAATAGATTGTAAGGGGTCAATTATTAGTTCTAAGTTTTGAAACAAGTCAAGCAATATAGTCGGTAAACCAGATTATTAATAAACTTTCGCTTTTGTCACGGTTCATTAAAGGCACGTGTAAATAGAGAACTTACAGCAATAATTTCCTCTTCCATTTTGCTCTAGTCGCAAGTTAGTTTACTAGGTGCATCAGGCAATGTTATATATGAATAAATCATTTGCCTTGTAGAATTTAGCAATTAAGGTTTTTGGTATGTTCTTTTTTTTACCGTACCTTCCTTCTTATGAAAGTTTCCTCCACGCAATCCGAGTGCGACTTTAACATTCAGATCACCTGAATACTAAGGAATGTATCCGATCTCGACTTTATATTTTTTAATTCTTCACACAGAGTTTTTTATTTACCAAACTTTTTAATAGTCATCTAACATGAACGTCAGGACAGTAATGCTAGTTGCAAGTCGCTTCTTGGGTTTTACATACATATTTTTATTAGTTGAACTACACCAGCTCAGCCAAAAAAATGAACTACCACCTAAAAATTAAATTTTTTGTTAAAGCATCGCAAGAAAATATATATGATTTATTTTAATATAACGAAGAAATCAATAAAAATGATTTAATTTAAATCCTTAAAATAATCTGAGTTATTTAGAATTATAATTATTTAGTAAGAAATTATTTTTCTAAATGTTTCATTTTAATTTAATTTAGTAATTTTTTAAAAATTATCTTTTTAATATTTCAAGTTATTTACTTCAAATGAAAATACCGCTCACCCGCTTGATGGGGAAGTGTCTGGAAGACTAGCCGAATGGTTCCTAACAGTAAATCCAGACAAGACTGACGTAACGAACTCAAGAGAAAAAGAAACAAGGACAGAGGAGTACTGGCGCAAATGCAAAAAGCTTGGCTCCCTCCTAGGAGACCATAAAGAAAATTACGAGAAGGAAAACCCTAGCACAAACTACCCTCTCCAGATAAAGAACATCTCGGCTTCACAAAAAGGGCCTTGACATTATAAACAAAAAACTCGATTATACAACTCGCTAGTGAAACCCATACTACTATATAACGCTGGTACCTTGGCCTGCCTCAAAAAATGAACTGAAGAGCGCTTAATGCGTGTCATAGAGACCAACTACGGCATATGATGTCGAAAGAAGTGATTACGAGGATGTCATCTAATCTTCTCTATAAGAGGACGAAGACCTCAGAAAATTTCTAATGAGATTCTGGATACACGATGGAGGCTTTTCGGCCATATTCTGCGACTGGAACCTAGATGCCCCCGCGAACGTAGCCTGGAGGATTATTCATGTTGGAGGCCCCCCGTTTCCGTGGTCGCCCCAAGGACGACACTGGCAGTCGTTCTCGACGAGGACCTTAAAGAAATGGACGGCATCTTGCAAGTGGAAGGATCTGGACTGGTTGCGCGCTGCGGCTTTGAATAGGAGGAAGTGGATGAAACTAACCAGTGATTTGCTAACTCGTGTTGTTGCCACCATGGCTTTGTCAAGTCCTATGACATAGCGATAAGTGCTTATAATAATAATAATATTGACTGAGGTAGTGACGTTCCTCAATTGGATGTTTTTGTAAAACACACCCTGGAGAAATCTATTTATCAAAAACAAAGACCTATACAGAGTATGTAAATCGAATTACTTGGATATAATTATTACTAAGACCCGATGGAGATTATTTCGGCACATATTAATCATGCCGTTCCTGCTTACGGTATTATGGAATCATCTTCCTCTTTTTTGGGGAAGCCACGAACAATGGGATAGATCTAAAACATGTGAAAATCGCATTAGAAGAAGCAGATTAACTAGACAGCTTCCGAAAAATCGCAATCTCGAGAGCATGGAGAAGTGTAACAGAGCGGATCATCCGGAGGGTGGCACAAGCGATGGGAACGATACAAAAGGTGAGATGGTGACGCAACTTGAATGCACAGAATGTATAATAGCTTCATAACTGATAACTAGCATTGTCTTACTCCTCACGAGAATGGATATAAAGAAACGGAGCCATGGGACATCGAACGGTCATAAACACATCTTTTCCGAGCGACAATTGCATCACATTGGCCATTTCGGAACTCCTCTAGTGTAATATGAATCTAAAGTTTTGAGAGCTTTTAAGAATCTAATTGCTTTTTCAAAACTGCTACAAAGATGACAAATAAATCTTAAGAGAGCATGGATTCAAAGAGGATATGTCTACTTAACTCCATCTATCAATCTTGATAAACGTATACATTATGGTTTTTCACACAGGAATAAACATCTGAAGAACATACTTTTCTCAATTGACTTCCACAAAGATTTCGACTCACTGTATAAGGGATTTCTTGTACAATATTCCAGACAAGAATTTCTGAAAACTTAAACTTTAGCTAACCTCTTTAGTGGTCGACAGAGAATGTACCTGAATTGGAAAATTAAAATCTATATTGTGATTTCTTCCGAATGGTGTTCCAATATTCCCTTTTGCTTTTTTAATTAAAGTAATCATGCCCGATATTCCCACACCGGAAGTCGAAAATGATATTCTTATTACTTATGACGACATCGTCATAGTTTCAGTGACATACAGGCTGACTGTTGCTTAAAGATTGCAACGAAACCTGTACTGTCTTAACGAATGGTTGTTGAAGAACGCTCGTCGAGACACAGTTAGATTTAAAAAACAAGCAATAGTGTTATCCTGTTTAAATGATGTTAAAATCTTTGGGGTAATTTTTGACATGCACATCTCATTCTTGCGCCATTTTGGTAATGTAGTAACAAAATATTAAGAGAATACTAACGTGTTGAAATGTCTCTTTGGGTTATAGAAAATTGGAAATCACTCTATTTTGAAAACTATATAAAAACAATACATTGAGCCATGCATTCGCCATATAGGGTCCATTTTTTTCCTGGAAAAAAATTCGATCATTTTTGGTATGTCACGAAATCAACGTGGATATGATTCAAGAAACCAAACTACGAAGGATTTGACACAGACCATTGAGATTTATTACTGGATGCATTAAGGGATTTCTTTACCTTGACTACATAAAATTATAAACAGTTGTTTGACACTTGGAGAATGAGCTAAGTAGAGTAGTTGGCTCGAATGCGCAAACATTCATTTTCCTAATTATGATAGTAGTAATGAATTTTAGAATAATTGAATGTCCATTCAGAGATTAAAAGAAGCCGTAATTCTCATGGGAAGAATAATTATTTATACTTGAATTATCTAATGACCAGAAGCTATGGAATCTATTTGAGAGGGGTGTTGCATATTTTTCTCTTAAGACACGTCATTGATATGTATTGTTCAGAGTTGCACTGTCTGCATAGGGTAGTAATTCTTTTTCTATGTTGTCAGATAAGGTCTTCAAGTGATGAGGGTATTAGTTTTTTAGTTTTCCAAGATTACTAATAATAGTGGCTGTTAAGGGCTGAATGTCGCGAATACTTTGTTTGTTCGTCCAGAACAAATTGATTTTCAATAACGCAAATGCATCGTTGATATATGATAAGGACATGTGTGTCGAAGGTGATCACCAAGATTTTCAGTTTCCTCGTGAAAGTTATTTTTGTCTAGTTGATAAATATTCCACTGTCATTTGTCCAAATCGTTTGTCTGAGGTAATTAAGGAATTTGAAGATTTTCAGTAAATCTATCAAGTCGATTATAATTTAGCCAAATTCTAATATTGTGAAGGTATTATTGTACTCTTTATGATGCCCTTCTGAGATCTCAATCGGAGGAATCAAATAATAAGGCTTCAGCATATTATAGGAGGAAATCGTCTTTTTACCTGGTTGTGGTATACCAGACATAAGTTTATTAAGGGGGTGACAAAGGAAAACCTTGTGGGACACCATTGGGTAGTAATTTTGAAACTGATTTGGTCTCATACATATATACGGCCGTTCTTCAATAGATGAAGTTAGCAAGCCAAAGTTTTATATTGGGGTTTACAGAGAGGCCAAACAATTCCCGGGTTAGGATTTTCCTTGAGACAGTGTCGATCGTTTTTTTGTAAATCGATTGAGCAAACGACTGTGGCGATTTGTGTAATACATTCAAGGATAAATTGGTTAAAGGACGTTAAGTAGAAGTGGAATAACTCATTCTGAATTCATTTTGTGTTGATGAAAAATGAAAGGTCAAGATCATTAGATTAAGAATCAAATTTCCAATATTTTGATAAAATGTTTAGTAAAAAGATTGGTCGAAAAAAAGCAGGTTTGTCCTTAGGCTTCCCCGTCTTAAAGATTGGCCGTATATAGGACAGTTTCATTTTTATTGAATAGTTGAAAATAACTGTGATTGAATCAATCGCAATGTCCAAAGTTTTATAGTAAGATACCAGGGATAGAATCAGGCACATATGAAAGGGAAGAATTCAACCTCTTCAAACCCTCACTGTCATCTGAATGTGAGATAAAGTTGATCCTCTGTGTTCACACGTTAAAGACAGATTGTCTTAATATTTGACATAAAAAATTAATAAATTTATTATTAATTTAAGGGAATTGAAATTAAGTAGTGATCTCTCTCTCTATTCGTTTCACTTTAAAATATGCAATTAACGAAATGACAAAAAATGCTGAAATTACGCAGCCTAAAATCATCGGTCTGTTGGCACTAGAAAAACTGTATGATTTATATTTTGCTCCATTCGATATCCGACGGATTGTCGACATGTATACCCTCTTTTTTTGACTGTCCGATGAATAATTTTTGCCATTCACTATACGACCTATGGTCGACATTATAGACTTCTTTTGTATGTTCGATTTGCATTCATTTGCTAATCATTATTCATCGAACTAACCTGACCCAATTAAATCTAAGATTTTGTCATTTCTGAATAACTGTAACTTTAGATTGAACATAAATAACACCACGTTGCTTTTTTTAAGCCTGATTTTGTAACAACTGAAATATTCACCAATTTTATGCCAAATTTCTGGTTCATAGTTGAATTCTTTTTCAAATCTATATAGATCACATATTTACCGGTATAATTAACTGAAACTGAAATTTGTGTTATTTTAACCGATTCATCCACCTGGGCATAAATAAACGTAAGCTTGTATATATCCTCTGACAAAGTCGCTACATAATCGTTTGGCTGTTTATAAACGACAAATCTATTTTTTGTCAGTGTAAAAATTGATTTCTAATAAATAATAAAATTAACCTCCAAAACAATGATAGATATTATACCACTGAGGATAGCTGTTACATTATTATTGAGAAAGGCAATCCTCGTAAGAAATCCATTTTTTATAAGTTGGATTGAGCTTCCATTATCTTTTCCACATTGCATGGCCAACGTGATAAAAAATAATAAAAAAACTAAAATTAGTTCAACATTAAGGAAACCTAAATGACACATTTATTTTTTATATTTATTGTGATTTTATTTAATTTTAATCGCATTATAAATTTAAAATTAAATAAAATATTTAAAAATTACACGTTTCAATTGTTGAATCAGTTAGTGAGTGCCTGGCCGAATTCAGATGGTCCCAAGTTAGAATCTCGCTCTTCTTTATTTCGGTCGAAGATTCAAAATATCTACGTTGCTGCTTGGAATCGATTAACTACGTAATTAGTTACTAATCGCTCAGTAACGAAATCTCTAAATATTTATACTCAAGCAAAAAGAAAATTACTTAAGAACATCTTCGATGCCTTGAATTATACAGTATAAATGTTCTTTACATCTTAAATTACGTTAGTTCCGTTTAAGCTGAGATTTATTTATTTAAAACTTCAAGAACAAGAGTGATGGAGAAGCTTGTATTAATGTTAATCTCCCTTGTTCTACCACTGCCTGAATTTCAACATGGCTACAGAACAGATCGTTCTACAACGACTCTTTCATGAACAAGTCATTACACGATAATTTGACATACGATGGCAAATCATTGGGAAAGTCACCAATATTTTCTTCACATTAGTTTTTCTTGGTCCTCGTTTAACTTCGCGCTGGATTACATCCGAAAACAAACGTGAAAGGGAGTCGTTTGTTCTTAATTTTCTTTTCCAGAAGAGATTGTCGCATCCATATAAGAATAAAACCAGAACGATTCTTATGATGACAAATAAAAACGAAAAGTGTCCATAAAATATTAAACTTTAACTGAAATAGCATCGCCAATAGACTTTTTCCTACTAGTTTAAAATTTAGTCTTCTCTCGCTTGGGAAGAGGAAACTATAAAAGGAATAACATGATTTTTTCTAAGTTCGTCAATAAAAAAGTACAAAGCAAGTATTATTAAAGCAAATATATTTTATTTTATTAAAACTTAAAAAAGTCTTTTTTTTGTTCATTGTTGGCCACAAAATTCTAAAAAAGTCTTCAACAGTTGGATCGAAGACAAGTGTGAGTCTTCAACAGTTAAAGGAAACAAAGCATGATGATTGAGGTTTTTTGTGAACCCCAGTCAAAAGTCTCAATTCGAGCTTGTTACTTGAGAAGTTAGTTTGAGTTATCGTGGTCATTTGAATTTTCATATCATTTATTTAGACGAATATGAGGAAGATTGAGGAAATGTCGAAGAGGAAGTTCAGATTTTATAAACTGCTGAGAATGTATTAAATATCGGTCCGGATAGTAGACAGGATGAAGATAAGGACTTTGATGGAACTCATCTAGAGCACGTATTTGGTGTTAACGTAGTCTTGAGATGTCAAAATAAAAAAATTGAATAAAATAGTGAATAAATGCAATAAATTCGCATATAGAAATACTCAGTATTGAATGACAAATTGATATATTTTGAATATATTGATTAGTCAGAATAGTGTAGAAGATAAGCAAACAATGAATTAGCAAAATATTTATCGAAAACACTTTGATAGCAGCCTTCAACACTATTTGATAAATCCTATAATATAATGTGTGACAAAACAGCAGAAGATTGCGGATAACAATTGTCTCGATTGATTTCGAATTTTGCATTTCGGAATTTTTCATGTGATGGAGTGAAATTGCGTTAAATACCACGTAGGTTAGTTTTCAAATTAGAAAAAGCAAAATTTTGAAGATTTGTTGTTAGGATTAATGTGGCTAAAGTTAAGTGATCAAAAAATTCAATTCTTAAAATATTGTTTAACTGAAAGTTTCTAGTTCGAATAAGCAATATGGACCATGTGGACAGATCTCTGAGTATAGTGGTCGATTTTGTTCTTTTAAGTAATCAAGATGATTCACAGCATAATCTTGACATGCTAATTCCTCTTTGATGTGAATTTCATATATTATTTAATTATTCTACTATTTTAAGCAACTTGTGAATTTAATGAGTTTTCTGTTTAATAAAAAAATAGACAAATTTGTGATCAATTAACTGTAGGATTACTCTTTTTTGTAATATCAATAGGAAGAGAAATCTTTCATCAAATCGCTTCATGCCACGACGTAGTCAAATTTGAAAAACATAAGATAAATTGTCAGTGTCAATTAAAATTGCATTCATCAGAGCTATATTCAAATGTTTCATACAGGTCAGATATTGCAATAAGGTCGAACTTAAAAGTGCCAAAACTAACTTAAATTACGATTTACCCGTCGCACATTGACTTGAAACTTTAAAAAGCTGTTTTTCAGAACATGGAATCATCTATATTTCTGATTCTCAAAAAGTTAAAAATTCAGTGAACTTTGTTGGAGAAACCTTACAATCAATCGACAATCAGGAGTTCGCAGATCTGTCAGAGGAAATCAGGAACCCGCATAAAAGGTAAAAGACATTCATTCCTTACAGTTGTTGAAACCCCTCCAATAGAGTGAGAGAGAGCAATTGATCCTTTTTTTGTGCCACCTGGCACTGGGCGCAAGGTGAATACTATGACGCCAGTATAGTATATAGGAAGGGAAGAGGAGGAACAGACAGAACAAACAAAAAAACTTTAATTCCGTCAAGTCATATTTTTTCTTCTTCATCCAAATGTTCCAGTAAATCATACAATGAATATCCATCATTTATTTCGGAGTATCTCCTTAGGTTCATTGAGCAATATAGCGATCCCTTAGTCTTCTTGCAAAGATCGGTGTTAAAGGCATTAATTTCTTTCCTGTGAAAATAATAAGCAAAAATTACTTAACAAAATACACAATTTGAGATAACAGGCTCTATCAGTTCCCTAACAATCCCGAAATACTTCAAATATTGCTTTTTCCTCGTCGAAAATAAATTTGTAGAGAGTTTCTTAAGCTGAAATACTTCAAGTTGACTAATGTTTCCTGCTACGTTTAAATTGTTACAGATTTAATTTTTCTTGAGATAATCTCACTAGAGCCATTCGTTAATTAAATAATTAAAATTTATATATTTAAATATCCATTAAAAAATTTTCAAAAATTCATATTTTTAATTAAATTTACGAACAACAATTATCCTGTAACCGTTCTCCAGAACATATTTGTCATATACACGCTAATCTACTAATGAAACACTACTCTGCGATCACCTTCAAGAAATTTTCTTATGAACTGGATATCAAGTACGTGTCCGCAAACCGAAAAATGTACATTACCAAGAACTAATACCTGACAAGCAGGTCTCAGAGGTTATCGCCGGATTAAAGAACTCACGGGTCTGCGGTCAAGACAAACTATCTTCACATCACCCAGAACACCTTAGTAAATACTCAATTAGCTACCTTACAGAAATTTTTTTCTGTCCGTTAACTGGTACACTATCTCCCAAATATAGAAGAACTCGCTCATCACTCCAACTCATAAGGCCGGAAAAGCAAAAAATGATCTCAGTTCATATAGACCAATATCATTGACCTCAACTATATCAAAAGTGTTGAAAAAGTTGATCTTATTTGAATTTACCCCTTCCCTAACTCAACCGAATTTCCAACACGGATTCCGTTCTGTAAGATCAACCACGACTCTCTTATCAACGCATTGTGAATAGTTTCAACACTACCCCAAAAGATTGCGGATAACAATTGTCTCGATTGACATCAACAAGGAATTTGACTCTGTACCGAAGAAACATTTAATTGGAAAAATCTTTATTTAAAAAATTCGCCAAAACTTATCTGGAACACGTGGGAAGTCATCACGTTTACTGCCAAACGGAGTGCCCCAAGGATCCCCTTTGTCCCCCACTCTATTCAATCTTTTCCTTCACGACCTGCCAGCAGGTATTGAAAAGAACTTCTTACTGCTTTCTTATGCTGACGATATCATAATTGAAAAAGAAGCAGTCTTACTCGCACAGAAAAAAGTGGATTGTATCCACGATTGATAGCGCGCCGTCTCTTGGTATCGGCTCCAAAATCAACATCCACTCTATTCACCTCCGACCAAAGGTGATATTTAGCTTGGATTATTTTGTTGTAATGGGTTCTTACAAGGGTTTTGTGAAAGACTGCGTGAAATAAATCTGAATAGACTCTATGTTTGTACCTGGATGGAAATTTAAAAGATGTCTTGCATAGCAATTTTCCCAAAAATCTTCCGAGGCACTGTCAAGAAGTTAGAGAATTTTTCTTTAATCAATGAAAGGTATTGTAAATCTGCAATGAATGTACAGATCTTAATCACTTATCGCAAGTTAGTCATATCCCTGGAGAATAAATCCGAAATGGAGCTCCTGGCGAAATCATTACACGAACTTTCACACGGAGAAGTAAATAAAATGAGTTTGAATGTCGACAAACTACTTCACTGTCAAGAATGAGATTATCACAAAAGTCATTTGAAATTGTGAAGTTTAAAAATTTTCGCGTCCTTTAAAAGTAAGATTCCTTTATATTGTAGATTGGAGATATAAATCACATTGTGTTAGCTTCTTGTCCAAATGAACGTTTTCAGACATCTGAAAAAAATTTCAACAGTGAATCCAAGTTTCAAATTGATTTTATATATAGTAGGTTGGCTTTTTAAAACAATTTTTTAGATTCGCGTTTGTCAAGCAACTCTTAATAAGTCTGGAAAAGAAGTGTGTGAAATCTAAGATCATGGTTTTACCTGAATGGACCATGCAAATTTCTTCAATCAGACAATGGGTCTGAATTCAAAAATCAAGAAATAACTAAACTTTGCGCTGATTTCAAAAGCGAATTCACGGCAAGCCTAACTATCCTCGGGCACAAGGGATCGTCGAACGATTCAATCAAACGATAACGAGAAAGTGCTGCATATCAGTGAAAAAAAGTGGCTTGATAAGCTAGAAAATGCTGTGTACGTAATAACATTTCTGCCCATTCATTTTCTAACGAAATTCCTTTCGAAAGATATCGAGGAATAAAGAGAAAAAACTCAATATTTCATGGGTTTACATATATATCATATTATATCTTAGATAGTTTAAGTGATGAGTGTGTTATTCCATAGCAAATGGAGGATTCAGTTAATTGTTCGACTCCAGAATCTATTGACACGTAATTCAGTTTAAAATATATATGCAGATAATTCCCGTCAGACGATTTAATACCGAATACGACAAGATTCAACTTCGAAATCAAACTGATTGAATAAGATTCGAGTTATTACAAGGCATGAACAGGAAATCCATGTCTATAATAGTAAGTATAATTTTTTGTGTGGGAGATAAATATGATTTAAAAACAATAATAAATAATTTGAGTTAAAAAGATATTGGAACAAATCCTTGGTTGCGACTGGAAAAGTTGACTGTCAATATTATCTCGCTGCAAAAATATTAATATTTTATCCAATAATACGTTAAGGTTTTTTTAAATTTTTTAATTTAGTAGATAATAAATCAAAAGAGAAATATCGACTGTAGAAATGGCTAGACTAAAATAGTTACTTAAATTATTTTCGGAGACGGGAAAAGGCCGGATGGGCTAACATTCTTTCAGTTCTCTGAGAGAAAATTGCTAGTATGGGACTGAACTTGTGTGGATTCTTTTTCTAACTCAGTGATGCTCACTTCGGCGCAGTCTGCTGGATCGAACCTATTTTGATGAGAAAATTAAGATAAAAAAATATTTTGTAATCGGAGACTGCTTTCGTTTAAGTATTGATGGCATTTAAAAAGCATGTTGCTGAGGGAGGAATCCCTCCACGTTCCTGAGGGAAATCGGGGGGAATTAGGCTATCTAAAGAAAGACGGGAAGCGGTCTGGATGAAGCAACAAATGGGCATAGCCTTTGTCCTCGGAAACGCTCACTAATATTATTATAACTGAAATTTTTTTTTACTTAAATTAATTTTTTGTAGTTAATAAATCAATAATGAAATTAATTGAGGTTAATCTAAGTTCAAGGTTAATGTAACGTGCTGCCCATAGTAATCGCTTCGCCTGTGTGACATATTGGGAGAACGTTAAAAACAGACAGTTACGTTCAATCAAGTCCCATCCAATCTATCAAAGAAGGTATATACGGAAATATCGTAGATTATGTCACAACTAAACCATATGTGCTCGATTCCGCAGGTGGATTTAATGGAGATAGCGACCTTGAAAAAGCAAGGTAGTTCTAGTGAATGTCCAATCCTTAGGGACAAAGAATAATGAACTAGCACTACTTACTAGAGCCTCTGGTGGTCAATGAGACGAAACTATAGAAAGCGAAGAGTGATATAAGGAGGGAATACAATTCCGTGGATTTTTTATTGAAAGCTGGAGCAGTTGCTGCTACGGGAAGTCGACAAGTCACTAACCCCATACAGTCATTTCTGAATCTCTATCAAGAATGGTTTTCTTTAAAAAGAATTAATATTTTGTTTAGCCTATTATCAGGTCATGTAATCACTATTGACAATTTTGCTAAAACGTGTAGCCAAGTGGTCCAATAATTTCTTTCACTTTTTGACCATAAACAGAATCATTGGTATACAAAACGAGTTCATTTCCCGAAGCAAATAATACATTCTCTCTGATCTCGGGCTAATAATTCTACTGGTTAACCACTTCGAAGATCCAGCTATATCAACGTAAATGTTTAACAGAACAGACTCTAGCAGCTTTTTCCCAATGGAATCAATCAGGAATTTATCCTGACTTTCTCTGATAGTCTTCATCCTAACTGGAGTTAGATCCATCTTCTACTTGAAAAATAGGAATCTATCAATCGTGGTCATATGCGTTTTCTGTGTCTTCAAGACCTCGCAGATTCCATCCTTTCTTAGCGAAATATCTGATTTTCTATCCATATCAGTCAGAAACTGATACAGCATACATTCACTCTCATGGAAATCGAAGTAAGGCCTCTCCCCAATTTAGTTCAAGTAATAAATAATCTCTCTTTGTTTGCGTGCTTCAGGTGAATTTTATACTTTGACTCGTCGAACATCCGAATATATATTTTCAAACTCATTTGGTTCAATATTAACCGTTTATGGCTTTAAACAGCCTTACAGCATTGAGTTTTGTATGCAACAAGTTTAGAGTTCTCATTCTCATATTTTCAGTAATATTGTTCAAGACTTTATGTTTCATGAAATTACGTCATTTGTCTTCTAAAACACAGAGTTACCGATAGCTTTCTTGTCCATCCAGGCATTTCACTTCATTCATGGATCAAGATTAGTTGTTGACTTTTCATATTATCACTTGAGACAAACAACATCGAAATAATCATCAATCTCTTCTCCGCAAGTATCTTCAGATGTTTTTTGAATACGTTCACTGACAGGTAACTATCAAAAGCAAATAATTTTGGGAGACAAAGTCCCTTTGCAGTACTCCATGCTTCAATTCAACTGTCCCAATCCTCTCCGTGTTTAAGTTTAAGATTACTCTCCATTTAGTAGTTAGACTCTTCAAGAAATTTCCTCATGGTCGACTGAATCATATGCTTCTTAACGTCGAGCCATGTTGCAAATAAATTATTCCATATACATCTCTTATACACTGATTGATCACAACTTGCTCTTTGGCGCCTTGTAATATTGAGCAGAGTAGAGACTCAGGTCAAAATGACGCTAATTCCTACCTATGGTTTCATGGTTTGAGAATTGGGCGAATGTAGTCTGGTTTCAATTTAATGGTGTTACGTATTAGTTAACTGAAAAGTTTAAGAAAACCGTAAGGAAGGTGATTCATCCATCTACAATTATTTAACAGAATCAACAGGATGTTATCCGTGCAGTTGGAACATGTTCTGGAGAAAAGATGATTCCCTCACTTCCTACTCCGAGAAATGTCTGACATCCCTTTCAGCTTCTTTCGTGATAACTGTGAACCCATCCAACTTTTTGTAATTTTTGCATGAAATCTTAGTGTAGAATTTTATCATCCTATTGACATCTGTCTGGGTGTAGTCTTCTAAAGTGAAACCTCATAACAGTTTGCCACATTACGAATTGCTTTAGACTAACAATGTAATCATCGATGCATTTAAGCACAAAAGAGTTACTTCAGGTGAAGAAGGCTAGTCCTTGTGTTTTTGGAAAGATAGTTTAAGATCGTTAAATTGTCTGTTTGCGAAAATAGTAATTTCTCTGTTTTGTTGGCGAGTTTAGAAGACAACCAAAGTGGATGCTTGACATTCAGGTCCCCACAGATGATGATCTCATCAAAAATAGTCAATCTTATAAATTTAGAATCTCATATCCCTTGGTGTTTGAGACAGGAGGAAGAATATAGATGTTCATAAGACATTGACTTCCATTTGTTGTAGCCAATGAAAGTACGATTACTTCAGTAACCTCATTATCCTTAATGCATTGTTTAACCTCTGAAGTGATGTTCTTGCATTTCTGATTCTTTTTGAATAGAGTGAGTAGGTGGGGTAAGAAATTTCTCAGGGAATTCCTCTGGACTTCTTAGAAGCTCCTAGACGGATGTCGACGATGACCCCGGGAAGAGAAAGTCTAATATTTTAGCACACATAATTGTAAAATAGCGAAATTAAAAAATACTGAAAAATAATTTGAATATTTATTATCGTAAAAAATTCGTTTAATTATGACAACTTTATTTTAATGTCAACCTGTCCACCATGTCACTAATAGTAACTGAACTAATTAGGTAATAATAATAACAAAAAAGACCAAGGTTACACAAACTAACTAATAACGTGGCCCCAACCAGATCTAGCAGGGACCTCATTTTGGACCGATGCCCCTTCCACGACCCCACACACGAACATATCGGTCGAGTGACAGAACCTTCGTAGTCACGGCACCGCGTTCCATGGTTCATTCGTACCAAGAATTCAAGAACTAAAACAAAACAAATTATAATAAAAACAATAAAAGTAGAGTGGATTAGGTGTATGAATTAAAAATGATCGATTCTGTATCCACTAACTATGAACTTGGTTTTTACTGTCCACAGGGAAATATGACCAAGTATAAACACATTATGGATCAATATAAAAATTTATCATCAGGTCTAAAAATAGTAATAGAGGACTTATGATGTCTGGGGAGTTTGAAAGATCCTTAAATGACCACGGAAAAAATGCCAGTTCGCAGATGCGAGAAAAAACTTACTGTTGTTGCAGATAATTAACTGACGAATATCAATAATTTTTTAGAAAACAATAACATCGCACAGGATTCAGAACAACCAACAACATAGATATCCCAATCTGTTTCCTTCGTTAGAGAGAACAAATTTGTCTCTCTTCTATGACATTAGAAGCGACTATAACCTAATTTTGAAGATGAAAAGAATGATTAAAACAGATGTTTCCTGTAGATCTATAAACGATCTGAGAAATACTTCAGAGACTTCAGATAGTCTATTAAGGTAAATTTTACCAAATGATTTATGTAGATGGTATATTTTATTTTATATAAAATACGTAAACGAGTCATCCATATAAAGTAATGTTTCTAAATTTGCCAATTCTGACATTGGAAAATATTTTTTGTAAAATAATCATAACGTGCTATGTCGAAAAACGACTATCAATGATATCTGCTTTCCTCACATGAAAATTAACATTATTGTTCAAGATTTTTCTTGGCTCCCTTATATCGCACTAAAAATGAAGAATGATCCTGCACTGTTTTTAGCATTCTCACCCTTCTTGACGTGCGTAATATCCATTATTTCTGCGTGAAGTCTGAGAAATTAGTTGGTCTGACACACTGAATGTAATTCTCGTATGTTTCGAAGGGTCATTCATGTCAGTGAGAGTACCACTATGCGATAATAGTACTTCACCATCTAAAATCGAAAGGTTGGCTTATCAGTCATAGAAGGTATTGGAACATTCCTGTCATCTTCACGGTGATTTCGCAATTATATATAAATAATAGAACATTGCTGAGTACAAATAATTATTTTTTTCATAAAAAAATATTATTAAAAATTAGGTAATTCAAATAAAAAAATAAATAAAATTTATAGGTCATACAATATATTCAACTTATTAAATGGAAACACCTTCATTATACGCGTTATGCATTAATAATATTCGAGCAAACTTTAATGAACAAAAATATACAAAATTAAACAACAAGTCTAAAAAAATGTTTTCTAAAAGAATACTTAGTGAACTGAAATATTTGATTTCACGACATGAGAAAGATTTATTTCTTCAACATTCGAATTTATATAGGATTCCGGATGTAGTTCAGAAAGACGTTTTTTACATTGAATTGACTCGTGAAGATGTTGAAGTTAAGGACGTTGTTAAGATGATTCAAGTTTATCCAAATTTATCAAATATTACTCTAAGAAGGATTGTTTCAACAGAAAAGAATCATTTATTAAAACCATTTTTGAAAGTATTTTAGAAATATATATTTAGTTTGTGCATCTGTATGTAGATTATGATTATGATTTTCAAAATCTATTAATGTATTTTAAAATTTTTACATCAGGGAAATTTTAATGAGAATAGTCAAACAGCCACCGATTTCTTATGCTAATATTTGGTATGTGTATATTTCATAAATAGTTTTATTTTTGATATTTTTCTTGAGATTTTTTCGAATATATATAAAGTATATGTATTATTACCTGTTATTTGATTTTTAGCCGTTTATTTATCTTTTGAATGATTTTAAACCGTGGGAGAAATCAATTTTTGTTTGTTAATTCTTATTTTAGCTACCTGCCCTTACAATTATGTTAATGAAACCTCATCACTATTATCAATGTATTCCGACTGATCTTAAATCAATCGTAAAAAATATGAGTATGGATCATCTAGCCTATGTTGCTTATTCTGAAGGACTTGTCAAAGTTCATATAACAAAATAATTTTAGTTATGTGTTGAACATTTTAAAACAGAGGACTTCAGTGATGCTATCAAATTTGATTTGTTGAGCGTTCTTCTAGGTATTTGAAATATATTTGTTAGACGAAAATGAAAAAATATGAATTTGTTTTTAGATTATAGTGGAATTTATTATATTTATTATTTTTTCGAAAGATATTCTGTATCCCCTCCTGATTGCGATTATATATTAGTTCCCGTCATTAAAATTATCCATTATATTGCTAAATGCCCAAATTCCAGATATTTACTAAGAACTGATGGTCTAATAAATTTTATATTGTAAATTTGTTGTTTTATCGAAAAGGGACATTGATCACGCTAACTGTTCTAGTGACGTAGTCTATTCCATATTGAGTTGTATCTGCCAGATATTAAGTGATCCAAATGATTTTTTACCTATTTTTATGAATTCTGATTTTAGCGATTTGAATTCATGTGAACCGATTCTCAATAAATTTGCTCTTTTTATAAAAAATCTTACTTGGCGTGACGAACCTGATTACGATATTAGGTTATTTCCTAATTTCTATATTAAGAACTATTACTTCAAAGATAAATTTATTAAACGTGAACACAGATGAACGAATTTGGCTATGGGTTATGTGGGAATGCGCTGAAATTACAAACAGATATCGTTATATCATATTTTATAATAGAACCAGAAATTATGGAAATGTTTATTTCTAATAACATTATTATGAAAATTGAGAATGTGTGCTTACAATCTAATATGAAAAAGATCCATTTATATGCGGAGATTATTCGAAGGAATTACAATGTTGTTATTTTGTGCAATATAGAATTATATAAATCGGCAATAAAATCAATTCATATCGAGTGATCCGTTAATTAATAATTTTACTAATAAACAAAAATCAGTTAATAAATTAAATTGATAAAATTATTCTTTAAATCAGAGTTAAACTAAGACTAATTGGTTGCTTTTGAAGGCTCAAATTAGAAGAATTATCCGAGTAGTGATCAAAGGATATTGTCAAAAATCTGAAATCCATGCCGAATCTTTTTGCCAGTGAGTAATCGTTTCTTAGTATGGAATTTCGGTCATGGAGTTACCGTCTCCTTTTTAAGTTGGAACCGATTAAATAGGTAGATGGGAATTGAGTTACTGACGAGCTTCTACTACTTATAAATTTTTTGGAAAGTTAGTTATTTCTTAAAAGCACTTACAATTTGCTTAACCACGACTTCTGAACAAATTATCGAGACACGTTTGTAACAAACTCTTGTCCATAAAGGCAACTATAATCGTTTCCAGAATTTAAAAATGATTGTATAAATTCCCTATAAAAGAGTTTAATGTTCTACTGAAATTAGTCGTCCGAGATCAAAGTTCCTGGGTCAAATGGAATTATTTAACCAAACTTTAAATCGATGGATTCGTAAACTTTTTGAAAAAAATCTCAATTTGATTACTTATTTAAATAAAAGCCATCTTGACTAAACAAAGTAATCTTCACAATCTTAGCTCTGTCTTGTCCCATTTATGGGGGAATAATTTTAAATAATTTAAATTAATTATTATTAAGAAACAATTTATAAATGAAAAACTAAGTATTTTAATACTGTACACATTTTTCAATTTTATTTTTTTTAAAAATAAAAAAGTGATTATTTTAAAATAAAAAATATATATTTGTAATCCTAATCTAATAACGAACAAAAACATATAATTATTTTTTTAACTGATTAAGATCATTAACCATGTGTGGGCCGATACCACGTACGTCCGTGACATAATATTTTTCACTTTTGAAATACTTTTTGATCACGTGCTTTTACGTTTTTTTTGAGAGACACTATAATTTGATTAGAACCAATAATAACAGACAATTAGAGCATGAAAGAGCTCAAGATAATTAAAATAAATAATTTATAGTGTATTTGTAAAAAGAAAAGTGATTAAATTTACATATATAATGCTGTCGTAAAGGGTGACAAATGTGCAAGTGCGTACCTCAAAAAAATATGGGAATGTTTGGTTAAATTCTAAGAATTCGATACTCGAAAGCAATCATTAAAAGTGCTTGCTTCAGGCCCAAAACCGCAATTACCACCTTTGTCCTCCTCAACTTTTTGTGGTCCCATTTTGGAACACGGAGTTTACTAATTAGCCCCTTTACTATAGGCGGTGCTTTTCCTCTAACCCCTCTCGCCACACTACTTATATGCTCCTCCAGTGCTTCCAGCTCAGTCTGTCTCCAAGCAATCTTGGCACAGATCTGCTCCCTCATTTACTAAGTGGTCTGGGCTTGTCAGTCAATTCCTCATAGATGATCTGTCCTGCATACAGCACTAGGGAGATGTCACCCAGTGACCCTACTGGCTTAGCCTCCACCGGATAAGCGACAGCCTTATTGATACAGGTTAACACTACTCCGTTAACCTTACAATGAGGGATTTTGCGGATAAATCTACGGTCCTCAAGTGGGACATGTGCCGCTGCAGCGAGATTCTGCGCGAAGACCTCATAAACATGCTTGAGTTGCAACGTATCAAAGCTCTGGTGCTCTCTTTGACAGTTGTGGTCACCTGGTCCCTGCCCCTTTAGACCAGTACCCTCTTTGCCTACAGCCATTTTCTTGAGTTCACTCACAGATATTAGCAGTACTGAATCTTCCACTGCAGAGCTCCGCCAAGTATGGCCAACCATTTCAGGGTATTCGAGATAGCCTGCTACGTACCTGCAGGGACTACCTGCCTCGCCCATTCTTTTGGGTCATCTGCCACAACGCTCTCGGATATGGCAAGAATTGCATTCATACCATCAGATAACGCAAGTGACCCTTCTCCTTTTTTCCTTTCAACATTTTTGCCAAATGCGGTATATGGGGTTACTCATCTCTTGGACGATTGTCTTGTAGATCCTCCAAAGTCACAGAACGCTAGATTTCTAGAGAACTCCAGCCACCAATGTTTCTTGAATCCTTGATATGAGTGAACCACGGATCGTGACGTCGTGACTGCGAAGGTCTAGTCACTCGACCGATTACGTGCTTGTGCGGGGACGAGGAAGGCATTGGGCCAAGATGAGTTTCCTGCTAGAGCGTGCTGGGATCACGTGATTAGTTAGTTTGTGTGATCGTGGTCTCTGGTGTAGTTATTATTATTATCAGCAACTCTAAAGCATAGCGCTGTTTGATAAGTTCCGGACAAAAATCCATGAGGTTCCTTGTTTGAGTCTCTCTGCTGTTAATTCGAATGAAGGGTCCACGGTGATTCATCATTTCGGAACAGGATTTTGAAAATCAAAAAATCTAATGTTATATAGTTTAACAATTATAAAGAATATTTACAGGCACGTGTGTTACAATAAATATTTTATCTCGACTTTATATTTCTTTAATTCTTCACACAGAGTTTTTATTTAACAAACTTTTTAATAGTCATCTAACATTGAACGTAAGGACAGTAATGCTAGTTGCAAGTCGCTTCTTGGGTTTTACATACATATTTTATTAGTTACGTCACCAGCTCAGCCAAAAAATGAACTACCACCTAAAAATTAAATTTTTGTTAAGCATCGTAAGAAAATATATATGATTTATTTTTATAATAACGCAGAAATCAATTAAAATGATTTAATTTAAATCCGTAAAAATAATCTGAGTTATTCTAGATTTAATAATTATTTAGTAGAAATTATTTTTCTAAATGTTTCATTTTAATTTAATTTTTAAAAATTATATTTTAATATTTCAAGTTATTGACCGAGGTAGTGACGTCCCTCAATTGGATGTTTTTGTAAAAACACACCCTGGAGAAATCTATTTATCAAAAACAAAGACCAGTTTGTAAATCGAATCACTTGGATATAATTATTACTAAGACCGGATGGAGATTATTTCGGCACATATTAAACAGGATATGTCTACTTAACCCCATCTATCAATCTTGATAAACGTATACATTTTGGTTTTTCACACAGGAATAAACATCTGAAGAACATACTTTTCTCAATTGACTTCCACAACGATTACAACGAAACCTGTACTGTCTTAACGAATGGTTGTTGAAGAACCGCTTGTCGACAGAGTTAGATTCAAAAACAAGCAATAGTGTTATCCTGTTTAAATGATCTTAAAATCCCTGGGGTAATTTTTGACATGCACATCTAACTCTTGCGCCATTTTGGTAAGTAGTAACAAAATATTAAGAGAATACTAACGTGTTGAAATGTCTCTTTGGGTTATAGAAAATTGGAAATCACTCTATTTTGAAAACTTTATAAAAACATACATTGAGCCATGCATTCGCCATATAGGGTCCACTTTTTTCCTGGATAAAATTCGATCATTTGTGGTATGTCACGAGATCAACGTGGATATGATTCAAGAAACCAAACTACGAAGGATTTGACACAGACAATTGAGATTTATTACTGGATGCATTAAGGGATTTCTTTACCTTGACTACATAAAATTATAAACAGTTGTTTGACACTTGAAGAATGAGCTAAGTAGAGTAGTTGGCTCGAATGCGCAAACATTCATTTTCCTAAGTATGATAGTAGTAATGAATTTTAGAATAAATGAATGTCCATTCAGAGATGAAAAGAAGCCGTAATTCTCATGAGCAGAATAATTATTTATACTTGAATTATCTAATGACCAGAAGCAATGGAATCTATTGGATAGGGGTGATGCATATTTTTCTCTTAAGACACGTCATTGATGTGTATTGTTCAGAGTTGCACTGTCTGCATAGGTAGTAATTCTTTTTCTATGTTGTCAGATAAGGTCTTCAAGTGATGAGGGTATTAGTTTTTTAGTTTTCCAATTACTAATAATAGTGGCTGTTAAGGGCTGAATGTCTCGAATACTTTGTTTGTTCGTCCAGGACAAATTGATTTTCCATGACGCAAAAGCATCGTTGATATATGAAAAAGACATTTGTGTCGAAGGTGATCACCAAGATTTTCAGTTTCCTCATGAAAGTTATTTTTGTCTAGTTGATAAATATTCCGCTGTCATTTGTCCAAATCGTTTGTCTGAGGTAATTAAGAATTTGAGATTTTCAGTAAATCTATCAATCGATTATAATTTAGCCAAATTCTAATATGTGAAAATATTATTGTACTCTTTATGATGCCTTAGGAAGATCTCAATCGGAGGATTCGAATAATTAAGATTATAGGAGGAAATGTCTTTTTACCTGGTTGTGGTATACCAGACATAGTTTATTAAGGGGTGACAAAGGAGCTTGTGGGACACCATTGTGGTAGTAATTTTGAAACTGATTTGGTCTCATACATGTATACTGGCCGTCTTCTTGATTGAAGTTAGCAAGCCAAAGTTTTATATGAGGTTACAGAGAGGCCAACAATTTCCGGGTTAGGATTTTCCTTGAGACAGTGTCGATCGCCTTTTGTATATTGATTAGAACGACTGTTTTGAGGTGGCGAGGATTTTGTTAATACCTTCAAGAATAAATTGGTTGAAGGACGTGAGTAGATTTGGAATAACTCATTTGAATTCATTTTTTTGATGAAAATGAAAGGACGATTATTAGATTAAAATCAATTTCCAATATTTTGATAAAATGCATAGTAAAAAGATTGTCGAAAAAAAGCAGGTTTGTCATTAGGCTTCTCTGTCTTATAGACTTGGCCGTATATAAGACAGTTTCATTTTTATTGAATAGTTAAAAATAACGCATTGAATTCAATCGCAATATGTTCATGGTTTATAGTAAGATATCGGGATATATCGGGCACATATGAAAGGGAAGAATTCATCATCTTCAAAATCCTCACTGTCATCTTAATGTGAGATAAAGTTAATCCTCTGTGTTCACACATTAAAGACAGATTGTCTTAATATTTGACATAAAAAATTAATAAATTTATTATTAATTTAAAGGAATTGAAATTAAGTAGTGATCTTTCTCTCTTATTCGTTTCACTTTAAAATATACAATTAACGAAATGACAAAATTGCTGAAATTACACAGCCTAAATCATCGTCTTTGGCACTAGAAAAACTGTATGATTTATATTTGCTCCATTCGATATCCGACGGATTGTCGACATGTATACCTCTTTTTTTGACTGTCCGATGAATTAATTTTTGCCATTCACTATACGACCTATGGTCGACATTATAGATTCTTTTGTATTGCTCGATTTGCATTCATATTCGATCATTATTCAACAACTAACCTGACCAATTAAATCTTTTTGTAACACCACGTTGCTTTTTTTAAGCCTGATTTGTAACAACTGAAATATTCACCAATTTTATGCCAAATTTCTGGTTCATAGTTGAATTCTTTTTCAAATCTCTATAGATCACATATTTACCGGTATAATTAACTGAAACAGAAATTTGTGTTATTTTAACCGATTCATCCACCTGGCATAAATAAACGTAAGCTTGTATATATCCTCTGACAAAAGTCGCTATATAATCGTTTGGCTGTTTATAAACGACAAAACTATTTTTTGTCATTGTAAAAAATTGATTTCTAATAAATAATAAAATTAACCTCCAAAACAACATGATAGATATTATACCACTGAGGATGGCTGTTACATTATTATTGAGAAACGGCTCCTCGTAAGAAATCCATTTTTAATAGTTGGATTGAGCTTCCATTATTTTTTCCACATTGCATGGCCAACGTGATAAAAAATAATAAAAAAACTAAAATTAGTTCAATTAAGGAACCTAAATGACACATTTATTTTTTATATTTATTGTGATTTTATTTAATTTCTATCGCATTATAAATTTAAAGAAATGGTTTGACGAGTGACGCCGTCATCAGTGAATACTCACTGCGGAACTGGATTTGTCTAGAAAGGACACTCACACAAGAAAAAAAAAAGAAGTGAAGATCATTCCTTGGTTCTACGATTAGTTAAAATTAACTGTTCTTTACTTAAATAAAGTGTGTTTCCTGCCTATGCGGAGCTATAAATACTATGGCTCTCGTGAAAAGGCTAGAAAAAAAATTTAAAATTAAATAAAATATTTAAAAATTACACGTTTCAATTGTTGAATCAGTTAGTGAGTGCCTGACCGAATTCAGAAGGTCCCAAGTTAGAATCTCGCTCTTCTTTATTTCGTCGAAGATTCAAAATATCTACGTTGCTGCTTGGAATCGATTAACTACATAATTAGTTACTAATCGCTCAGTAACGAAATCTCTAAATATTCATACCCAAGCAAAAAGAAAATTACTTAAGAACATCTTCGATGCCTTGAATTATACAGTATAAATGTTCTTTACATCTTAAATTACGTGAGTTCCGTTTAAGCTGAGATTTATTTATTTAACACTTCAAGAACAAAGTGATGGAGAAGCTTGTATTAATGTTAATCTCCCTTGTTCTACCACTGCCTGAATTTTCAACATGGCTACAGAGCAGATCGTTCTACAACGACTTTTTCATGAATAAGTCATTACACGATAATTTGACATACGATGGCATATCATAGGGAAAGTCACCATATTTTCTTCACATTAGTTTTTCTTGGTCCTCGTTTAACTTCGCGCTGGATTACATCCGAAAACAAACGTGAAAGCGAGTCGTTGTTCTTAAATTTCTTTTCCTGAGAGAGATTGTCGAATCCATTTAGGAGTAAAACCAGAACGATTTTTATGATGACAAATAAAAAAGAAAAGTGTCTTTATTTAAACGCAAAAAAAACAATTATCAATGGTGATGCTCTCATAGTTGAAAACGCATTTCCACTGACGATTTGCAAGGAAATGAGCTCAATGAGCCAGCTCCTTTCGTTCTTATAATTTTTCATCTTCGCGTTGAGCGAACAATCGTTTAGTAGGGTCAGTACCCTGCTTCTAATGATACCTGTCGTTTCGACTTTCACTGGTTCGAAGATAAATTGTCCTCCATGCGAACGAGTTATATTACTTTTTTGCTGAAGGAGTTGGTAGTGTCGGGGCCCACTTTGACGACGATACTTTCTCCATCGGCATCCCCACCAGAGTTGGACTTGAGATTTGCCAGACTCAAAAATTGCCGGTGTGGCACCTCCGTCGACTTTCATATACATCATGCCCTCTTTATATCCACTAAGGTTTACAAAATTTCTCCCCGTTTTCCTCTTCACCGCTAAGGTCATCTCCATTCGAGAAACTTATGAAAAGATCGAAAGCCATATTGACACCTCAGATATTTCCAAAAATGACTCGTACATAGAGGAAGTGTGTCGGTTCTCGGAACGAATTAGAGAGGTTCCCATAACTCAAGAGAGGATGTTCTATTCCTTTTCTATTGGTTTTGTGATGGACTTATCTCTGATATTAGAAGGTTCTTCTATTTCTGTGAAAATGGGACCTGGTTACACTTATTTAGTGGTTAAAAATTAATTTTATTAGGGTTTATATGTAATCTAAAATAAAAAATTGTACACTAGTCTACCCATCTAAGCGTCTGCAATCGATTTTTTTGCATTTCGGAATTTTTCATGTGATGGAGTGAAATTGCGTTAAATACCACGTAGGTTAGTTTTCAAATTAGAAAAAGCCAAATTTTGAAGATTTGTTGTTAGGATTAATGTGGCTAAAGTTAAGTGATCGAAAAATTCAATTCTTAAAATATTGTTTAACTGAAAGTTTCTAGTTCGAATAAGCAATATGGACCATGTGGACAGATCTCTGAGTATAGTGGTCGATTTTGTTCTTTTAAGTAATCAAGATGATTCACAGCATAATCTTGACATGCTAATCCTCTTTGATGTGAATTTCATATATTATTTAATAATTCTACTATTTTAAGCAACTTGTGAATTTAATGAGTTTTCTGTTTAATAAAAAAATAGACAAATTTGTGATCAATTAACTGTAGGATTACTCTTTTTTGTAATATCAATAGGAAGAGAAATCTTTCATCAAGTCGCTACATGACACCACGTAGTCAAATTTGAAAAACATAAGATAAATTGTCAGTGTCAATTAAAATTGCATTCATCAGAACTATATTCAAATGTGTCATACAGGTCAGATATTGCAATAAAGTCAAACTTAAAAGTGCCAAAACTAACTTAAATTACGATTTTCCTGTCGCACATTGACTCGAAACTTTAAAAAGCTGTTTCCCAGAACATGGAATCATCTATATTTCTGATTCTCAAAAAGTTAAAAATTCAGTGAACTTTGTTGGAGAAAACTTACAATCAATCGACAATCAGGAGTTCGCAGATCTGTCAGAAGAAATCAGGAACCCGCATAAAAGGTAAAAGACATCCATTCCTTACAGTTGTGGAAACCCCTCCAATAGAGTGGGAGAGAGCAATTGATCCTTTTTTTGTGCCACCTGGCACTGGGCGCAAGGTGAATACTATGACGCCAGTATAGTATATAGGAAGGGAAGAGGAGGACAGACAAAACAAACAAAACTTTAATTCCGTCAAGTCATATTCTTTATTCTCCATCCAATGTTCCAGTAAATCATACAATGAATATCCATCATTTATTTCGGAGTATCTCCTTAGGTTCATTGAGCAATATAGCGATCCTTAGTCTTCTTGCAAAGATCGGTGTTAAAGGCATTAATTTCTTTCCTGTGAAAATAGTAACCAAAAATTACTTAACAAAATTCACAATTTGAGATAACAGGCTCTATCAGTTCCCTAACAATCCCGAAATACTTCAAATATTGCTTTTTCCTCGTCGAAAATAAATTTGTAGAGAGTTAAGCTGAAATACTTCAAGTTGACTAAATGTTTCCTGCTACGTTTAAATTGTTACAGATTTAATTTTTCTTGAGATAATCTCACTAGAGCCATTCGTTAATTAAATAATTAAAATTTATATATTTAAATATCCATTAAAAAATTTTCAAAAATTCATATTTTTTAATTAAATTTACGAACAACAATTAACCTGTAACCTTTCTCCAGAACATAATTGTCATATACACCCTAATCTACTAATGAAACAGTACTCTGCGATCACCTTCAAGAAATTCTCTAAAGAACTGGATATCAACGTACGTGTCCGCAAACCGAAAAATGTACCTTACCAAGAACTATTCTCTGACAAGCAGGTCTCAGAGGTCATCGCCGGATTAAAGAACTCACGGGTCTGCGGCTCAGACAAACTATCTTGACTTCACCCAGAACACCTTAGTAAATACGCAATTAGCTACCTTACGGAAATTTTAACCTGTTTGTTAACTGGAACACTATCCCCCAAATATAGAAGAACTCGCTTATCACTCCAACTCATAAGGCCGGAAAAGCAAAAAATGATCTCAGTTCATATAGACCAATATCATTGACCTCAACTATATCAAAAGTGTTGAAAAAGTTGATCTTATTTGAATTTACCCCTTCCCTAACTCAACCGAATTTCCAACACGGATTCCGTTCTGTAAGATCAACCACAACTCTCTTATCAACGCATTGTGAATGGTTTGAACACTACCCCAAAAGATTGCGGATAACAATTGTCTCGATTGAGATCAACAAGGAATTTGACTCTGTACCGAAAAAACATTTAGTTGGAAAAATCTTTATTTAAAAAATTCGCAAAAACTTATCTGGAAGACGTGGGAAGTCATCACGTTTACTGCCAAACGGAGTGCCCTAAGGATACTCTATTTAATCTTTTCCTTCACGACCTGCCAGCAGGTATTGAAAAGAACTTCCTACTGCTTTCTTATGCTGACGATATCATAATTGAAAAAAAAGCAGTCTTACTCGCACAGAAAAAAGTGGATTGTATCCACGATTGATAGCGCGCCGTCTCTTGGTATCGGCTCCAAAATCAACATCCACTCTATTCACCTCCGACCAAAGGTGATATTTAGCTTGGATTATTTCTTGTAATGGGTTCTTACAAGGGTTTTGTGAAAGACTGCATGAAATAAATCTGAATAGACTCTATGTTTGTACCTGTATGGAATTTTAAAAGATGCCCTGCATAGCAATTTTCCCGAAAATCTTCCGAGGCACTGTCAAGAAGTTAGAAAATTTTCCTTTTATCAATGAAAGGTATTGTAAATGTACAATGAATGTACAGATCTTAAATGCACTGATCCCAAGTTAGTCATATCCCTGGAGAATGAATCCGAAATGGAGCTCCTGGCGAAATTATTACACGAATTTCACACTGAGAAGTAAATAAAATGAGTATGAATTTCGACAAAGTACTTTACTGTCAAGAATGAGATTATCAAAAAAGTCATTTGAAATTGTGAAGTTTGAAAATTTTCGCGTCCTTTAAACGTAAGATTCCTTTATATTGTAGATTGGAGATATAAATCACCTTGTGTTAGCTTCTTGTCCAAATGAACGTTTTCAGAGATCTGAAAAAAATTTCAACAGTGAATCCAAGTTTCAAATTGATTTTATATATAGTAGGTTGGCTTTTTAAAACAATTTTTTTAGATTCGCGTTTGTCAAGCGACTCAATAAGTCTGGAAAAGAAGTGTGTGAAATCTAAGATCATGGTTTTACCTGAATGGGCCATGCAAATATCTTCAGTCAGATAATGGGTCTGAATTAAAAAATCGAGAAATAACAAAACTTTGCGCTGATTTCAAAAGCGAATTCACGGCAGGCCTAACAATCCTCGGACACAAGGGATCGTCGAACGATTCAATCAAACGATAACGAGAAAGTGCTTCATAACAGTGAAAAAAAGTGGCTTGATAAGCTAGAAAATGCTGTGTACGTAATAACATTTCTGCCCATTCATTTTCTAACGAAATTCCTTTCGAAAGATATCGAGGAATAAAGAGAATAAACTCAATATTTCATGGTTTTACATATATATCATATTATATCTTAGATAGTTTAAGTGATGAGTGTGTTATTCCATAGCAAATGGAGGATTCAGTTAATTGTTCGACTCAGAATCTAATTGACACGTAATTCAGTTTAAAATATATATGCAGATAATTCCCAGTCAGACGATTTAATACCGAATACGACAAGATTCAACTTCGAAATCAAACCGATTGAATAAGATTCGAGTTATTACAAGGCCATGAACAGGAAATCCATGTCTATAATAGTAAGTATAATTTTTTGTGTGGGAGATAAAGTATGAATTAAAAACAATAGTAAATAGTTTGAGTTAAAAAGGATATTGGAACAAATCCTTGGTTGCGACTGGAAAAGTTGACTGTCAATATTATCTCGCTGCAAAAATATTAATATTTTATCCAATAATACGTTAAGGTTTTTTTAAATTTTTTAATTTATTAGATAATAAATTCAAAAGAAGAAATATCGACTGTAGGAGTGGCTAGACTAAAATAGTTACTTAAAATATTTTTGTGATTATTTTCCTATTTTTGACTTTCTCTTATTGACTATTTTTGCCTATTGAGACTATTCTCCTATTCTTGATTTTCGCCTATTGAGATTATTCCCCTATTCTTGATTTAGGCCTAATGAGATTATTCCCCTATTCTTGATTTACGCCTATTGAGATTATTCCCCTATTCTTGATTTTCGCCTATTGTTGATTCAGTGGAATGTTACTCGAAAAGTCATCGTCTAATTGCTCTGCCTGCAACATGAGCAATTTGAGAAAGTTTGGAATTTCTTGTTCTGCCTGTGGAGTGTTCTTCCACATCGGGTGTTTGAAGCTCTCTCAGGCCTCTATCCGTGCTCTTGGGGTATGGCACTGCCGCTCGTGCCTTGGAATTGGTTCGGGGTTTCCTAATGGTCACGCTGCTTGCATTGAACCGTTTGACTCTACTCTTGTTGCAGATCCTGATGAAGCTTTGAAACTGGTCTCTCGGACGCGCTCGGACGTGACCATTCCTGTGAAGATCCCAAAGGTGCGAGAACTGCTGTTGCCGAAGCCTTGATCTCCACCATCAAGGATGTTTTGAAGCCTGACGCCGTCTCTTCGGAATGGGTCAAATTTTTCCTTTTCCCGTCACTCACTCTTGGGATCAGAAGACCAACGGAAGCATCCACTTCTCTCGCAACGAATATCAAAAAGAGAGTTAGACTGTTTCTAAATGAACATAAAATGTCACTTACTGCTTTAAAATCAACTCAAATTGCACCCCGGAGTTCAAAGCGTCCGAAAACGGAGGAACTTCGCTTAATAAAGAAACTAATCAGGATGAAACTTATGGAAGGCGATATTCGCGGTGCTGTACGGCTATTAGTTTGTGATCCTGGGACACTTAAAAACACCCCTGAAACGCTCATGTCTTTACGAGAAAAACACCCCGGATCCCCCGAAGACTTGAGAACTATAAAACCTTTCCACGAGGAACAATTGCTCGCCTCTAACGAAGATATAATCACCTCCCTGCGTTCATTTCGTCCTAGTAGTGGAGGTGGTATTGATGGCTTGAGACCCGGTCACCTACGTGATCTCACAGCTCCAATGATGGGATCTGTCGGAAAGGATCTTTCGAATGTTATTTGCGAACTGATCAACAAAATTCTTTCTGGATGTTTGTCTCCTTTCGGTCGAGATATGTTATTTTCTGCTAATCTTGTTGCTCTCCGAAAGCCTGACGGCGGTGTCAGACCGATTGCTATTGGAAACGTGTTCAGGAGACTTGCAGCTAAAGTCGCTTGCTTTTCTGGGGTTCAAAGATTACTTCCTATTTTCAGTCCTATACAGATGGGCGTTGGAGTTCGTGGCGGTGCAGAGGCTTGTGTCCACGCAGTGAGGAGTTTTTTCACGTCGTCGTCCGAATGCAAAGAGGACGTTGTTGTCTGCAAAGTAGATCTTAAGAACGCATTTAATTCCATAAGGAGAGATCATTTATTGGAGTTATGCAAAAAAAATTTACCACATATTTGGGAGATTGTTCGCCTTTCATATTCTAATCCATCATCATTGGTTTTCCACGATGCCATCATTAAATCACGAATTGGTGTTTAACAAGGCGACCCACTTGGACCTCTTCTCTTTGCTTTGGGGATCCATGGAGTAGCCGCATGCTTAAAATCACCTCTAAATTTATGGTATTTGGATGACGGAATCATTGGTGGACATCCAGATACAGTTTTGGAGGACGTGCGTCGTTTGATATCTGAATTCGAAGCGATTGGCCTTTCTGTCAAAAAGGCCAAATGTGAATTAATCAAGATCAATTTGAGTCCCGATCTGACTACTTTCTACAATGACCAGTTTAAATACACTCTCGAAAATTATGCATCGGTTCCAGTTGGGGAGTCTCTGTTCCTCGGTTCTCCTATATTCGAAGACCAAATTGTGGACGTGTTTAAAGAAAGGACAATAGAGCTCGGTACTTTTGAGACCCGTTTGCGGCATGTTGACAACCATATTGCCCTCTTCCTATTGAGAAACTGCTTGTCCATCCAAGAATAAACTATTTACTTAAGAAAATTATTATGACAACCAGTGACCTGTCTCGAATGCTATCATCAACCCCTTCCAGCCCCAATGACCGGAGTCGTCTAAAACAGATACACAATACTGTTTCTACGAGAAGCATCCAAAGACTGAGTGATAATAAAAGACTACGTGGCCCACAGACAAATCGGAATCCTTTTAAGAACAACATGAGGTCACTTAAATAACTAACTAATCAGTCAAATAGATGTAGTTTTTGTTATTAAAAATCAAATTCTTTATTTAAAATGTCACAGTCTGATAAATCGTCACTTAAAAAATAAAACTAAATTGTCTAAATTTAAAAATCTACACAGTATTTTGGTGACGTGGTGACGTGCCTCGTTTCTTCTCTGTACAACGGATAAAAAAATGTCTAGAAAGCAGAAGATACAAAAGAATATGCTTGCCCTAAAGTTTCTTACATTCAATGCTAGAGGAATATCTAAGCCTTAGTCAAGAAATACTCTCTGTGATGACCTAGAAAGATATAACGTTTCTATTGGCTGTATTCAAGAGACGAAAACTACGTACTATCTCAAAGAAAACCACGGAAGATATCGTCTAATATGTCTACCCAGTGACTCAAACACTATGGTCTTGGATTCGCCATTCACATAAAACTATCATCTGACATCAGTCGTATTTGGCGGTGAATGACAGGATCTGCGTAATACAGATCCACCTGAACAATCAATGTTCCCCTAAAAATACACTAACGATTATAAATGTATATGCACCACACTGTGGAAGAGTGGCAAAAAACCCGACCGAACTGGATGAATTCTACTCAGCATTATCAAAGACGTATAATGAATATGAGTCGTCCTCACTTATATTCATTGCTGACGATCTAAATGCGAAAATTGTAACAAAAAGAACTCAGAAGATACCTTCATGGAAAACACGGACGTGGGAAAAGAAACTTGCCTGGGACCATACTTGGCCATTTCTGCTCATACAAAGGTTCAACAACTATCAGCGATCACAGAATGGTTATTGTCACCTTCAGTTTGGCGAAACATGGTATCAAACATAAGAAACATAATAACATTACAAACAATAATAATGAGAATACAAGAAATGGATACGCAACGGGAAAACTGATCTCTCATCCAGACACAGTCAAAAATTACCAAAAACACATCTACTCTTATCTGAAGGACCAAACAGTAGGAATTTCGTGGGATCACACAAAGTGTATAATAAATGAAGCAGCAAGCCAGTACCTCGGCACGCAGGAGATGGCCAGTAAAGGTCGGACGACATATATAGAACTAGTAAAGGAGTAGGCAAAGGAGTTAAAAGAAATCCATACAAAAAAACTAAACGAAAAAGACTATAACAAGAGAAAAGTCCTTCAGGGGCAGAGGGACCAAATCCGTTGAAAAATCAGGAAACTGAACAAGACACTCCACTAAGAACTTGGCAAAATCAATGAAGTATCCAAACTAAAGGATAATTCACAAATGTATATGGCCGTTCGTTTACTACACACACAAACCGGAAAAACGAATAATCATCAAAGACAAAAATGGCATGACATTACTGAATACTGAAGAGCAAGCGCTGGTAATTGCAACACATTTTGATGAACTTTTTAATGTGACTACAGCAATCCTCTCATGCAAAGAAAAGCCTAGACAATCAAAAGAACCAATTTCAATTTTGGAAGTAAAAACAGCATGTCATAAACTAAAAAATAACAGAAGCCCTGGACAAGATACGATAAACCCAGAATTACTGAAATACGGCCCTGACCCGTTTTTTGAAAAAATCGCTACACTACTTTCAACTAACTCAACCTTGCCCTGAGAACGGGATTACTAATACCTATACAAAAACTCAATAAACCCAAAGGACCTATTAAAACTTACGACCTATTTATTATCAAATTATCTACGGAATGTCTTAGCTAACATTGTATTGGATCGAATAAAATGAAGCGCCTATGAATACCCAAAAGTCAAAGTGGGTTCAGAGAAGGAAGATCAACAGCTGATACAGTCTGGAGTCACAGATGGAGATGTGCAACACATCAAAGATATTGAATGCCATCCACATTCTGGAATAGATTATCAAAAGCCTTTGATTCTGTTAACATGAAAAAATTTATGACAGTGCTGGAAGGGTTTATTGACGAATCGAGTCTAAGAATAATTCAAATCTTTTATCTAACACAGAACTCCTTGTGAGAGTTGGAAAAACCTACTCAAGAAAATTTGAAACAAACACAGGTACTCCTCAAAGAGACTCCCTCTCTCCCCTACTATTCACAATATACTTGGAGGCCGCTATGAGGGAACTGAGACCATTATATCAACGAAAAATAGAAGAAGTGATTTATGCTGATGATGTCGACCTAATTTCTGAAGACAGTACACTACTGGAGCATGTTCTCGAAAAAGCACCAGATATACTTGAGAAATGGTTTCTCACCGTAAACAGGGAAAATACAGAACGAACAGAGATAAGACAAATGAACAACTCACTCGAAGAAAAATGGAGACACATAAAGAAACTATGCTCTCTACTAGGAGATAGCGAAGACATCATGCGGAGAGAAACATTGGCAAATGCGGCATTACAAAGGCTTAAAAATTTTCGGATAAAACGGAAAGGATATAACATGAAACAAAGGATTATGTTATACGACACTTTCATCAAACTAATTCTACTATACAACTCTGGGACCTGGGGCACCTCTACAGAGGAATTGGAAAGGCTAGACTCATTTCACAGGAATCATCTAAGAAACATAACTGGAATGTCCTGGCCATCCAAGAACTCGCGGAATGAACTGTACAATAAGTTTGACTGTATACCAATAAGCCACGAGATCATTAGCTATCGTTGGAGACTTTTTGAAAACGTCCTGAGGTTGGACCCGATATCCCTTCCGATTATCGCAATGGAAGATTACTACTCCTCCAATGTAAAACGCTTTCGTGGAAGACTGGGAACTACCTTCCCGGTCGTTTTACAAAACGAAGTCTTGCAATGACTCTCACATTACTCTCATGAACTAGACACTGGAATTCATTTATTAACCACAGGAACGCCAGGAAAGACAGTGCTAGTAAAAATTAATTATGTGACCCCGACATTTACAGATTGGAGGAATGTCCTCATGAATGTTCGATCTTTTCTTCTCAACTTGATTTAAACTCAATGTCGATAATATTAATGAATATTTGTCAATTATATGGGTGGTTAAATACGGTAAATTTAGAATTAGAATTTGTTCGTTTTTTGGCAATAATCGAGCATTAACAATGAGTAATCCGATTGTTGGGGAAATATGAGTTCACTGGGGACATTGAGAGTTCCAAAAACAATCAAATCAAAAATGAACTGACTGCTTTCTACTTATACATGAATTTGGTTGAATAATGAAATGTAGATTACTTCAGCTTAGTCACCTTGAGCTACCCGGGAAGCCGAAAAGTACTTTGAAAAGAAATCCGTGGAGGAGTTGGAGCATGCTAAACGATTCATGAACTACCAAATCAGAAGAAGTGGAACTGTCTCACTAAAAATGATTGAAGTCAGTTTGATTACAGATACTTAAGGGGGTTCAATCCAATTCACTTAATATTCACGAAGCCTTGATTATCGCTTAGATTTATAACATGTCGACTTTGGCGAAGAATAGCAATGATTTGGACGTTTACTTTGGGCTGATTTGTAGTTTGAAATTTCATTGCTGAATTCATCAAGGAACAAATTGAGAATATCTCCGAGTTGGGCACATACATCACTATGTGCGGAAGATGCGAAACTGAAGCGGATGTACCTCGATAGACATCTCAGTTAATTCTGGACTAACTCTCTAACCTTAACTTCACTAACATATCTTGATTTCTCTACCTCTTCTGGTGTCTCAGTCTCCAACTTACTAACTCCTATTCGAGGATCACCAAGAAACTTAGATAAGGCAAGTTTTGGAAGTTTAAAGTCTACAAATGAACACGTTTGTGGTCTCTGTTGTCTGCAGTCATTTATATCCCTAACAGTACAGAGATCTCGCTATAAATCTGGAATAGATGATGGTTGTGGTCGTTTAACCAAATGTGGTAGATAGACTGAATAGTTGAAAACAAGGGGATTGAAAGAGTCTAGATTACCCACACAATTATCTCCTTCGAAAAGAGGAAGAGTTCTAATAAAAATCAGAAAAATGTAACTTTTTATACCAAAAGTCACGTGGAAAAGTTTGTACTGAAACGTGTTGCTGATAAACTTTTGGACTCGTATCTTGAAAAGCGTGCTTCTTGCGTGACACTATGGTTGACCTCTTCGTGGAGCTGCTATAACTATTTATGTAAAAACCTCTACCTAAAATTTAGATTTATGACTTGGAGAGGTCAGTATCATTGCTGTATTTAAAAGTTATCGTTTCAGGTTTATCGGAGTTTCTTTGAACATGAATATACTAGCTTTCAAGAGAGCCCCCAAAATTCTGTAAAAGAGGGTCAAATCATCACCCCTGGTTTCACATAGAGGCCAGACTATTGGGCAAGCAAAAGAATTTTCTATTATTTGTAAATTAGACCGGTTCCACATGCAGTCTCTTTGATTCCTCGGAGCAGATATTCTGAACCGCTTATCCAAGGAGGTTTACACCCCAGTATTTTGCTGTCCTATGCGCCCCACCGTGGTGGAACTTTTAACCGAAATGGCAGCGAGATTAGATCCTGACTTCATCTGTCAGGGATTTTTGAATTGCTGTCGCAGAGGTTAAAATATTGTCATTGGTCAGAGGTTAGCTTAAAGTATTGGGGTGAAGGTTGAATTAATTGGAAATTAAAGTTAGACAATTCAAAGTTGGAGATGATACATTTCGCTGACAATGTAGAGCTGTGAATAACTCCATTGGAGGAGGACAATGACCATAAGCAGTTTGGTTTTGGTTTACAAACTGAGCACAAACTTTACGGTCGATTTCCGCAGTTTTTCCATAAGCAAAACGATCTTCTTTTTCTTCAGAGAGAAAAACCACTACTCATTATTCAATTTTCAATGGTCTTAAGAGCCATATTCTACAAACAACAATAAAGCACGTGGTCAAAAGTATTTTTCGAAAATGAAAAATATTTTAAATCTGAAGATATCAGATTTTCTCATGCTTCAAAGCACTAAAAAGACAAAGGCTTTTAAATCATAAAAATAATATATTCGTTTACGGATAGAGAATCTTCGAGTTTTGGAATATCTTTCAGTGTTACTCTAATTCAGAAGAAAGAAGAATTTCGACCCAATGACTCCGAGTTGTTGAACTGTAAAAATACAATATCCACTTTTTTGAATGACAGTGGATATATCGGCTTTTCTGAATTGTAGAAGTCTTCATAATTTTAACTGATAGATTGTCGCAATATAACATTTTCAAGTCGATCACAGACAACAACCGTCTTGAATCAAACGTTTATTCAATATTCAAACAAACATAAATATCCACTGTTGATTACTCCGCACAAAAGTGTTGTTTTTTACGCATGATGTGAGTCCTCTCACATTGAATGATCCAATAGAGAACAGGGAAGATTGAGTGAATCAAGAAGACATCTTGTGCAAGAGAGGCACGTCACCACCTCAACCAGTTAGGATGATCTGAGGGTGGTTGCGAAAAACCCTCATCCACTATTAACTTTTCTTTAAGCTTTGGAAACTTTGGTTTATGCTAGGTTTAAAAGACGGTTAATTCCGCCTTATTAAGCAGTCTCCTTACGACCTGAGTATTTATTGTGCATTCAGCATGGAAATGCTTCAATTTACAATTTTACTGAATCAGTATTTTGTTATTTTGGATATGACGGTATTTTTTGGTTTAATAAAATAAAAATAAATAAATTAAATTTTTAAGCTGACTAAGCGATAACTTAATATAATCGTCGAATGTACCACGTAATGATATAAATTGTGCTCAGCCTAAAAATAATCTAAACGATTTAATTACTTTAATGGATTTCAGTTTCAACTCAATATCTTCATCACAAAAAAATCGCAGCTTGTAGTCTTTCTCCTATAGTAAGTTCCTTCATCGTCAGAAGTAAAATTTATAGCTATTTTCGTTAACCGATCTCTTTCTCGTCTTAAGATGTTAAAGTCCGCCTTCATTTCCTTTACTATTTTTTATTTTTTCCAAGGTTCCTTTTAAAAATTGCACCAGACGCATATCAGCACCCTAATTTAATTAATTAATTTTATATATTTTTTATTTCTCAATTAATACAATTTGTAAATTCCAATGGTTTTTAAATATTCTTAATATGTTTTAATTCAATCTGTGAGCAGTGACGATTTATCAGTTGGGGGAAAAGATCGGGGTAAATTTGTTAGACGTGCAAGTTCGCGACATGCGTTGTGTAGGCTCAACGGAAGAACATCTAGCCAAATTGAGTTCTCTGTCCTGACTTGATTGTATTGCGATCTAGTTTTTGTTAGGTGTCTTTAGTAGTCCATGACTGCGTGTGCCATTTGGCTATATGATTTCTCGTTCTTCCTTCTAGTGGCGTCGTACTCTGGTGACACCCAATGGCTGGTATTCAAAAGGATCTATCTCTTCATTCCACCGGGAAAAATTAAAATAAATTGATGCATGAAAGTGGGGTCCTGTGTCTAAATAAGTACCAACATTACAATGACACGGCATTTGGTTTTAGAAGAATTATAATATTTGTCAAAAAAGTTTGTCTTGGTACATTACTACACAGGTATATCAGCATACAAAAATCTTCTGCAATATGTTTATGAGATGTCAGTGTTTTCAAAGATTGTTCTTAGAAGTGACACATAATTTTTTAACAAATGACAAATTTATTTATCTTAATTTTATTAAACCAGAAAAAAACCATCATATCCTGAATGAAAAAAGTCAGGTGATCCCATCCATCTCAGCAGTCTTCGCATTTTCGGACTTGACAGAAGTGAAGTCAAAGGCCTAGTGCATGTTTTCCAAGAAGAACTCCTCTGAATGGTTGTTGGCTAATGGTTTTTTTGGATAGTAAGATAATATCAGGCGCCACCAGAGATGGTCAGGAACCACATGACGTCGTTAACAATTAAGATATTAAAAGATAATTACCGCTTCACTCTCGAACCTAGGTCATGCTTCTAAGCAAGCGAGGATTAGAAGAGAAGGAACTACCGAAGCATTACGAAGGATCACTTGTCTGTCCATTTGCTGTTGAGACGTCAGAATCCCTGGCCCACAAGCTGACGATGCAGTTCGTAGGATCGACTCAATAATCCAAAGTGTCACCAATGATCCACGTGAGACTGGATGCTTCGAGGCCGTATCTCGATAGCTATCGTCAGAAGAATAACACAATGGTGCAAGATAAATGGACACCTATCATACTCTGATCTCCATTTATTCATTAAATCGAAAAAAAACTTTAAGTCTACCAGAGAATGAAACAATAATAGTCTATTAGCTACAGTGAATTGACGTGCTCAGTTCGTCTCCTCTTTGACCCTGCCTGCTCCATTCACACTTTCGGGCTGCTTAGTTTGGACAGCTATGGGTTGGGTTCTCCTTTCCTCAATTTGACCCTTCAGGAAAACAGCACCCTTCAACAGCACCCTTTTTGTCGATAATTCCTATATCGATATCAGTTTTCCCCAAACCTCCTGGTGTGTCCAGCTTCACTTATGATGGTAGGGGTAATTCAGCCTCCTTCTCATCGTCGCTTTGGAACACTCGCATAATGATAATTTGAGTAAATTCCCATTAGAGAAAGTGTCTATAGACGTTGAATCCCAGGCAAGACACCTTTTGCTCCATAGTAGTTACATCATCCGGCCTCTTGCCATCACATCTGTCAAGACCGAACGATAACTTTGAAACTATAGACATACTACAAATTTATAAACATAGTTACTCTGATATTGTGAAGACATTTTCTATTATTAGTTCCACCGTCCAAGTCACAGTATCATTGCTGAGTGGTAATTTTTTGGCGATAGTCGAAATATTACTTATGTTCTTTGTAAGAAGGTAACGAATTTTATATCTTCAAGGCCCTCTTGTGGCGTCATCGAAATACCAAAAGTTTAGTTGTGTGTTTAAAAAGCGGACAATTTCATCGATGGCCAGAGTGAAGAGTAGTGGACCAAGTGGGTCCCCTTGTTTACTCCGGTCTCCGAACAGATAATCTTGTCCCCGAAAACCAGTGATGAATTGGTTCCGTAAGCGAGGAAGACAAGTGGAATAAGTTCCGGGGCTCGTTTGCTTGTATCGATACCTACCTCCACTGCTACTCGCCTCAAACGACGAAATGCCGTGTCGCACTTCGTCTTCGGTGACGGTCATCCTTGACAAATTTCCCGGAAGCACGAATGGGCGGTAATCTTCCAGAGCACATGGATGTTTATGTCTGAGTAGTTCTATCATCTCAGGTGTCGCAGCCATAACAGTTTCGTCGCTTGCAACGACGCGCAACGCCGCTCGGACGTCGCCATCAAATAGTTTGCGGTTCAGTCTCTCTTTAAGTTTTTCAGGGGCATTCAAATAAACCGGAGGATAGGAATCAAAATGTCTTGATTTCTTGACTTCCGTCTTGCTGAGAGAAAGCACATAAAAATCCTGGATGTTCGTCTTCATTTTCGAAGAAAGGGAGTTCCCAAGTGTCGTGCTTTCATTTGTATTCCATTGATCTCCCTTTGAGTCGATAAATGAAATTCCAAGGGCCATCGAAGCAAAACTGAGAAGTTTTAGCCAGTCCTCCAGGTCGTCGGACGTGAGAGCATCGTCAATTGCAGAGGCCAGGCATGTAGCCGCGGGGATTCGGACGGATCTTGGGAACCTGATTGGAATCTTTCTGGCTTTCCTTAGATCTGACAAGAAAGTTGTCCATATCATTGAAGTCTAGAGGCTCGTTGGTTCAACGTGCTTGTTTGGAATGATCCTCTGGGTTTTCAAACCAGTTCCCATGCAGACACTGCAGTTCCACAGGCAGAGCGAGCACGCAGCCCGCTGAGACATCTTTATGCATCCGAGGTGGAAAAATTAACGGCGAGACGAGCAGAAAAGTCCATATTTGCGTGCATTGCCAAAACCGCATGTAGAGCATGTAGTGTCCAGTCTTTTGGGTGTAATGTGTGTTGCTCCATTGTATGAACAACGCTCCATGATGATACAATTACGCACAAGACCAAAGACCACACGTGAATTTTAAATTTTTAATTTATTATAGATTTGAATCAAAAATTTCAATGCATGAACTGTATGAATACAACTGGATCAAGAAAAGAGTATAAAATAAAAGGCCTTACGAGGTAACCATAATGAAGACTATGACTTTCATGTGGACAATTGCAATACGAAAAAGAACAAAAACTAAAATCCTTTTTATTAAATCGGACTTGAATAAATTATTAATGATTTTATAAATGTGTCGTTAAATGTGTAACTTTATCGGTGGAAGATCTCTGAAACATAGGCAAATTCTTTCTTGTCAATTATGAATAGTGAATCTGAAGAATTGTTGTAATAAAGTGAGATGGTTGATTCGAGAAAATGTACTGAAAATATTTTTTGCTTTGAGACGAGAAATTAATTTGTTTTTGGTAATGAAAGACAATCCTGAGCTCTCTGAACTAACTTTTATAAACAACCTTGCATTCCTCACAGATCATTGCAAATTACAATATTTTTTGATAATAGGAGATCAATTTACACAATTATTACTCCAATGTCAATAAATCATGAACTCATTGCTAATGAATTTTAAGTGGCGATAGCAGAACTTCAAATGAAACCCCATTCTAAGAAAAGCATGCTGGAATTGAAATTCCAGAATTTCTTCCATGTATTCCTCAACAACATGCCTTATCTTTACGATTCTATGTTTAGAAGTACTTACGTATGCGAAGAATTTTTTTTCAAAAATCAAATAAATCCTCTTCCATCAAGACTAACGGATTACATTTACAGTTTGTATTAAGGTGCAACTTAGAAGAACATACAAGTCAGGCATCAAATCACTGCTATCACATGGGCGTTGTCGAAAATCTAAGAATATTATTAATAAATTGTTGTAAGATTTACTAAAAAATTAACCTTTCTTTTGTAAATTTAAAAGTTAAAAAATTAATTAATCTAAAAAAAGGCCCATGCATTGATTTGAGTTTGAGAGCCCCAGTTTTATGGTATCTGAGAAACGATCGAGCACGTAAATGATCCAAATCATTGAGTGAACTATAGAAACTTAGTGTTGACTTCAATAAAGTGTTTCATGTTCTCGTTTCGCGGTATAACAGCCAGTCCTCCATCGCATAGTTATTACACTTTTTGAACACGATGACACACAAAGAGAATAACCATATGTAACGTCTCGACGTGAATAGTCAATAGATATCTTTTCCAAATTATTATCCCCCACATAGATGACACCACTGTTATAACATTTTTGGATACAATTTATATCTTGGTAATTGTGTCCTCTATCAGATCCTTTTACAAGGTTCTTTTGTTATATAACGAATCTTTGAAAAAAAAGAGGGGCTGATTTAGAAAGCTTTGATTATTGAACAACCCCAATGTCCACTTTGAAGTTTGCAATCAAACCGCGCAATTCCATTACATTGCTACCGATCTTGTTGACATAAGTTTTAAAATTAATCCTTAGTTTAAAAAGTAATTAAAAGAACTCCAACAAGCATAACCCTCATACGAGTGACGTCAAAAGTCGTATAATACTAAGGCAATTTTTGTCAAAAACGTCCTTGAGAACAGTTATTTATTTCAAGTCAAAAGTTTTTGAAAGTCAACTCCCAGAATGTACATCACTTTTCTGAATCTGTGACATTTCCAGTAAAATAATGATTGCTTCTAAAAATATCAACGATTGACATTGAATATTTTTAGCTGAGTCAGTAATTCTACACAAATATCAGATCAAGCCAAACTGTGTTATTATTCAAAAGCCACATTCGATAATTTCTGAATCCACTAACCATTAATAAGTGAACGAGGATCCCTTCGAACTGTGATCTTCTGTTACTAGCACTCTCGCCCAGAAAATCCTACTATTATTTTCATTTTTGAGAGCTGATGCACTATGAACTCTTGAATTTTTCCAAATCTGAGCGTAAGGTCTCCTATTTAGTGTTGAAGCAATCCCTTTGAAGTTTATGTTCCAATTAAAACGGAGTATAAAGACTGAGTGGGATTATAAAATTTTTTATTCTAAGAGCAGCGTTATGCTGAAAAAAACAAACTAAGTGATCAGACAAATTTAATCAGGCTCTTAGCTTGGTTCGATGGTTCTCCCTTGATCCTACCCAAGGTCGTTGGGTCGGATTGTTTCTTGATCACGTGAATCAGGCATCCTCTGTTATTTTTTTCGTTTATCAATAACAAACGTCAAAAAATACTAATGACTAAAAATCTGCTATCAGAATAATCACCGGCTGTCTAAAAATTACACCAAACGATAACTTCCACTGAAATCAAAAACTCTCACAATTGGGGACTATTTCACGATGGTCAGTCACAATTTTTTGCTAAGAAACGGAATTCCACAAAGTTCAATTAAAATGAAGGAATGAAGTAGAAATAGACAAATCTGACGAGTTGAAAAAGTTGACAGTCGATAAGAAATTCAACGTTCTGAATTTTTTTTAATTTAAAAACTGATTCCATATTTAAGATTATCTATAACCTTATACAGAAAGGTTATGTCGATCACATACAAAAAATTATCTTCACCGACATTTGACCTGAAAAAAAACTTTAAGGGTGACGAACTGGAACATCGAGCACACTGCGTCACTAAAACACTATCTATTCTGAAAAAATATAAATATAAATTTAGTTCAAAAACAACAAATTATGTGTCCCGCCGAATTTAATATCCACTGTCCTGTTGGATATTCTCTTATCAGAGGTAGGAGAGACGTAACCGATTTTTCCGGGCTGATCGACAGACCGTTTTCATTTAACCTAAAGATTAAGCAGATTACAAACAATTGTAATCTTTCCGTGGCGACCTGAACGTCTTGGTCCTGTATGCAAAAACAATACCAAATGCAAAAGCCAGGAAAAAGTCATCTTTATTTTCCGGAGTCAGGATGTCATTCAAGAAAAGGTTGAAGAGTATCGGGGACAGAGGAGATCTTTGGGGTATTCCATTTGAAACTAAACGGGGGCTCAACCGTAGGATTTCTAAACAGACTAGTTTTTTTAGTTTATCAATGAAATTCACCGGCCAGAGTTTGAAATTTCCGCAGGAATATCCGTTTTCTTTTTTAAAGTTTTCCAAAATTTTTGGAGCAGACAATGTTTTCCCAATTACTGTCTTCGTTGTGTCTTCGGAGATTTTGAGCCCGGACCCATTCCATTTCCTACAAGTTTAGTCAAATGACTTATTCCAGCGAAGTTCTAATAATGTGATAAAGGAATCGACGTGTCAAATGGCTTCAGCTTGAGAAAGACGATAGATATGCCGGATACGCAACCATCAGCGGCGATCTTACATCGACACTCCAAAATTCAGAGGGAAGCTTACATTGCTTCAACCATATTCGTTGAAGCGGACGTTATTAGTGACTTGTTTGACAGATTTGTCTATCGAAAGTTTACTGTTGTATTGTTTTGTAGCAGGTAAACATCAAAGTAGACATAAAGCTTGGGTAGTCCGATGTTGTTTCTTATCAGGAAGAAAGATGTGTGAGTGTCGATACATGACAAGCTGTTCGCGAGGCGTGTTAATTCTTCATTTTTGGAAAGTAGATGGTTCTTGAGATCTTTTTCGCTGAGTGGGCATCCGAGAAAATATAATTTATCAACTTGCACAGTCGGGATCCCAGGAAGCAGTTCGTTAAAAGACTCCTTGATAGGGAGAAAGCCGGTGCTTGGATATGAGAGATTTATTAGCTTTGATTTGTTAAGATTGATGTCCGAGCACAAGTGTTTTAAAGCAGGTAACGCTTTAAGTAATGAATTGTACGTTTTTTGAATGATCCTCTAATTGTGGCAACGTCGAGATACTAAGATTTAGCTGTGGATTAATTGATCTCACAACATCATCAATTTTTCATAAAAAATAAAAGGGGTCAGAGGGGATCTCCTTGTTGACCCCGGTTTTTGAATAATAAATTCAATTTCAAATACAAGAGACGTATTTATTTTTATAAAAAAAAATATTTATAAAATTCAAATAAATAAAAATAATATAATTCATATCAAGGTCATTAAAATATTTTCAAGTTATAAAATGGAAACACCTTCATTATATGCTTTATGTATTAAAAATATTCGAAAATACTTTAAGAAACAAAAATTTATAAAATTAAACGACAAGACTAAAAAAATGTTATCCAAAAGAATTTTTACTGAATTAAAATATTTTATTTTATGTCCTGCACTTTATCAAGATCCAATTTTACATGGGCTTTCGAATAAAGTACGAAAAGACATTTTTTGCCTTGAATTGACTCGTGAAGAAGTTGATATAAATGACGTTGTTAATATGATTCGAGTTTATCCAAATTTATCAAATATTACAATAAGCAAGATTTTTTCATCAGAAAAGAATCCTTTTCTTGCAGTTTCCCCGAATGCGGTCAAATCATTCACACTGTTGCGTTATGATGACCCAGATTTGCTACATCAACTATTTATGACTGGATTTGGAAAACTACGCACTCTCAATCTATTTGGAGACAATAGAACGACGACTATTTATAATAGTACACTAAAAATAATTGATAAACTGGAACGTTTAAATTTTCACAATGTCTTAATTACTAATTTTACAGAATTTGCTGCAAGTATTAACAGTCCGAAGTCTTTAAGGTTAATTTATATGAAATGTAGACATTTTATACATACAAGTGATGGAAATTTAAGAGGATACGACTGTAATTTTTTTTCACTTTTCAAAAAAGCCAAGAATCTTACTTGTGTGAATTTATCTGGATATTTTATTAAAAGAAAAGTATTTAAAAAGTTAAAAAAGTTTTGAATGTAATAATTCTAGACTAATCAGAAAAAAGGGATTTAAAAAACTTCATCAAAAGAAAATTTTACATTTCAGTAAAAATATAAGCGATTCTGTATATTTTATAAAAGAATATAGAATGATCCTCAATCAATTATAAAAAAACTTATATCGTCTTTGCAACACTTCGATAATAAAGAAAATCTATTTATCTATGTTATGCAAAAGCTAGATTATGTTGATTTTAATTTTGAAAATAAATTATTAAAACAATTTTGGAAAGTATTATATAATTTAAATTTAGTTTATACGTCGATACACGCATTTTAATAATAAATTTCAGTAATACTCTATACAAAATGGTCAGAATCGGATCGAGTTCAAATATTATGTATCATGTATCTCATACATAGGAATATTTTTGATATTTATTTAGATGTTATAAATGAATCTTATACACATTCAGTTTAGAATTTGATATCTTAATTTTAGAGTTTTATTCAGTTTTTAGCGACTTGAATCCATGCCAACCCATTCTAGATTCTATTGTTAAGGCAATAAAATATCTTCCTCGTGTAGTTTGCGATAATTACGATAGGTATTGGTTCCTATATTCTACCTTAAGGTCAATAAAGTCCACGATAAAATTTATTGGATGCAAACACAGATGACCGAATTTGGCTTTGGGCTGTGAGGGAATGTGCTATTCTAGCAGAAGTAATCGATATTCCTTATGTATATAATAGGACCTGAATATGTGGAAATTTTTATTTCTCATAACATTCTTATGAAAATTGAGAATATTTGTTTACTATCCAAATGAAAAGATTCATTATTATGCTGAAATTTTCCGGACATATATAATGTTGTTATTTTAAATTTAAATTATATTAATGCGCATAAAGATAAATTCATATTCAGTGATCTCTTTATTAATAATATTACTAAATAAATTTAAATTTAGCGCAAACATTTCCAATGGACCAAGTACGAATACTCGACAGAGAAATTATTTAAAACGTAGAATTTGGTCACTGGGTTGTTCGAAACAAGAATCTGATGCACAATCTAATGTCGCTGCAAATTGACATTCCAATCTTTTCTCTTAACAAGAAATCAGTGATGCGGTAAAGTATGTTGACAAACTCATGTAGGCCACTGATGTGGTCATGTCTGCTCAAAAAAAACTCATCAGAATTCCTGATGTAAAATAGTCAATGATTGCACGTGCCTTTAACAAAACGAACCTTAAGTCCCATTAGTGGTGGATTTGAATACACTCAAAAAGTCTAATGATTGACTAATATCATCAATAAAGAAGAACAATTGCAAGTTTGGAGTAGAGACAAGATCCCTTTCATGAGGTTGATTTTCTTTTCAAATTTGTTTCAAACAATTTCCACGTGGCGCAATTATGTCATATGGGTGTCGAATACTACTACCTGGATCTTCTGTCATTTTTGGAATGGTAACTTGCTTCCATCTGCTTCAGCCTCCACGCTGTCTTGTTGGATATAATCTTATCAGAGGTAAGGAAAGACTTAACCGATTTTTCCGGGCTGATCGACAGACCGTATTGATTTAACCAGAAGATTAAGCAGATTACAAATAATTGTTATCTCTCCGTGGTGACCATAACGTATTGGTCCTGTATGCAATAACAATATCATCTGGATAATTCAGTAAAAGGTCATCCTCATGCTCCGGAGTCAGGATATCATTCATGAAAAGGTTGAAGAGTATAGGGGACAGAAGAGATCTTTGGGGTATTCCATTTGGGAATTAAACATGAATTCAACCGTAGATTTCCTAAACAGACTAGTTTTTTTCTTTCATCGATGAAATTCACCAGCCAGAGTTTGAAATTCTCAGGAATATCCGTCTGATAAGAGTTTCCTGGAAAGTCTTTTTTTGAGATGGAGTCGAATACCTTGAGAATTTCTACAGAATAGAATTGTTTTTTTTGCCTAGGTTTGTTGGTGAACTCTGAGCGAATAAAATCACACAGGGATAGTAGGTGATTTTTCCGTCGAGTTAAGGGATTTAAATCCGTGTTAGAATGGTTTCTCTGGGATTGTTCCTCTGATCTGAAGAACTAGTAATTCCATAATTTTCGACATTTAAGATAGCAATGATACCTGTCCGGTTTTGTTTTTCCCATTTTTAACATTGGGCAAATGTAGGCGAGTTTCCATAGTGAGGGGATCGCGTTTTCCATTTAAAGACCAATTATAGATCTTTGTAAGCGTCCTGATTCCCTCAGGTCCAAGATTTTTCAGTTGTATAACAGGGATTTCATCTGGCCAGTGGGAATATGTAGTCTTTGTATTTAGCAGTGCTTCTTTTACATCCGTATCTGAAAAGTTGGAAGATAAGTGGTTCCTCTTCGATTTTTTCAATGGAGGTTGACCTGTATTAATCTATGAGGAGATCACTGGTCATAGAGAAAGAAACAAAATGTTCTCAACTAACTAAGAAATCACATACCGACAAGGGAGAGGACGAGTTCGGTGGGGTCGAAAATTTTGAACAGATTTTTTTCATTGGACATGGCATTGGCTCAAAATTTCTGTTTAATTGTAGATATTTCGATAGTGTATGGAATAGAGAGCAGCTCGGTAAACTAGTTTCCTTCAAGATTTTCCGTTGTAATTTGATTAAGAGATTTTCAATGTGCTGGATTTTGTGTTCTGGTCCAATTAACCTTTAGAAAATTTAGAAGAATTTATTAATGAATTCGTTAAAAAATAATTTTTTTAATTTTTAAATAAATTAGTTTTTTTTAATATCGAAAAATTTTATTTGAAACAACACTACTCAACATACTGAAAACATTCTTTTTCTGTAAGAAGACACTCCAACCATCATATATAAACAATTAATTCGAACCTATATTAACTATGCAAGTACTTGTTGGTCACCCTTTTCTTCACTTCTATAGACGAACTACAAAATTCCAAAACATGGGGCACAGAACAATTACTGGATGTCTCAATCAACTCTTATTGATGATCTTCATTGGGAATCGGAATCCTTCCCATTTGAGACTATTTGGAAGTGAGAGCTCCGCAGTTCCACTTCCAAGCCAGTAGCCCAGTCCATCTTTGTCATTCTCTATGCAAATCCCTAAACAAAAGAAAATTATTATAACAACCAGTGACCTGTCTCATCAACCCCTTCCAGCTCTAATGACCGGAGCCGTCTAAAACAGATACACAATGATGTTTCTACGAGAAGCATCCGAAGACTGAGTGATAATAAGAGACTACGTGGCCCACAGACAAATCGGAATCCTCTTAGGAGAGACATGAGGTCACTTAAATAACTAACTAAACATTAAAATAGATGTAGCTTTTTATTTAAACTTTTTTTATTAAAAATCAAATTCTTTATTAAAAAATGTTACAGTCTGATAAATCGTCACTAAAAAAATACAACTAAATTGTTTAAATTTAAAAATCTACACAGTGGAAATTGTGCTAAGAAACCTAGAAAATGTGATAGATGCGAATGGAAGTAGCCTCCTTCAATAGTTTCAGTTGTAATTCGATTAAAAGATTTTCAATGTTTTTGCACGAGAGTGGGTGCAGCCCTTTGGCATCGACGATCCCTCCACAGCGACATTGGTGTTCGACGCAAACATCAGCTCTTAGGCGTTGTGCAATCCCAATCCGAATACAGTCATCGTCTAATAGGGTCCCCAGGGAGAAACACGGGAGTGCATCCAGCCACGCTCCGCTCCCATGGTTGGCGGCGGACACGAGGCATGCAAGACGATGCTGGTTAGCCTCAGACTTTAGCAAGTCGAAGATATTCTTGGAGTAAATATCATCCCAGTCACGTTGCCTCCAAGGATCGTTCGGCATATCCAAATCAGTTTTACACCATTCGCAACGAGCTTCATCGAAGACTTTTCCCAAGAGAGTAAGGTTGTAATACGTAGGATTTCTTGGACTAAAAGGCTTCCACTTGACATCGATGACACATATGCTGGATAGGCAATCTCCAGCGCCGACCTGAAACCCGGTCCTCGAGGCGTGTAGTAAGCTTGCATTGGTTCCAACTCGACAGATCAAAGTGAATGTTTAGAGCAATTCAGTTGATTTTCTCAATGTCCTATCTAGTGACAGGAGGATGTCACGATGTTTGAAGCAGGGAGAGCATCGGAGAGCCTATAGGAGTTTGGGCAAACCGATGCTATTTTTCAAAAGGAAGAACGCTGTATGACCATCGAGTTAAGTGAGTTTCTCCGTGACTCTTGAGAGTTCATCCTCTTTTGTTAGTAGATGGCTCAGCAGATCATTTTCGTCAAGTGGGCACCCAAGAAAGTATGTCCGCTCCCTGAGTACGACAGTAATTCCAGGTAGTACAGAGTTGAAAAACTTGACCACGTTGATTAATTCAATCTCCGAGTATGTGATATTATTTGCTCCGATTTCTTTATGTTTATCTCAAGTCCGAGGTTTCGTAGTGCCGGCACGGCATTTGACAGAACGTCGTGTACTTTTTCACCACGGACCTCCAATTGTGGTGTCATCGAGATGCCAAAGGTTTAGTTGTGTGTTTATAGAGCGGACAAATTCATCGATGGCCAGAGCGAAGAATAGTGGACCAAGTGGGTCCCCTTGTTTACTCCGGTCTCCGAACAGATAATCTTGTCCCCGAAAACCAGTGAAGAATTGGTTACGTAAGCGAGGAAGACAAGTGGAATAAGTTCCGGGGCTCGTTTGCTTGTAGTTTCAAAAATTTGATCCCTCTTCAATGAATTGAAGGCATTGCAGATGTCCAGCTTAACCCAATGTATGGGTTTCGTTCGTCCTTCTTTCCAAAAAAACACCTCGCATCCGTTACTTTCACTAACCCCCAGTTGAAGGGAGGAAATTCTTCAGATATTCTTGGACAGACAATGCTGCACGCGATTTTCGCTGTCAGCCTTCTGAAATAGTTGCCTACTGCGATAGGGCGGACCCCCCCTTTAGGTTTTTTGAAGGCCAATAAATGTGCACTGAAAAAGATCTCCCTTGCGTGGGAAGAAATATCTCCGTTCAAAATACGCATAACCAGTTTTGTAATTGATTTGACAAGGTTGCAGCCAGCTTCTGCATAGCTTCCGCCGTAAGATACTCGATGTGACCCGGCCGCAAGCCATCAATACCTCCACTGCTACTCGCCTCAAACGACGAAATGCCGCGTCGCACTTCGCCTTCGGTGACGGTCATCCTTGACAAATTTCCCGGAAGCACGAATGGGCGGTAATCTTCCGGAGCACATGGATGTTTATGTCTGAGTAGTTCTATCATCTCAGGTGTCGCAGCCATAACAGTTTCGTCGCTGGCAACGACGCGCAACGCCGCTCGGACGTCGCCTTCGAATAGTTTGCGGTTCACTCTCTCTTTAAGTTTTTCAGGGCCATTCAAATAAACCGGAGGATAGGAATCAAAATGTCTTGATTTCTTGACTTCCGTCTTGCTGAGAGAAAGCACATAAAAAACCTGGATGTTCGTCTTCATTTTTGAAGAAAGGGAGTTCCCAAGTGTCGTGCTTTCCTTTGTATTCCATTGATCTCCCTTTGAGTCGATAAATGGAATTCCAAGGGCCATCGAAGCAAAACTGAGAAGTTTTAGCCAGTCCTCCAGGTCGTCGGACGTGAGAGCATCGTCAATTGCAGAGGCCAGGCATGTAGCCGCGGGGATTTGGACGGATCTTTGGAACCTGATTGGGATCTTTCTGGCTTTCCTTAGATCTGACAAGAAAGTTGTCCATATCATTGAAGTCTAGAGGCTCGTTGGTTCAACGTGCTTGTTTGGAATGATCCTCTGGGTTTTCAGACCAGTTCCCATGCAGACACTGAAGATCCACAGGCAGAGCGAGCACGCAGCCCGCTGAGACATCTTTATGCATCCGAGGTAGAAAAATTCACGCCGAGACGAGCAGAAAAGTCAATATTTGCGTGCATTGCCAAAACCGCATGTAGAGCATGTACTGTCCAGTCTCTTGGGTGTAATGTGTGTTGATCCATTGTATGAACGACGCTCCATGATGATACAATTACGCACAAGACCAAAGACCACACGTGAATTTTTAAATTTGTAATTTATTATAGATTTGAATCAAAAATTTCAATGCATGATCTGTATGAATAACTGGAATAAGAAAAGAGTATAATAATAAAGTCTTACGAGTTTAACCATAAAGATGACTATGACTTTCATGTGGACAATTGCGATACGAAAAAGCACAAAAACTAAAATCCTTTTTATTAAATCGGATTTGAATAAAATATTAATGATTTTATGAATGTGTCGTTAAATGTGTAACTTTATCGGTGAAAGATCTCTGAAACATAGGCAAATTCTTTCTTGTCAATTATGAATAGTGAATCTGAGAATTGTTGTATTAAAGTGAGATGGTTGATTCGAGAAAATGTACTGAAAATATTTTTTGCTTTGAGACGAGAAATTAATTTGTTTTTGTAATGAAATACAATCATGATGATCTTTTAACCAACTTTTATAAATTTGAATATCCAGCAATATTGCAAGCTTTATTAAAAAATTAACTTTTCTTTTGTAAATTTAAAAGTTAAAAAATTAATTAATCTAAAAAATGGCCCATGCATTGATTTGAGTTTGAGAGCCCCAGTTTTATGGTATCTGAGAAACGATCGAGCACGTAAATAATCCAAATCAATGAGTGATACTATAGAAACTTAGTGTTGAGTTCAATAAAGTGTTTCATGTTCTCGTTTCGCGGTATAACAGCCAGTCCTCCATCGCATAGTTATTACACTTTTTGAACACGATGACACACAAAGAGAATAACCATATGTAAAGTCTCGACGTGAATAGTCAATAGATATCTTTTCCAAATTATTATCCCCCACATAGAGGACACACTGCTGTAACATTTTTGGATGCAATTTAACTCCTGGTAATTGAGTCCTCTATCAGATCCTTTTACAAGGTTCTTTTGTTATACAACGAATCTTTAAGAAAAAAGAGTGGGTGCTGATTTAGAAAGCTTTGACTATTGAACAACCCCAATGTCCACTTTGAAGTTTGCAATCAAACCGCGCAATTCCATTACATTGCTACCGATCTTGTTGACATAAGTTTTAAAATTAATCCTTAGTTAAAAAAGTAAAAAGTAATTAAAAGAACTCCAACAAGCATAACCCTCATACGAGTGACGTCAAAAGTCGTATAATACTAAGGCAATTTTTTTCAAAAACGTTCTTGAGAACAGTTATTTATTTCAAGTCAAAAGTTTTGAAAGTCAACTCCCAAAATATACATCACTTTTCTGAATCTGTGACATTTCCATAAAATAATGATTGCTTTTAAAAATATCAACGATTGACATTGATATTTTTAGCTGAGTCAGTAATTCTACACAAATATCGTCAAAGCCAAACTGTGTTATTATTCAAAAGCCACATTCGATAATTTCTGAATCACTAACCATTAATAAGTGAACGAGGATCCCTTCGAACTGTGATCTTCTGTTACTAGCACTCTCGCACAGAAAATCCCACCATTATTTTCCATTTTTGAGAGCTGATCCATCTATGAACTCTTTTTTGCATTTTCCCAAATCTGAGCGTAAGGTCGCCTATTTAGTTGTAAAAGCGATCCTTTTGAAGTTTATGTTGCAATTAAAAACGGAGTATAAAGACTGAGTGGGATTATAATATTTTTATTCTAAGAGCAGCTTTAAGCTGATAAAAAACAAACTAAGTGATCAGACAAATTTAATCCAGGCTCTCAGCTTGGTTCGATGGTTCTCCCTTGATCCTACCCAAGGTCGTTGGGGTCGGATTGTTTCTTGATCACGTGAATCAGGCATCCTCTGTTATTTTTTTCGTTTATCAATAACAAAAGTCAAAAAATACTAATGACTAAAAATCTGCTATCAGAATAATCACCGGCTGTCTAAAAATTACACCAAACGATAACTTCCACTGAAATCAAAAACTCTCACAATTGGGGACTATTTCACGATTTTCAGTCACAATTTTTTGCTAAGAAAGGGGATTCCACAATGTTCTATCCTCACCCCACTAGTTATTTTTATGTCGAGTTCTAAATTTGCGAGGCAGAGAATTGTCAAAAACAATCTTGGTTGGAATTCGCCGACAACAATAGACTGGCAGGTGTTTATCAGAAAGGTCTGTTAACGTGAACTGATGCCCTGGATATATTAAAAAACCGGCATTACCTGTTCAATAAAAATGAAAGAATGATAGTAGAAATAGACAAATCTGACGAGTTGAAAAAGTTGACAGTCGAAAGGCAAGAAGTAGAGCGATAATTCAACAAATATGATTTTCTGATAACAAATCATGTCTATTATAAAAATCTTCTTGAGTAGTGTCATCATTTTGTTATTAGTTGTAGGTTTGAAAGTATATATCTTTTCCTACTGCACTGGAGGGGTTCCCAAAACTGCGAATATGGATGGACGTGATGCTTAATTCGAAGTTATAGCGAAAATTCTAAGAAGACTGTACCTATGTACGAATATCTTCTTTTCGGGATTCGCATTCCATTTACTTATTAATGGTATCCCCATGCTTGATCACAATATGACAGCTGCTTAACGTTCATCAACTCATTGAGTTCACAGGAAGATGCAAGAGTGAATAATTGGTACTCACTGCAAGCACATCGACTTTAACTAATTAAATTTGATTAATTAAATAATTATTTTCAATAATAATTAAGTGTTTTAATATTTTGATTAATTTTTGACGAATTCTATCGAATCTATTTTATCAGATTATTTTTACAGTGCATAGTGGTTAGGTGTTTGGTGTACCCGGGTGGCATAGTGGTAGGTTATGTCGGGCTAAAGTGACTTAGGTTACGGGTTCGATTCTCGTTCAATTCTCGCTTCTTTTCACCTGGTGGAAGGTTCCACGCATCTACGATGCTAAAAAAGCTTAACGAGTGACGCCGTCATCAGTAGACTCTCAGTGCGGAACTGGATTTTCAAAAAAACCCAGACAAGAAAAAGAAAAAAGAAGTGAAGATCATTCCCTTGTTCTACGATTAGTTAAAATTAACTGTTCTTTACTTAAATAAAGTGTGTGTCCTGCCTATGCGGAGCTAATACCACTGCTCTAATACCACGGCCGGAGTCGTTCCATTTCTGACAAGTTTAGTCAAATTCTAGTTCCAAAATTCGGAAGGAAGCTTACATTGCTTCCAACCATATTCGTGACGTTAATTAGTGAATTGTTTGAGAGATTTGTCTATAGAATGTTTACTGTTGTATTGTTTGTAGTAGGGTAAACATAAAAGTAGACATAAAGCTTGGTAGTCCGATGTTGTTTCTTATCAGGAAAAAAGATGTGTGAGTGTCGAGACATGACAAGCTGTTCGCGAGGCGTGTTAATTCTTCATTTTTGGAAAGTAGATGGTTCTTGAGATCTTTTTCGCTGAGTGAGCATCCGAGAAAATATAATTTATCAACTTGCACAGTCGGGATCCCAGAAGCAGTTCGTTAAAAGACTCCTTGATAGGGAGAAAGCCGGTGCTTGGATATGAGAGATTTATTAGCTTTGATTTGTTAAGATTGATGTCCGAGCCCAAGTGTTTTAAAGCAAGTAACGCTTTAAGTAATGAATTGTACGTTTTTTTGAATGATCCTCTAAATTGGCAAACGTCGAGATTACTAAAGATTTAGCTTGTGGATTAATTGATCTCACACATCATCAACTTTTTCAGGAAAAATAAGAGGGGTCAGAAGGGATCTCCTTGTTGACCCGGTTTTTGAATAAATAAATTCAATTTCAAATAGAGACGTATTTATTTTTATAAAAAAATAAATATTTATAAAATTCAAATAAATAAAATTAATATAATTCATATCAAGGTCATTAAAATATTTTCAAGTTATAAAATGGAAACACCTTCATTATATGCTTTATGTATTAATAATATTCGAAAATACTCTAAGAAACAAAAATTTATAAAATTAAACGACAAGACTAAAAAAATGTTATCCAAAAGAATTTTTACTGAATTAAAATATTTTATTTTATGTCCTGCACTTTATCAAGATCCAATTTTACATGGGATTTCGAATAAAGTACGAAAAGACATTTTTTGCCTTGAATTGACTCGTGAAGAAGTTGATATAAATGACGTTGTTAATATGATTCGAGTTTATCCAAATTTATCAAATATTACAATAAGCAAGATTTTTTCATCAGAAAAGAATCCTTTTCTTGCAGTTTCCCCGAATGCGGTCAAATCATTCACACTGTTGCGTTATGATAACCCAGATTTGCTACATCAACTATTTATGACTGGATTTGGAAAACTACGCACTCTCAATCTATTTGGAGACAATAGAACGACGACTATTTATAATAGTACACTAAAAATAATTGATAAACTGGAACGTTTAAATTTTCACAATGTCTTAATTACATTTAAGAGGATACGACTGTAATTTTTTTTCACTTTTCAAAAAAGCCAAGAATCTTACTTGTGTGAATTTATCTGGATATTTTATTAAAGGAAAAGTATTTAAAAAGTTAAAAAAGTTTTGAATTTAATAATTCTAGACTAATCAGAAAAAAGGGATTTAAAAAACTTCATCAAAAGAAAATTTTACATTTCAGTAAAAATATAAGCGATTCTGTATATTTTATAAAAGAATATAGAATGATCCTCAATCAATTATAAAAAAACTTATCTCGTCTTTACAACACTTCGATAATAAAAAAAAACTATTTATCTATGTTATGAGAATGATTGATTTTGTTAATTTTAAATTTGAAAATAAATTATTAAAACAATTTTGGAAAGTATTATATAATTTAAATATAGTTTATACGTCGATACATGCATTATAATATATATTTCATTAATACTCTATACAAAATAGTCAGAAACGGATCGAGTTCAAATATTATGTATCATATATCTCATTTATAGCACTATTTTTGAAATTTTTTTAGATGTTATAAATGATGCTTATACACATACAGTTTAGATTTTGATATCTTAATTTTAGAGTTTTATACAGTTTTTAGGCGATTTTAAACCTTGGAACATCTCTATTTTTGTTTGTTACTTCTTATTTTAGCTTCCTGCATTTTCATTTTTGTTTATAAAACTTCATTCAAGGTTTGATTCTCCTTTTCGTAATTATAACTATTTCATGAAAAATGTGAGTACTGATCTACTAGCCTATGTTGGCAATTTTGAAGGACTTGTCAAAGTTTATGACAATATATTTTTAGTTATGTGTAGAACAATTCAAAACAAAAGACTTTTTTGATACTACAAAATTTGATTTGTTATGTTTTCTTCTAGTTATCTAAAATTATTATTGTTAGACGAAAATGAAAAGAATTTAAATTTGTTTATTGATAATAATGGAATTTATTATATATATATTTTTCTCGAAAAATGTTGCTTATCTCCAATTGATTACAAATATACATTAATTCCAATCATTAAAATCGTGGAAAATATAGCTAAATGCTCTAACTCCAAACATTTAATATGGGAATATGGTCTATTAAATGTTTTAATGTAAAATTGTTGTTTATTAAATAGAACTATGTATTATCGATACGATTATTATATAAATTTTTCCGTTTTGAGATGTATCTGCCAGATATTAATTGATTCAAATGCTATTTTCCCTATATTTTTGAATTCTGATTTTAGCGACTTGAATCCATGCCAACCCATTCTAGATTCTATTGTTAAGGCAATAAAATATCTTCCTCGTGTAGTTTGCGATAATTACGATAGGTATTGTTTCCTATATTCTATCTTAAGGTCAATAAAGTCCACGATAAATTTATTGGATGCAAACACAGATAACCGAATTTGGCTTTGGGCTGTGAGGGAATGTGCTATTCTAGCAAGGAGTAATCGATATTCCTTATGTTATAATAGGACCTGAATATGTGGAAATTTTTATTTCTCATAACATTCTTATGAAAATTGAGAATATTTGTTTACTATCCAATATGAAGGAGATTCATTATTATGCTGAAATTTTCCGGACATATTATAATGTTGTTATTTTTATAATTTAGAATTATATTAATGCGCAATAAAGTAATTCATATTCAGTGATCACTTTATTAATAATATTACTAATAAATTAAATTTAGAATTTTTGTGACGTGTATGTTTGTTTCTACTAAGCGAAAACACTTCCAATGGACCAAGTACGAAGTACCTGACAGAGAAATTATTTAAAACGTAGAATTTGTGGTCCTGGGTTGTTCGGAACACAAGAATCTGATGCAATCTCACAATCTAATGTCGCTGCAAATTAGCATTCCAATCTTATCTCTTTAGAGACATTCAGTGATACAGTAAAGTATGTTGACAAACGCACTGATGCGGTCATATCGGCTCAAAGAGGACTCATCAGAATTCCTCATCGAAAATGGTCGATGATTGCACATGCTTTTAACAAAAAGATCCTTAAGTCTTATTAGTGTGGATTTGAAGACACTCAAAAAGTCTAATGATTGACTTATATCCTCAATAAAGAAGAGCAATTGCAAGTATGGAGTACAGACAAGATCCCTTTCAAAAGGTTGATTTTCTTTTCAAATTTGTTTCAAACAATTTCCACGTGGCGCAATTATGTCATATAGGTGTCGAATACTACTCCCTGGATCTTCTGCCATTTTTGGAATGGTAGCTTGCTTCCATCTGCTTCAACCTCCACGCTGTCCTGTTGGATATAATCTTATCAGAGGAAAGGAGAGACGTAACCGATTTTTCCGGGCTGATCGACAGACCGTATTGATTTAACCAGAAGATTAAGCAGATCACAAATAATCGTAATCTCTCCGTGGCGACCTAAACGTTTTGGTCCTGTATTCAATAACAATATCATCTGCATAATTCAGTAAAAGGTCATTCTCATACTCCGGAGTCAGGATATCATTCATGAAAAGGTTGAAGAGTATAGGAGACAGAAGAGATCCTTGGGTATTCCATTTGGGAATTAAACGGGAATTCAACCGTAGATTTCCTAAACAGACTAGTTTTTTTCTTTCATCGATGAAATTCACCATCCAGAGTTTGAAATTCTCAGGAATATCCGTCTGATAAGAGTTTCCTGGAGAGTCTTTTTTGGGATGGAGTCGAATACCTTGAGAATTTCTACAGAATAGAATTGTCTTTTTTGCCTTGGTTTGTTGGTGAACTCTGAGCGAATAAAATCACACGGGATAGTAGGTGATTTTTCCGTCGAGTTATGGGATTTAAATCCGTGTTAGAATGGTTTCTCTGGGATTGTTCCTCTGATCTGAAGAACTATTAATTCCATAATTTTCGACATTTAAGATAGCAATGATACCGGTCCGTTTTTTGTTTTTCCCATTTTTAACATCGGGCAAATGTAGGCGAGTTTCCATAGTGAGGGGATCGCGTTTTCCATTTAAAGACCAATTATAGATCTTTGTAAGCGTCCTGATTCCCTCAGGTCCAAGATTTTTCAGTTGTATAACAGGGATTTCATCTGGCCAGTGGGAATATGCAGTCTTTGTATTTAGCAGTGCTTCTTTTACATCCGTATCTGAAAAGTTGGAAGATAAGTGGTTCCTCTTCGATTTTTTCAATGGAGGTTGACCTGTATTAATCTATGAGGAGATCACTGGGTCATAGAGAAAGAAACAAAATGTTCTCAACTAACTAAGAAATCACATACCGACAACGGAAAAAATTAAAGGAAAAGTATCGTCATACATGGGACCTCATTCAAACATGGGGCACAGAACAATTACTGGATGTCTCAATCAACCCTTATTGATGATCTTCATTGGGAATCGGAATCCTTCTCATTTGAGACTATTTGAAAGTGAGAGCTCCTCAGTTCCACTTCCAAGCCTGCAGCCCAGTCTATCCTTGTCATTCTCTATGCAAATCCCTAAAAAAATTATTATGACAACCAGTGACCTGTCTCGAATGCTATCATCAACCCCTTCCAACCCCAATGACCGGAGTCGTCTAAAACAGATACATAATACTGTTTATACAAGAAGCATCCGAAGACTAAGTGATAATAAAAGACTACGTGGCCCACAGACAAATCGGAATCCTTTTAAGAACAACATGAGGTCACTTAAATAACTAACTAATCAGTCAAATAGATGTAGTTTTTTTTTATTAAAAATCAAATTCTTTATTTAAAATGTCACAGTCTGATAAATCGTCACTTAAAAAATAAAACTAAATTGTCTAAATTTAAAAATCTACACAGTATTTTGGTGACGTGGTGACGTGCCTCGTTTCTTCTCTGTACAACGGATAAAAAAAATGTCTAGAAAGCAGAAGATACAAAAGAATATGCTTGCCCTAAAGTTTTTTACATTCAATGCTAGAGGAATATCTAAGCCTTAGTCAAGAAATACTCTCTGTGATGACCTAGAAAGATATAACGTTCTATTGGCTGTATTCAAGAGACGAAAACTACGTACTATCTCGAAGAAAACCACGGAAGATATCGTCTAATATGTCTACCCAGTGACTCAAAACACTATGGTCTTGGATTCGCCATTCACATAAAACTATCATCTGACATCAGTCGTATTTGGCGGTGAATGACAGGATCTGCGTAATACAGATCCACCTGAACAATCAATGTTCCCCTAAAAATACACTAACGATTATAAATGTATATGCACCACACTGTGGAAGAGTGGCAAAAAACCCGACCGTACTGGATGAATTCTACTCAGCATTATCAAAGACGTATAATGAATATGAGTCGTCCTCACTTATATTCATTGCTGACGATCTAAATGCGAAAATTGTAACGATAAAGAACTCAGAAGATACCTCATGGAAAAACACGGACGTGGGAAAAGAAAACTTGCCTGGGACCATACTTGGCCATTTCTGCTCATACAAAGGTTCAACAACTGTCAGCGATCACAGAATGGTTATTGTCACCTTCAGTTTGGCGAAACATGGTATCAAACATAAGAAACATAATAACATTACAAACAATAATAATGAGAATACAAGAAATGGATACGCAACGGGAAAACTGATCTCTCATCCAGACACAGTCAAAAATTTCCAAAAACACATCTGCTCTTATCTGAAGGACCAAACAGTAGTAATTTCGTGGGATCACACAAAGTATATAATAAACGAAGCAGCAAGCCAGTACCTCGGCACGCGGGAGATGGCCAGTAAGGGTCGGACGACATATACAGAACTAGTAAAGGAGTAAACAAAGAGTTAAAAGAAATCCATACAAAAAAACTAAACGAAAAAGACTATAACAAGAGAAAAGTCTTTCAGGGGCAGAGAGACCAAATCCGTAGAAAAATCAGGAGACTGAACAAGACACTCCACAAGAACTTCTTGGCAAAATCAATGAAGTATCCAACTAAAGGATAATTCACAATGTATATGGCCGTTCGTTTACTACACCTCACAAACCGGAAAAAACGAATAATCATCAAAGACAAAAAATGGCAAGACATTACTGAATACTGAAGAGCAAGCGCTGGTAATTGCAACACATTTTGATGAACTTTTTAATGTGACTACAGCACTCCCCCCATGCAAAGGAAAGCCTAGACATTCAAAAAACCAATTTCAATTTTGGAAGTAAAAACAGCATGTCAAAAACTAAAAAATAACAGAAGCCCTGGACCAGATACGATAAACCCAGAATTACTGAAATACGGCCCTGACCCGTTTTTTGAAAAAATCGCTACACTACTAAATGAAATGTTTTCAACTAACTCAACCTTGCCCTGAGAACGGGATTACTAATACCTATACAAAAACTCAATAAACCCAAAGGACCGGTTAAAAACTTAGGACCTATTATATTATCAAATTCTCTACGGAATGTCTTAGCTAACATTGTATTGGAACGAGTAAAAGGACGCGCCTATGAATACCCAAAAGTCAAAGTGGGTTCAGAGAAGGAAGATCAACAGCTGATGCAGTCTGGAGTCACAGATGGAGATGTGCAACACATCAAAGATATTGCAATGCCATCCACATTCTGGGAATAGATCTATCAAAAGCCTTTGATTCAGTTAACATGAAAAAATTTATGACAGTGCTGGAGGGTTTATTGACGAATCGAGTCTAAGAATGATTCAAATCTTTCTATCTAACAAAGAACTCCTTGTGAGAGTTGAAAAACCTACTCAAGAAAATTTGAAACAAACTCAGGTACTTTTCAAGATGACTCCCTCTCTCCCCTACTATTCACAATATACTTGGAGGCCGCTATGAGGGAACTGAGACCATTATATCAAGGAAAAATAGAAGAAGTGATTTATGCTGATGATGTCGACCTAATTTCTGAAGACAGAGAACTACTGGAGCATGTTCTAGAAAAAGCACCAGATATACTTGAGAAATGGTTTCTCACTGAAAAACAGAACGGACAGAGCCAATTCTACTATACATCTCTGGGACCTAGGCCATTTCTATAGAGGAATTGGAGAGGCTAGACTTATTTCACAGGAATCATCTAAGAAACATAACTGGAATGTCCTGGCCATCCAAGAACTCGCGGAATGAACTGTACAATAATTGTGACTGTATATTATTAAGCCACGAGATCGTTAGCTCTCGTTGGAGACTTTTTGGAGACGTCCTGAGGTTGGACCCGATATCCCTTCCGAATATCGCAATGAAAGATTACTACTCCTCCAATGTAAAACGCTTTCGTGGAAGACCGGGAACTACCCTCCCGGTCGTTTTACAAAACGATCTGAAAGCCGTGAAGAAAGCATTGGCATCTGGTGACGATCTGGACTTACTAAGGGACCTAGCAAAAAACAGACGAGCTTGGAGCAACTTAACTAATTTCTTATATTTTTTGCTGCACATGCGGGATATTATGGCTCTCGTGAAAGTGATAATAATAATACACAGTAGAAATTCTGCCGAGAAACCTAGAAAATATGATAGAGGCGAATGGAACAGTGCCCTTGCGAAGGACTCGAGTATGCGGACCGACTTCCATATCTGAAATGCGCAGGAACGCAGTTGGAACACCGAGAAAAGATGCGGAAACTGTTGAGTCTGGGATCACCAGAATTTGTTATTTTGGATTAATTAATTTATTAACTCTCCGGATACACCGAGAAAAAAGTTAAAGTAAACAACTAGTTAAATGTATCCAGTTTCCACTTCTACAGAAACAGAGTCCATCCGGAATTTGCAGTTGTGGAAACCCTTCCTGTGGAGTGGGGGAGAGCAAATGATCCTTTTTCATGCCCTGGGTGCCACCTAGACAAGTGGATCAATAAAATAAAATAAATACAACTTTTTAAATATTAAAAAAATAAAAAAAATATTAAAAAAAATTAAAAAATAAGTGAGGTTGTCAGTGAGAGTGAACATTTGGGTGATTTGGTCTTCCTCATCTATTAGGTCATCAGTCTTTGAACTGATTTTTGATACCAGCCACCACATTTCTTTTATGTATCCGGTTCTGCTGTTGATGTCTTCCTCGTGGAGTGTTCCTTAGAGTAAATTCGACAGCCATCAATGAGGCATACACGTGTGTGAGAGGAGTCATTCCTACTTGAAATGTCATGAACGATTCAGCAATCAATCCCCTAAAGTAAACACCAATGATACCTTCCCTTGATAATGTTCTTCCTCATTAGAGTCTTGGCAATGACTCTCACATTACTCTCATGAACCAGACACTGGAATTCATTTATTAACCACAGGAACGCTAGGAAAGACAGTGCTAGTAGAAATTAATTATGTGACCCCGACATTTACAGATTGGAGGAATGTCCTCATGAATGTTCGATCTTTTCTTCTCAACTTGATTTAAACGCAATGTCGATAATATTAGTGATTATTTGTCAATTATGTGGGTGGTTAAATACTGTAAATTTAGAATTAGAATTTGTTCGCTTTTTGGCAATAATCAAGCATCATCAATGAGTAATCCGATTGTTGGGGAAATATGAGTTCACTGGGGACATTGACAGTTCCATAAACAAGCAAATCAACAATGAACTGACTGCTTTCTACTTATACATGAATTTGGTTGAATAATGAAATGTAGATTACTTCAGCTTAGTCACCTTGAGCTACCCGGGAAGCCGAAAAGTACTTTGAAAAGAAATCCGTGGAGGAGTTGGAACATGCTAAACGATTCATGCATTTCCAAATCAGAAGAAGTGGAGCTGTCTCACTAAAAATGATTGAAGTCAGTTTGATTACTGATAATTAGGGGGTTCAATCCAATTCACGAATCCTTTATGATCGCTTAGATTTATAACATGTCGACTTTGGCGAAGAATAGCAATGATTTGGACGTTTACTTTGGGCTGATTTGTAGTTCGAAAATTTCATTGCTGAATTCATAAAAGAACAAATTGAGGATATCTCCGAGTTGGGCAGATAGATCACTATACGCTGAAGATGCGAAACTGAAGCGGATCGGACGTACTTTGATAAGCAACTCAGTTAATTTTGGACTAATTCTCTAACCTTAACTTTTCTAACATATCTTGATTTCTCTACCTCTTCTGGTTTCTCAGTCTCCAACTTACTAACTGTTATTTGAGGATCACCAAGGAAACATAGATAAGGCTTGTAATGTTCTCACAAGTTTTGGAAGTTTAAAGTCTACAAATAAACACGTTTGTGGTTTCTGTTGTCTGCAGTCATTTATATCCCTAACAGTACAGAGATCTCGCTATAAATCTGGAATAGATGATGGTTGTGGTCGTTTAAACAAATGTGGTAGATAGACTGAATAGTTGAAAACAAGAGGATTGAAAGACTCTAGATTACTCACACATTTATCTCCTTCGAAAAGAAAAAGAGTTCTAATAAAAATCAGAAAAATGTAACTTTTCATACCAAAAGTCACGTGGAAAGGTTTGTGACAGTACTGAAACGTGTTGCTGATAAACTTTTGGACTCGTATCTTGAAAAGCGTGCTTCTTGCGTGACACTATGGTTGACCTCTAGTGGAGCTGCTATAACTATTTATGTAAAAACCTTTACCTAAAATTTAGATTTATGACTTGGAGAGGTCAGTATCATTGCTGTCTTGAAAAGTTATCGTTTCATGTTTATCTGAGTTTATTCGACCATGAATATACTAACTTTTAAGAGTGCCCCCAAAATTCTTTAAAAGATAATCAAATCATCACCCCTGTTTTTACATCGAGGCCAAATTTTAGGGCGAGCAAAAGAATTTTCTATTATTTGTAAATTAGACTGGTTCCACACTGCAGTCTCTTTGATTCCTCTGAGCTGAGATTCTGAACCGCTTATCCAAGGAAATTTACATTCCAGTATTTTGCTTTCCTCTGCGCTCCACCGTGGAGGAACCTTCAACCGGAATGGAGCGAGATTAGATCCCGGCTTCGAGTAGTGAATAACTTCATTGTAGGCGGGTAATGTCCATAAGCAGTTTGGTTTTGGTTTACAAACTGAGCACAAACTTTACGGTCGATTTCCGAAGTTTTTCCATAAGCAAAACGATATTCTTTTTTTTCAGAGAGAAAAACCACTACTCATTATTCAATTATTAATGGTCTTAAGAGCCATGTTCCACAAACAACAATAAAGCACGTTGTCAAAAGTATTTTTCGAAAATGAAAAATATTTTAAATCTGAAGATATCAGCATTTTCTCGTGCTTCGAAGCATTAAAGGGAATAAAGGCTTTTAAATCAAAAATAATATATTCGTTCACGGATTGAGAATCTTCGAGTCTTTGGAATATCTTTCAGTGTTACTCTCATTCAGAAGGAAGATTTTCGACCCGAAGACTCCGAGTTGTTTAACTGTAAAAATACAATATTCACTTTTTGAAAGACAGTGGATATATCGGCTTCTCTAAATTGCCAAAGTCTTCATTATTTTAACTGATGGATCGTCGCAATCTAATATTTTCAAGTCGATCACTGACAGCAAGCGTTTTGAATCAAACGTTTATTCAATTTTCAAACAAACATGAATATCCACTGTCGATTTACTCCGCACATAAGTGTTGTTTTTTACGCATGATGTGAGTTTTTTCACATTGAATGATCCAATAGAGAACAGGGAGATTGAGTGCATCAAGAAGACATCTTGTGCAAGAGAGGCACGTCACCACCTCAACCAGTTAGGATGATCTGAGGGTGGTTGCGAGGAACCCTCATCCACTATTAACTTCTCTTTAAGCTTTGGAAACTTTGGTTTATGCTAGGTTTAAAAGACGGTTAATTCCGTCTGATAAAGCAGTCTCCCCACCACCTGAGTAATTATTATACATTCAGCATAGAACTGCTTCAATTTACAATTTTACTGAAAATTTATTTCAATCCATGACGACGTGTACATATTCCAATACACGAGTTTCCAGAAATTTATTATGAGACTCGATTAGCAAGGTGCATAAGTTTGCAAGCCTTCAAAACATGGTTCAGTGGAAGGTAATCCTCACCACCGGTCTTTTCGATAACCTCCATATATAGCATTTTCTGTACGTTGAGATAACAGGCGCACTGCGACAAGTGACTCGAATGTGACAACGCACGACTTTCTCTTTGATGTCAATTTGCGTTTATTGCCTTTTATTGAAACCGTAGATTTATCGTATGGACTCATCCTTCGCTTACACTAAGAGAATCAACCAGTTGTGAATCCTACAATCTGTGAGCACTGTCTCACTAGGACACGTGACTACTGTTGGAAATTTATCTAAATACCGTTACCAAGTAATCAAATATAGGTAAACACGTGGCGATGGCCTATCAATTATTAAATACTCCACATTGGCTATTCCTCTCCCACTGCCTCTTACCTGGAATAGGTTACCCTAAACATAAGATCCGTCGGTTGGAAATGTGGGTATTTAATGGACAAAATGCTGTAGATATTGGTCTTCCATGTTTAGAATGATTATCACTAACTTTTTTATGATAAAATTACTTGAAAATAAAAATAGAATTCTTAGCTCTAACATTTAAGCCATCCCCTTTATAAATTGACTAAATCCCAGATGAAGTGATTGGATATTTCACAATTCGGCATATTCTTTGATCTTTCCTTAAATTTGTCGCTGTTGTTGAAGTCAACCGGATGTCTACTTTACTGATTATATATTGTCTCTTGGCCACATGTATCAGATACCATGTGAACATCGTCATTTACAAGGAAACCTCCTTGTCATATATAGACTCACCGTCTCATATTAATGAGATCTTTCTAGTTAAGGCATATTAACCGTTCTTATCAGAAAACTGAATGTTGTCAAAATCATGATATTGTAGCTATTTGGATAATAACCCCCGGTAGAAAAGGCACAAATCAATCAAAAGTGAGGATCACTATATATCTTTGTGGTAATGGAATAATAAAAATTAAACCTCTTTATTGGGAGGTAGGAGACCAAGAAGTTCAACGCAGTTGGAACACCGAGAAAAAATGCGGAGACTGTTGAGAAAGGCTGGGATCACCTGAATTTTGTTATTTTGGATATGACGGTGGTTTTTTGGTTCAATAAAATAAAAAACGTCAGGAATCCTTGGCCCCCAAGCAGATGAGTTGGTTCGTAAGATCGGCTCCATGATTCCAAGCTGTGACCAAGGATCCGGGGGAGACTGGTTGGTTCCGAGAACGTATCTCGTTGGCTATTGTTAGGGGAAATAGCATGGCCATTCAGATGCCTTAATTTTATTTTTATTAATTACCTTAATAAATTTTTATTTCTTATAAAATAAAAATAAATAAATTAAAATTTTAGGCTGACTAAGTGATAACTTAATATAATCGTCGAATGCACGCACGTATATGAATATGCACCCCAAATGTTAGAGGGCAAATTCCAGTATCCAAAGCATCACATAGTGGATACCTCTTCGGCAATATAGCGATCTCTAGGACATATGAGTAATCGGTGGTTTTGTTGACAAGAGACGTTTTGATTGGAACACAACACACTTTCGTATTATCCCAGCGATGTCAGACTTCGTTGCACCACATAGTTTAGTTTTTAATTTAGATAGAATACGATCTCTACCAAAATGATTTAAATTGTGCTCAGTCTAAAATTATCTAAACTATTTAATTACTTCAATGGATCTGAGTTCCAACTCATATCTTCAACACAAAAGAATCGCAATTTGTACCCTTTCTCGTATAGTAAGTTCCTTCTTCGTCAGAAATAAAATTTATAGCTATTTTCGTTAACCGATCTCTTTCCGTCTAAAAATGTTCAAGTCCGCCTTCATTTCCTTTACTATTTTTTTATTTTTTCTAAGGTTTCTCTTAAAATTGCACCAGACTCATTCAGCACGCTAATTTAATTAATTAATTTTATAGATATTTTATTTCTCAATTAATACAATTTGTAAATTCCAATGGTTTTTAAATATTCTTAATATTTTTAATTCAATCTGTGAGCAGTGACGATTTATCAGTTGGGGGAAAAGATCGGGGGTAGGTTTGTTGGACGTGCAAGTTTGCGACATGCGTTGTGTGGGCTCAACGGAAGAACATCTAGCCAAATTGAGTTCTCTGTCCTGACTTGATTGTATTGCGATCTAGTGTTTGTTAGGTGTCTTTAGTAGTCCATGACTGCGTGTGCCATTTGGCTATATGATTTCTCGTTCTTCCTTCTAGTGGCGTCGTACTCTGGAGACACCCAATGGCTGGTATTCAATAGGATCTATCTCTTCATTCCACTGGGAAAAATTAAAATAAATTGATGCATGAAAGTGGGGACCTGTATCTAAATAAGTACCAACATTACAATGAGACGGCATTTGGTTTCAGAAGGATATAATATTTGTCAAAAAAATTTGTCTTGGTACATTACTACACGGGTATATCGGCATACAGAAATCTTCTGCAATATGTTTATGAGATGTCAGTGTTTTCAAAGATTGTTCTTAGAAGTGACACATAATTTTTTAACAAATGACAAATTTATTTATCTTAATTTTATTAAACCAGAAAAAAACCATCATATCCTGAATGAAAAAAGTCAGGTGATCCAAGCCTCCCTCAGCAGTCTTCGCATGTTCGGACTTGACAGAAGTGAAGTCAAAGGCCTAGTGCATGTTTTCCAGAAGAACTCCTCTGGATGGTTAGTGGCTAATAGTTTTTTTGATAGTAAGATTATATCAGGCGCCACCAGAGATGGTGAACCACATGACTTCGTTAACAATTAAGATATTAAAAGATAATTACCGCTTCACTCTCGAACCTAGGTCATGCTTCTAAGCAAGCGAGGATTAGAAGAGAAGGAACTACCGAAGCATTACGAAGGATCACTTGTCTGTCCATCTGCTGTTGAGATGTCAGAATCCGTGGCCCACAAGCTGACGATCCAGTTCGTAGGATCGACTCTAATCCAAAGGGTCACCAATGATCCACGTGAGACTGGATGCTTCTAGACAGTATCTCGATAGCTATCGTCAGAAGAATAACACAATGGTGCCAAATAAATGGACACCAATCATACTCTGATCCAATTATTCATTAAATCGAAAAAAAACTTTAAGTCTACAGAGAATGAAACAATAATAGTCTATTAGCTACAGTGAATTGACGTGCTCAGTTCGTCTCCTCTTTGACCCTACCTGCTCCACTCACACTTTCGGGCTGCTTAGTTTGGACAGCTATGGGTTGGGTTCTCCTTTCCTCAATTTGACCCTTCAGGAAAACAGCATCCTTCAACAACACCCCCTTCGTCGATAATTCCCATATCGATATCAGTTTCCCCCTAACCTCCTGGTGTGTCCAACCCGCACTTATGTTGGTAGGGGTAACTCAGCCTCCTTCTCATCGTCGCTGTGGAACACTCGCATAATGATAATTTGAACAAATTCCCATTAGAGAAAGTGTCAATGGACGTTGAATCCCAGGCAAGACACCTTTTGCTCCATAGTAGTTACATCATCGGCCTCTAGCATCACATCTGTCAAGACCGAAGGATAACTTTGAAACTATACACATTCTGCAAATTTATAAACATAGTTACTCTGATATTGTGAAGACTTATTTTCTATTATTAGTTCCACCGTCCAAGTCACAGTATCATTGCTGAGTGGTAATTTTTTGGCGATAGTCGAAATAATACTCATGTTCTTTGTAAGAAGGTAACCAATTTTATATCCACAATGTCGATTTCAGACTAATTTGTTCCAAATACGGAAGATTGTCAGTGAATCAAAAATTGAAACACGACAATGGTAATGCCTTCCAATATTGTATGTTATTAAAGAAATAATGGTAACATGACAAATGAGCCAATGTGGTTTTCTATCAACATTGATAACAAAAAATTAAATTTCCCATTGTTTTTGAAAGCCTCCATTTTCTTCATTGATTTTACCACAACGCTTGTTGTAGTGATGATAATAACACCAGAAAAAGCGAAAAATAATTTAAATTAAAAAATTTAATATTATATTAATTTAAAAATAAAAGAATTTTTAGAGCCGAAGTGTGAATCCTGGTCCAGAATATCCATCACCTCACGAAGACCAAAATTTACATACTACTCAGTACTCCCCTTCGAACGGTCAAATTGGTCCCTTGGTGATGGACTGATAACCCTCATACATCCTTCCTTTCACGACACTACCCCCCTCATTTTCACTCCTTACAGTCTCTTTAATACGTATATTCCCCTTTCATCATGAATTCTTAACACTTTTAGCAAAACGGGGGATGATGTCCAATAAATCAAAGAAATGTGACCTATTTGCTTCAGGATTTATTGAGAGCTACCCCATGTTCTAAAATCTAATAAAGGGGGGTTTCGACATAATATTCGATCACTAAATCTGTGGACAGTTGTAATTCAGTGATTTAAGTAAATTCATCTCCCCTTCACTAGTTTTTTAAACTTCGTGTCTCATCTTCATAGTCTGTCGATTTGTCATATAAGAACAGACCCGTGGGAGACATCTAGAGTCAAAAAAGATTTATCGTCGTAGAAATACGAATCCATAAATAAAATACAAAGGAACCCGATCATAACCGTGACTAATAAAGTTAATTTCCTCAAGCCTAGTCATCACAGTCCTCCTCCATTAAGTCAGAGGGACGAGTAACATCTGACTAAGTGCTATCGGAGGAAATCGAACATACCACTTTAATATGTATGAACCCAACCGCTAAGCTATAACTTCAATTTTTATAATAACTAACAAAACTAACGTCTGTCAAAGCACAAACCCACGACTTTACCATATATTCTGACTGAGAAACCACGTGGGTAAACATATATTGTAGAATTCTAATGAATTTTTGAAGGGGTATCATATCTTTGGGGTGTTAAGGCTTTATTAGATACGACATTACAAAAATTGGTGAATAGCTCTGTTGAGATAGGTTTCCTATCCAGGTTGATTCCCAGGCTGTCTATCTTTCTAGTGAAGACAATGGTATTAGATGACAGACTGGTGGTTCGAAGTCATCTAAGCTTTTCGATTATCCTGAAGTTATGCCGTAGTTAAATTATCGGATTGAATGATGTTACAAATCCTGAATATTATAGCAATTTGACGGTTTATGTGCTTATTAGACCACTCACATTCGGTTAATAATCCTTTCTCCCCCACTCTGTTTCTTGGAGGGATTCTCAACTGAATAACTGGGTGTTTTCTTTATTCTTGCCGGATGGACTTATGGGGTTTTCAAGTTTTCTTATAACAAAGATATTTACGACAGATTATATGGATGAAACATTAGACAGTGGCTCGCGAATTTCATTTCAGGCGATGCCAAGATCTTGGCTACTACCAACTGGAATTCCGCAATCTTCACTGTCTCCCTCACTGTTCAACTTATTTCCGCATTTTTCAATAACTTATGATTCTAACATATTATTCACCTTATGCGGAACTACCTACCACTAGTAGGGGTAGATCTCACTCTATGGTGGTGGAGACATACTTCAACCAGTTTTGGTTGTCGGTCACTAGCTATAAGTCTCTGCGTCCAAATTGCGAGTTACTTTATTCAAAATTTGAGACTTCGGGTGTGGCTGGGAATGTCACCAGAGAATTCTAGAGAGGTTGAAAGCGCAATCTCCAGCGTGTCAAAGGCCCCTTTCCACTTACAGTCAAGCATTACAAGCTGTACCACCAAATCTTCACTAAGACGATAGAATGAATATGTTTTACCTGGAGGTTTGCCCTTTCCTCTTCGAGGGTCAAACTAACCACTGAGAAAACTCATCGAGATGTTTAAACCTCAATTGACCACCTACATCGGGAGACGAAGATTCTGGAGTTGGGAGATGATCTAGAAACGAGAGCATACAATATCTTTAACAATCTCTCAACGTTCACAAATCAAACCTGGACCTCAGGAAAATATGATTTCGCATCCATCCATGCTATTCAACCCTTTGAGGATAAGTCTGTACTGTTTCGCAAACCTCCTGAATCAAAATCAATGCTCCAAATCACCATTAGAGGGAACTTCCATGCATAGCATGTAATCGTAACCTATTTCTACGTGGAAAAGAAATTCGTGAATTCTAACTTACTCTGGAACTCCAAGAGCTGCGATCAACGTGAGCGTCTCTACTTAGCGGCTTGATTAAGGACAGCACATCGAGTCATGTTTCTCATATGCATGTGACTCGTATGTCCATATCTTGTACAAGTATGAGGAAGATAGAAGAAATGCAAAAGAAGGCTTTCAAAATTACGGAAGGTGGATTTGTATGAAACATCAAACTGGACCGACTTTTCTAATTTCTCAGCCGCCAGTATGGTCATTCGCCGGCACTAGAAAGGAACACCGGGCGAATATGTAATGAATGCATCGGAATCATTCTCACGAAAGAGGAACATTGTGGATTCAGAAAAGCTATGGGTACTAAGCATCAGTACTGCAAAAATTTTCGTTCCTGTTGAAATCAACCAGGATCACTTATTCGGATGGTTGACCTCGCATAAAAATGATCATTATGTCCTCCGAACAATCAATTTGCCGAAAAAGTTGGTTATCAATTAGTTCACGTTTCGTAAAAGTTTTTCCAATTTTATCGACTTTTCCGTCATCTTGAATGTTGATACCCGAAAATTCATGTTGCTGAGGCTAGCCTATTAATTCATTACGTTGTGTGTTTTTAATCTCTAAGAATTGTTGCCTCGTAAATTTCAAAAATATTTTTATTGTTTACGTTAATATATCTTAATTTGCAATTTTGACAAAAAACACATCTTTCAGATTTTTTGACTTAAGTAAGTTATTATAAAGAAAAAGTACTGTAAATTAAGTGATGGGGGAAAGTAATATGAAACGGTAGGGCATGCAACCGACTTCTACCCCGAGTCTCCCCAAAAAATCCGTAACACAAGGTCATCTCTGAAGATATGCGCCAGATACTTTAGTGCGATTTTCAGATTTTTTGAGACTCAATTGCTAGAAGTCTTGAGGCTAAGAGGATTTTACGTACTATCATTTAATGTCAGAAGCTTAAATGATATTTCCAAATGAATAATCCAGGAATACATACAGTGCCACTATTGGATGTTTTCTAAGACGAAATTCAAATGAGTTACTTACTGATTACCGAATTAAAATCCCACTACTATCGGAATTCAAATATTATCGTGTGAATGACTGGATCATAGTCTCATTTGCGAAGACACAGTAAGATGGAAACAGTCAACAATGATGACTTTTTAAAATTAGAATTTCAATAATTGTCACGATTGAGTAAAATTTGGTTAATTGCCTCAGAGATATCCTTATTTGTATAAATCGGTGAACCTTTTAGCAATTTTTTACAATAATTTTTTTAAATAATTTAAAAAATAATGTAGTTCAGTAATTTTCCTCCGGATGGCAGGATAGGGAGTTTACAATGCCACCAAGTAGGTGAGTCACGGGACCTCAAAATCAAATCGATTTCACACACTCTTTTTTCGAATTAAAAAATTTTTTTTTTAACAATTAAAAAATATCAGTTGAGGAAGCCTGCTGCGTGGATTGCGAACGAGTTCCCTCGGAGTATGGCTATTCCAATCTTTTGTCTTAGCCATAGCCCTTCTCGTTGATCCCTTTTCTTTCTGGCAAGCAATCCTCCGAGTTCTTGCAAGAATTCAGCCGTCATTGGACCAACGGCTCCCGATGATCGGTCGCAACAGGAGTAAATCGGTAGCGATCCCCGAGGCAAGAATATTTCTTGATTTTTAGGTTTTCCGCGTCGAAGCAGCTGCTCCAGGTGTCTGAACAGATTTAAAAATGTTCGTGCTTGAGAACGTGTCTATGCAAGTTGCGTCCCAGACCAAAGATCTTCCAGACGTGAAGGGGAAAAGGGTCATCCCGTCAGGTCTCTTCCCATCTCCTCGATCAAGACCCACTGGTTCAAGCTGTGCTGGGAAGCCTGAAGCCTTCAGAGCTCTGACGATCACATCATTCAGAGCAGCATGACGTGGTCCCCTTCCGGCGCTTCTTCTGCAGGACAGCGGGTGCAATCCTTTCGCATCGACTGTTTTCCCGCATCGGCATCGGTGCTCCTGGCAAACGTCTAGTCCCAGCCTTTGTCCGATTCCAATCCTCAAAGAATCGTCGTCCAAAAAGGTCCCGAGGTTTGGGCAAGGTATTGCACCAAGCCATGCTCCACTCCCTCGACTTGAAGCTGACACCAAACAAGCCAGACGATGTTGATTTGCTTCTTCTTAAGGTCTTCCAAAATTTTGAAGCAGACAATGTCATCCCAATTACTTTGCTTCGTTGTGTCTTCGGGATTTTGAGTCCGGACCCGTTCCATTTCCGACAAGCTTCGTCAAATGACTCATTCCAGCAAGTCCAATTGTGTTATGAAGGACTTGCCGTGTCAAATGGCTGCAGCTTGAGAGAGACGATAGGTATGCCGGGTACGCAACCTCCAGCGCCGATCTCATTCCGACACCCCCAAATCCAGAGGGAAGCTTCATTGTTTCCAACCAAGTTCGTCGAAGCGGACGTTAATTAGTGACTCAACTGTTTGCTTGAGAGACTTGTCTATTGAAAGTAGAATGTCATATTGTTCGTAGCAGGGTGAACATCGGAGTAGATATAAAAGCTTGGGTAGTCCGATGTTGTTTCTCATCAGGAAGAATGATGTGTGAGAGTCCAGACATGACAATCTTTTCGCAAAGCGTGTTAATTCTTCATTTTTGAAAAGTAGATGGTTCTTGAGTTCTTCTTCGCTTAGTGGTCTTCCGAGGAAATATAAGTTATCAACTGGCACAGTCAGGATCCCATGAAGCAGTTCATTAAAAGACTCTTTGATAGAGAGGAAGTCGGTGTATGGATATGAGACATTTATTAGCTCTGATTTGTTAACATTGATGTCCAAGCCCAAATGTTTTAAAGCGGGTAACGCTTTACGTAATGAATTGTATGTTTCTTTGAACGATCCTCCAATTGTGGCATCATCGAGGTACCAGAGATTTAGCTGAGCATCAATTGACTCACAACCTCATCAATGGTCAAGGCAAATAATAGAGGTCCGAGCGGATCTCCTTGTTGTACACCCGTTTTTGATTTAATAATTTCATTTTCAAAAACCAAAGACGTATCTTCCCATAGGATAGATTGACAAGAGGGAAAAGCTTTGGAGCCCTCTTCCAACACGTTTTCATAATTTCGTCTCTTCTGAGAGAATTAAAGGCATTCGTTATGTCCAACTTGATTCCAATGCATTCATTTGAAATATTTTTCTGTGTGAAGAAACGCCTTGCTGCATGAACCGCAACCTCACATCCGTTCTGGATACTAACACCCATTTGTTTAGGAAAGAACTCCTCTCCGAGTTGTCGCTCACCATGGTCGATGCTACTTTTGCTGCAAGTCTTCTAAAATAGTTCCCGACCGCAATGGGGCGGATTCCTCCGTTGGGTTTTTTGAAAGCAAGTAGCCTTGCAGAGAAGAGCAATTCTCTGGCATATTTTGGGATGTCGCCGTTAACCATTTTTCTGATTAGGTCCGTAATTGATTTGACAAGACAGCGTCCAGCTTCCGAGGTGTAAGTGGACGTAAGGTCCTTAATATGGCCAGGACGTAACCCTTCCAAGCCTCCACCGCTGCTAGCCGCGAAGGAAGTTATTCCGTGGCGCACTTCGGATTCAGTAATGATTATCTCCTGGGTTCCTTCAGGATTCAAAAACTTTTCATAGTCAGTCGGTGCATCTGGATGCTTTAGTATTAAGGTATTTAGGACCTCGGGGTACAAGACAATACTGTGTCATCGGATGTGATAACTCGTAAGGCTGCCCGCACGTCGCCTTCCAGAAGTTTCCGGTTTACTCTCTCCTTTAGTTTGTTGGGGGCATCTTTGATGAATGCTCCTCTGGTTTCGACCTCATTGACATTAAGTGGATGTTCAAGTATTGCGTGTATGTTATGACAGCTAAAATTCATTATGTTTCGTTTCAGTTTCCCGGATAAGTTGAGTCGGGAGTTTGTTTCTTTATTATTGTCCTCAGATTCCTTTGTAGGTATTCCGAGTGCGACAGGTGCAAAGCATATAAGTTTTAGCCAGGATTCCCAACTGTCAGAGGATAGTGCGTGATCAATGGCATCTGAAAGACACGTTGCTGCGGCAATTCGTACTCCTTTAGGGATTTTTACTGGGATCTTCATGGCTTTCCTGAGGTTCGAGATCTTCAAGAGAGTATGGTCTGTATGTGGCAGTGTAAAGTTTGACTGAGTTATTTTTTCCCGCCTGGGGGCCTCCATTCCAATACAAGAGGGGCACAGCCAACTCGACAGCGTCTCGGCGCAAGCTTTACTCATTTTTATGCAGCCCAGATGGGCGAATGATTCACATTGTGTGCAGTTAATCCCATATTTCCTGATGTTCGATTGTCCACATAAAAAACATACCTGATTTGTCCGTACTGGATTTGTTCTTTTGTGCAAAAAAAAATATTTTTACTAAAAAAATATTTGCAAATATTCTCGTTTTAAATTAAAAAATTTTTTATTTTTAATCAGAAAAAAATAAGTTAGCAATACCTGGCTGCTCTCATAATTAAAGAATGCATTTCCCCTGACGATTCGCAAGGAAATACGCTTAATAAGCAATTTCCTTTCTCTTCAATCATTTTTCATCTTCGAGATGAGCGATTCCGATTTGTGTTTAACAGGGTCAGTGACTGTTCATAAATGAACTGTCCACAAGAAATTTCATATTTCTTCATCTTCAGGGTCTCAATCCTTACCCTAGACTGACCCTTGGTTGGTTTCAGTCATAGCAAGGTCGGAGGGAGGGAGGCTATCTACATTGGTGTCTACAACCTTCCATGGAAGAGAGTTGTTCCGTCAGGCCCTTTTGTTAGTTAGGGCCGGTCTTAGATTTTCCAACTGGACGGGGAATCCGATCGTTTCGAGTCCACACGCAATAACTCTTGATTGTACTGTGTAATGGAATCCTTTCAGCATCCTGAGGCAGAAGAGCGTGTATACCTATAGCATTGACCATTCTTCCATATCTACATCGATGGATCACATTTCTTGGAGGGGTTCCAACAACTGTGATTCTGGAAGGACTTGAAAGTCAAAGCCATCTAAGAAAGGTGGAGTCTATACAAATATCCTCCTCCGAAATGTTTACATATCACTTGGTCAGCAAAGGTGATTCCAAGAGTCCAGGACACTTGAGTCATTACTAACCTGACTAGAGGATTTACTAGGCTCAACCTACCTATCGTGTCCTCTGAGATCCCTCTATATAATCTTTTGGCCAAATATATCGTGGAAACCCAGATATTCTCTTCGAATCTGCCGCTTTTATCAAAGTCACAAAGACAGTGGATTTGAAATGTTTACCGTACGGAAGTTGTGTCCCGTGTAGGATAAGAATCATGACGTCTTCTCCGAAAGTCTCGTAAACTGGTGACTCGAGTCCGAAGATGTAAGCTGTAGTTCCCATCCACTCTACCCAATGGAACTGAGTATTCCTGATTCGAATCATATTCCAGTGGTGTGAAAAGTAGGATCTTACGTCATAAGATGGTTTTGGAGGGTCACCAATATGATGGAAGTGACCTAAATTATCTCTGTCGTCAATATTTGTGACCTTAATTGTCTGAATTTATCACAGGTCCACTGACCACAGCCTCTATAAGCTTTGCTATTTAAAAAAGCACAGGAATTTGGGGGGTCCCTGCATTTTGTTCAGATTTTCTAAGAATCCTTTCTTCATTGAAATACTCCGTGGTGTAAAAATAAGACGATCGAATCACTCACACTGATTAACAAGGACACTTGAACTTGTATAGTTTGACACCTGAAGTACAATTGAAAGTGACCCCAACATACAATAGGTCATCCACCAAGTATTTTACCAGTCTATGGATTATGTAACTTTTCGTTTCCGTGACTTGGAAATGTATGAAGAAAATAACGGACCCATGAGATGTCGAGTAGACGTTCGCATCCAGTTCGCCTTCAACCAATGCACTGACAGAGGACCTACATTAAGACCCCCAAGTTTTTAAGGTTAGACTCGTGTGACAAAAATTCCAATGTAACATTCCAACAGTGAAAGAAACGGAAAATCAACCAACAGTGAGCTAACCTTAATTTTTTAAAGTGACCACGTGGGTTTTGCTAGAGACAGATCTAATAATCAAACTAAGATTAGGTCCACAAAAATCTTACATTATGGGAAATTTCAGAGCAATGAAAACGCCGAAAAACAGTTAAAAGAGATTTTAAAAAGAAAAATCAGCACCAAATAAGATCCCTAGAATTCATCAGCACACTTAATCAAGGACTCCAAAACTAACAGGAAAACGACTGGTATGGACACCGGGATCACTTAATTAGAGGATAACTTTTACCCTTTTTCTTGTGATTTCGGGTTAGTAAAATAAAAATAAAATAAAATTATTATTAAAAATAAGAAATAATTTAAAATTCAAATAAATACACACCCACCATTTATACTCTTGTTGTACATAATTTTGAATCATAGAATAATGAATCCTCAGCAGTACATTGAAAGTGTCTCCACCAAAGTCAACGAGTCATTGCGAGGACTCTTCATAGAAATGAACACCCACTACATTGCCAAGTAAAAAATACATTTATTCAGGCACTGGTATGAACTGGGGGAAACAATTATGACTGTTCTCCGCGAAGAAAAATTTTATCGTGAAAATATTTCTTTAATTGAAGTAAATTTAAGTTTAATTTAGTTTTATACCAATTATATCGCCAATTTTGAGACCAAACTTCTGGAAAACACTCTCGCCGACATTGCCTACCTCATTTCTGACTCAATTCATGGTGGTCTTGGGTCCTCAAATTAAGATCCCGGGGAGGCTCTGGCCTTTTTGAATGGAATTTCGGGAAAACTGGCCAAAAATAAAAGCAAAAGTGTCTGATCTCCCAGGGCTTCGTTTATTCGAGACCGGTTCTTTAGAGAAGGTGAAGGTACATGTGGGTATTAGTCAGGAAATTGTGGACAAGGTCGGAGATGAGTTGGACATTTTGGAGACCTGACTCAACTCCATGGAATTTACTTCAAACTGGGTGCGGAATACCACCGAAAAATGGGAAACCACACCAAACATGCAACTCAATTTTATGAGTTGTGCACCACCAAATATTCTTTTTGGCGGGAAATTTCTTCAAAGTGTCGTTGAAATTTCTCGGTCAGCTATCCTGTCCCCGGATATTATCAACCTACAGGAATGGCTCAAGCACAAAGCGGTGGAATCTTTGGTGGGAACAGAATTCGAGTGGATGAAGAACATGATGGAGTGTATAACCAACGGTGACTTGAAGATGCTGAAATTGATAAGACCAAAGTGCCAGGAATACGACGTACCCCAATTTTTAATTTTAGGAGGAGTTTGCTAACAACTTTGAGATTATCCAACAAAAAATATCACTTAACGCTTTGGTGATGATGCGTTTTCTAGAACATTCTAGAAAGTATTTTTCATTTGAAGAAATTTCCACGGCTACGGGGGTTGAAGTTAGTGAGGTGGAGTATCTGGTGATGAAAGCACTAGCGAAGAATGTGATTCGTGGACATATTGACCAGGTGATGGAGAGGGTGTATATTGAGTGGACATATCCTAGGATTTGTACGAAAGAGGAGGTTAGTTGTATGTGGACTGGTAGATTATGAAAATGAAAGATAAGATTTATGGCTGGGCAGAATACTTGAACAACTTTGCTACTCGTCTGGAGATGGCTGGGTCCCCCATACTTCAGCGCTTCTGAGTTTGTCCTAACATTCTTTCCTGATATTGTTTTTAACTGTCTTGTTAGTGTTTGTGTGTAGGAGTGAGTACTATTTGGTGGACTGTAGATGTTGTCATGGTGATAGTTTCTTGAAGTCTTCATCCTATTAATAGTTATGTCCTTTTTTGTGTAGTGTCATTATGTTCTGAGAATTTTGGCATAAAATTATGTTTTTTTTGTTTTATAGCTTTGGCTTCGATAGTGTCCTACCCAGGAGAGCTATTACCTTGCCTCTGTGTTTTTCCATTGAATTTGCACATACCATGGTGGACAGAAAACTATACGAGACAACAAGTAAACCGCTATGCTTTGACAAATTCGTGTTTCCAAGGTGCTTGGTGAAAGTCTTTTCTTTTCATGGATCAGCTCTTCTTTCAATCTATACGCTTTTCTATTCGGGGGATGGATTGATTCTAAGGACGGATGCATGGCTAGATATACTACTTGTTTAGTATTTTTAGGAGTAGTTGGCTGGCAATCCCGTTGTTTTGGAAATCTGATCTTGTATTTTTTTAGCATATGTTCGAAATTCCGCGATAAATACATGTGATCATTCTTTTATAAAACCATGGCGAAACTGGATAGCAGGTGGAATATCCGTGATTTTCGAAAGGAGGAACTTATGAAAATGGACATAGAGCAAAGGATCGAAACCGGTCTATCAAAGCATTTTCGGTGTTTCAGGTCCCAAATGGAACGGACGTGTACAAGTTTGAACGGAATTAAATTTGTATTAACCGTCGCAGAAAATATAAGAATTCTGGTTATTTCTAAGGGGAGAAGGAGAGACAGCCAACTTTATGGTCCTTGTGGGGGATTTTGGCGTAACATATTTTAGCCTATAGTCATCTTCGGGGAAGCTTTTGTCACCTTTGGAATGATGTCGGATCACCTCCCAGTTTTCATTACTTATGTAAATTTCCTTTTTTCTGATATCAAAATGATCCCCGTGACATTGTCATTCAAAGTTATCTTTACCCCCGGAAGGATGTCTCAATATTTAATGGGCATATAATGTTTTAGTCGTGGAAGTGCAACGACGAGTATATAGTTTCTCAAAAAACGCTAAGATGTAGAACCCGTCTCCCTCAAGTTAGTGAGCCCGGGGTTATTTAACTAACTGCCCTTAGAAGACGATGGATGTGTGTTCATTGAGTCAATGAAATGCTCGATACCTCAAGGATAATAATTTCTATGTCGGAGAAAGAAGGGTTCTCCTTGATGTTGGATGAGAATGAATGAACCAGAAAACATCAAAATACGAATTTCTAAGATTCATCTATGAATCTCGTCCAGCCAAAATTGAAAGATCTTGGAAGATCATTTATCTGAAGCTGCACATAGGACAACACCCATGTCTACGGCGGATTTTATTTAAAAGTTCAATACTCGTAGTAGGTACACGCATTTTCCTATAAAAACAAGTGTCAATCAAAAGTGAATTAAATTTGTGGCTCAGGAGAGCTGTACCAAACTAAGTTAAGGTCTCGTTGGGACATATCGAAATCACAGTTACCTAGTTCCGGTCTTTATGTATTCTCAATCACTCCATTCATTTCTAAGTTTCCTGACAATAACCCAATCGATACAATATCACAGACAAGGCCACTGAGAATCAAAAACTATAGCAAACATCCCATCCTTGAAGTTGTAGAAACCATTCCAATAGAATAAATGAAACAGATGGTTCCTATAATCGATAATTAATGAATTCTTTAATATCGAGACACGTGTGATTAATGGAGTAACAGCACCACAATTCGATAAGATTATGAAACAAATTGCAAATATGCGATGTGTATACGCCTGAGTTTCTTGAGGAAGACCAGGGAATACTGCAGGGAATAATTGAGGAAGACCAGGAATACTTCTCGTTGTCTCGACACCAATCGCGCGGAAGGACTCCATGTTTTATTTCCTTCTCCACAGGTAGATTTTAAATTTTCCTAGGATTCTACTGCGTCGACAGGTAATATAAATTAAGAACATTCGATTTAAAAAGTTTAGGGTTTATAGCGGTCAACAGTAACTCCCATATATACTCTGGATTTTGTGTGATAGATTTATTTACTCCCAGTCCCTTTGAGTGAAGGAAATTGGTGACTAGCAGGAACGTCACAACCAATTGCAGACGCTCTCAGATATCCGTCGGGTGTATGTGGTGCTGTGGAGAACTTGAGGCGAGCCTTGACAAGAAGTATTCTGGTAGTCAAGAAGGCATGATGGACAGAGTGGAAAGGAAGATTGTCGAGATTCGCTCAAATAGCCAGCAGCACTCAAGGAGATCTCCAATGTGTTTAGAAATCCGATTCTTTAGGAATTCGCCCGTCAATTAAGTATATTCAGTTCCCAAGTAAAGAGTAAATGGCCGCCGCCGAAATAGGAGGACCTAATTACGCCAAGCAAAATAAGTAAAAAAATCATATTCTACTATCCCTTGGATTCATGTAAGTGCGCACAATCAGCGTCGTCCTTGGATAAAATTAACAAAAGACTACGCTTTTTGCTGAGTCGAAGAATCCTACTCTCGTCACCCCACTGTCGGAGCCAGTTGCGCGATCTGAAATAACCTGTCATCAGTCCCTCATCAACTTCCTGCGTAGGCACAAGTCCAGACACTCCCGGGAAGCGGTTGGATCTTTCGTGAGCACAAGATTAAGATGGCGAGAGAAATAAGGGGAACTATGATCACCTAATTAGGTTACTAATGCTAGAGATTAGTCCACCAGATCGGTTCAATGATCCAAATGGTCACCTAGGATCTACGTGAGACTGGATGACTTATAGAGCGTATATCGATCGCTATTGTCAGAGAAAACAACCTGGCCGCTAATCTACATGGTTTAAAATTAATTACATTGTTTTTAATAAAAAATTAAATCTAAAAAAATTTATTATTTATTTACAAGACATTTTTTCAAAGCATTAAAATCGATTCACTGATTTATTGCGTAGTGGGAACAATGGAAGTCCACAGACGGGTCGATTGATTACGGGAACTGGATTACCAAACTTTTTGACGTTTTGTTGTTTTTCTTTCTGGTGATCCCGGGGTTTTAAATAAATAATTGCAGTCTTGACTCGATCGAACATTATTTACTTAAAGGAAACTATTCCACTGTCTGCTCGAGGGCTACCAAATGTACGCCTATGTGTCTTGTAGACGTGTCAAATTCGTCCTGTTTATTACAGAGATTGGTCAACAAGATGATCAAGGCCGGAACTCTCCAGAAATCCAGCATTCCATGATTTCGGAGCAATGAGATAATACATCGTAAAATTCAGAGCAATGCTGTGTGGCATAATAAGTGAAAATGTTGCATGGAGATTTTGTGACAAGTGAAAATAATCTTCATCAACTAGAACCAGAAAACATTGAGGAAATAAGAGCCGGGGATATATCACGGGAAAGGTACTCACTTGGATTTTCTCGAATTACTGTAAGATTTCGTGATCTGTAAATATAGTTATCCTTAATTTTGCTTTCATCGTTGATATTTATATCTTTCACCTCATCATTACGACCTCTCTTCACACACCCGTTCATCTTGCTCCAAAGGATGAGCACCATTCATGATCTATAATTGGAGGTTCAGCATGAGTTATCTTCACATCAACGTGAACTGTTACAAAATGTACTTTTACGCAGAGCCATGTAGTTATAGCTCCGCTCAGGTGGACAAACACTTTATTTTAAGTAAAGTGTTATCATGACTATGAGAGAGAACCAAGGAATGCTCTTTACTTCTTTTTTGTTGGGTGTATATCCTTTATACAAGATCAAGTTCCGCAGTAAAATGTTCACTGTTGACGGCGTCACTCGTCAGGCCAAGGCATCGAGATGCGTGGAACGTTAACCGAATGTGTAGAATTAACCGAAATGTATAGGCGGGGAATCATTTATTTAGAGAGCAAGAATTACCACTATTTATTGGGAGAATGGAATGATCATTAAAGATCTTTATCAGTGACCTCCTCACCTTCTCCGTGTATTTTCTTGGAACGCACGTGCGCTCTAAATTCTTTTGTTCCTGGCAGATGCAGATCACAAGTAAATATCAGAAATAGTAACTGTGATCTCGACACGTCTTAGCAGAGTTTTCAACTTGGCTGTGTTCTACCTTTGAGCTCACATATACCCGTGATGGGTGAACTGTCTGGTACTGTGTAATGTGAACACTGAACAGTTTAGAAGATTTTAGAATTTCAAGAGTGTCTGCAATATCAATACCTCGTTTTCTATAAACGTAATCTTCTTTGACATTTGTCCTGGAGAAAATTAAAAATTTGAAGTATTTTATGATTTTCAACAGTCATCCAAAATTTTGAAAATAACTTAAACAAATCAACAACTTTTCGTTTCAATCTAACTTTTTCAGATTAAAAGAATTTTTTAAATTTGGACGTCTTTGGTAATGATTAGTATCAGTCTTACATAGTAAAGAATATTTTGACTTCCCTACTCTTTCAGTTACTTGGGAGTAGCTAAGAGAAGTCGTATTTTTTGACATAAGCACAGCCATAAGTCAATAAGATCGTCTAAAAGGACTCACACGAAAAAAGAAAAAAAGAGCATTCATTGGTAAAAAAGAGCATTCAGACATATATAAGGTGATTTTTTTACAATTTTTGAATAACGTCGGCAATTTCATTTTGTCGAAATGTGACTTGAAATTTTTGATCACTCCTAGGTCCTTTGCCTATAAAATGTTGCTGTATTCACAAGCTAAAACGACTTCAAAATTCTGTATATTACATATTTTTTAAAACATCATCGATTTTTTAAATTTCCATAAATATTGAATTTATTTTTTCATATTTATTGAAATACAATCTTTTTCCAAATTGTAGAGTTGTTCCCCAATTAACAATAACACCAGAGACCACGGTTTCGCAAACTAACTAATCACGTGATCCCAGCACGCTTTAGCAGAGACCTCAACTTGGTCCGGTGCTCCTCCCTCGACAAGGACATACACCAATTGGATTTTTTTTAAATTCATCAACTTCAGAACGATCATAAATTTGGGTTAATGACACATTACAGTGCTTTCTCATTTCTTTTTTAAACTCAGGCTGATTTTTTGATATACCAACGATTTCAGCTTTGATGTGAATAATAGTGTCATTCACCAGGGTTCCTATAATATTTCATAAGACCTTCCCGGTTATATGAAACTTGCCCATTTTGGCCAGTCCCAAAATCGGCAGATTCGTGAGGTCTTGCTGTACAATTAATCTTGGAAATTGAAAATATGAAAAATTACTACCAATCACCACCAAATATGAAAGAACCAAAATTGTCAAATTTTAGAGACTTTATTTATTTTGGTTATTTCCTATTCTAGTTTTTCGGTAGCTTAATTGTTATTGCTGTCGAATTTATTTGTTCAATCGAAGAATTCGAATATACTCCTGACCATTTTTATTAAGGTTTCCTCTTTCCCGGTGTTGATGACTACTCTTTTGACTATTCTTGTTAAGGGTCCCCACGTTCTATATTTATGTCTTTTTCAGTGCTGTCGTGATTAGCTTTATATTCGATTATCACACTGCTATCTACTTGGTTGTGCTTTATACCTCCAACAAAATTTTAGAGATGTTAGTTGAGCCACTTTTCTAATTTGACGGCCAGTGTCTGCTCGGCAACTAAAAAGGATCTATCTCTTCTCTACATCTGTGGAGGAATCTCCACGATAGCGAACATTGATGAACCTAATGTTTGGAAAGATGCGCTTCACTCCCTCTATGGGAACTGGATGTACCTTAATTGGAGATTAATTAACTCTACTTCTTAGGATCCATTGGTTCTGGAGCAAAAGATAATTAGAGGCTGACAGGCAGAACTTTTTTCCGACTGAATTATGTCGTGACGTCTCGAGTAGTCGGTCTCAGCACTATAAAGTTTGTGGAAACAATCGACTCGATTACAAGAATCCAGAAGAGCGCAATGGCTTCTGCCTCAGACAAACTTAATTGTCTCCTTTCCCCCAAAAACGACCTGAATCAAGTTATATGTTGATTACTCTATTGCACTCATCCATAGCTCTAGTACACTTAATGTCTCCATCTCCCATTCCCTTTCTTGAATTCAGGAAACATCCAATACGCGAACTGATAATGGAAGCCTGCAATGCAAAAATGTCTGAGTTTGAATCTCCAGTGGCTCAAATCAGAAAACCTTATCTATGTCTGTTTTGGGGAGAAAAAAGAGAATATTTTTAAATTTTCTTTTAAATAATAATATTTTAAAATTTAATTTAGATTTAAATTTTATAATTTTTTGTAAACTTAGTTATGCTGTTAATTTAGTTTGATTTATTAAGTGATATTGACAAATAATAAAATAAATAAAGTGATATTGACCACTTCCAAAAAAGGACACGCACTTATGTTTGTCACCACACGTGGCAAGCATTGTTCTGAAGTGCGAGAAGAGGATCAATACATTAAAATGTTTATCTGGACTATTGAAGACAGGTACCCACCCAGTCTTGATGAACATTTACAGGCAATATATCGAACCATGCTTCTCCTACACGTGTGCTTCGTGAGGAACTTCATTATCATGGACGAACACTAAGAAAATCGAAGACGTTCAAAAGAAGGCTTTCAGAATGACGGAGCGGTGGTCTTGTGGGAGACACAGAACCGGACCAACTACTCTGGAGGCCCTCATTAAACAAAACTCCAGCATGCGGGAAGGTGGCCCTGCAAATACAGTCAGCCGCCCAGTACGAGCTTGTGTGGGTACGAGGGAGGAGTACCGGGAAAGAATGAGGATTTTGGCGGAACGTATCGGGATCACGTGATAGTTAGCTTAGATTTTACCGTGGTCTTGGGTGTTAATTAAATTTTTGTTTTCTAATAATGAAAGAACCACTGTAGTATGGGGTGAATTAGACTACATAGTAATTCTCTTCCACAAAAAGCTTTTTTGTCTAGGTTCCTCCAATTTGGCCTGAAAGGAGTTGAACCCTGGCGTAGCTGATCGAGTTGAAAACGTAGGATTTTCGATATCTCCTGAGTCCACAATGAATTGGATCGAGTTGCTATGCACAGTTTGAAGAAATGATGAAGGTTGAGATTTGTTTTACAGTTGCCTTAAAAACACTGAAAATGAAGAAGTGTGAAGAAAGTGCTCATAAAAGCTGCAACAGAGACAATTTCGTCCCCCGGAGACAAGTTCCGGAATCGACCTCAGATTCCCGGACAACGTCCTCTGAATCACTGTGCATGGGTAAGGGTTCTGCTAGAACGTGTCGGATCAGAGAATTAGTCAGTTTTACCCTTAGTCTTGATTTGGCGAAGATTTTAATATGGAAAAAGGTCCACTGGGGAAAGAAGAGACGATCTTTCTAAACTTAAAAATGAAATAGCGTCCGCTCCTCATCGCGAGGAGTTGGCTGTATATTAACCTGTCCTAGACTACTCTTGGAATGGATCTATGCTGTTTCCTCTTTCAGATTCGGTCTGGATATTTCAAAATAGAAGCAACTAGGACTTCCGAACTGAAAAGTTGATATCAACTTGGCCGGAACCCCCTCACCTGAGGAACATAAGTTCTTGTTTGAAGAATATGCAAATTTTGCTTGAGATTGGATCTTTCTCTGACAGCTTCCTGCATCTCTTTAGAGACTCGACTGACGGTGTAGCGGGTGGCCACAATTCGCTATATTAACAAGTTCTTTCCATTTTACAAGTCGAGCGTATCAGGGTCGGAGAAAACCATTGTCAGTGAAACAGCATGGCCATTCAAGCTCCGTAAATTAAGTGCTCTTAAAACTGTTTAATTTTCAATAACAAACTTAATTAATTTAATTAAAAAATTAAATTAAAAAACACGTTTTTCTAGTGACAACGTTATATTTATAAATTTAATTATTATTATTTAAGCACTTCACGAGCATGTGCAGCAAAAGAAACAGGGTTAGATGTCATTCTTTTCCATACTTCCCTGTTGTTAGCCAATGCTCTCATGTTGTCCAGGTCGTCGGCATTTTTAGATTTCTTATAAATTTAAAAAAAATAAATAGAAAAGAATCAGTAATTATACTCGTAAATTAATAGGCAAATGTTAAATATACCTTTAAATAGGGTTAAAGGTTATGCAGCTAGAATAACAGTACACTGGGTTTTTTCATACAAACCACTATAATTTATAGATTTTTTACTCACGTGGGCTGTCAAAGAAATTGTCATTGAAGGTCACGCCACATGACAGCTTTTATTTTGATCAAAAAAATTTTTTTTAATTAAAAAACATAAGGGCAAAACATTATTTAGTCGGATGCCGCCATCAATGCATGGCTGTTCCCTCTCAGAATTGCGAGCGAAATTCGCTCGAACAGCCAGCGGCGTTCGCGGAGATCTCCAGTGCACGAGATGATCCGGTTTCCGAGACGTTTAAAAAACTCGAGTGTAGAGGGGTAGGATCCAAAAGTCTCAATAGCAAGGGGAACAAATATTACATTATCGAGAAGGTCGACGTATTTTTTGAGTTTGGCCTTCACCCCTTGAAGCGCACTCGTGAAGAACGTTCTGGGCGAACGTGTCTGTACATGTCACATCCCAAACAAGTGGTTTCCCGGCCTTTAAAGAGAAATATGGTCACCCGTCCGGTCGTTTCCCGTCACTTTGTATAACCCGTCCGGTTCAAGAATGGTATCCAGCAGCATCCATTGTCCGCTTGACAATCTCATTCAGAGCCTTGTGCCTTGGAGATCTGCCAGCGCTCCTCTTGCAGGCCATAGCAGTAGTCTATCAGGATGCCACATCTGAATGGGTGAAATGCAAATACTTTCAGTCTCAGCCGCAGAGAGATACCACTTCTAGCGCATTCATTATCTAGAAAGGTGTCCAGGGCTCAATTTGGGATGGCGTTTTGTCAAGCTCCGCTCTCAGGGGAAGCTCTCGAAAGCAAACAAGCGCGTCGGTGCTGATTGGCTGATTCCAGTAGTAGTCCAAATGATTTCCACACAATAAATTGTCCAGGTTTCGCTGGCAGTCTTGTGAAGGAGGCAGGGGGAGGTTGGTGGCATTCCAGGCTTTTCGTGCGTGGATTATGTCTTGGGCAAGTGAGAATTCGTGTAGGAAGTGTAGAATCCTCTTGACCAAAGATTCACAGGCCGTGAGTGAAGACAGATGCGCAGGAAGTGAGACGTCCAAAGTACGATGGATTCCAAGACTCCCAAATCTAACTGGGAGTGTAGCTTGCTTCCATGCAGCATCGTCGAATTTGACATTAAATATTTGCTCCGTCGAGCTGAGTAAAGACAAATCAAAATGCTCAAGCTGCTCCAGTTGGGAATAGTACGGAGCTGTCCTGAGTAAATAGGCGATTCTCTGAATGTTAAGACTTCTTTTCATGAGGAATAGTGCTGAGTGTAAGTCAAGTAGCTGTAATCTGTCCAGCGATTCGCATAGAAGTTGTTTTTTCTCAAGAGGACATGCTTCATCTCATTCCTAGTGATCGGGGATCGAGGCCCAAAACCACAATTATAATAATTTTGGTAGCACCCTTGTCAAGAGGATTCTACACTCCCTCCCTGAATTCTCTACTGACAAGACGCCGGTCATGCTTGTGAAACCTGAGCTGTACCTATCAGTTTTTTTTACCTTCCATATTTTCTCAGCCGAGCCTGGACGATACCGAAATACTTTTTAGATCTGCTAGTGTCATCTAACCAACATAGCCGTGCCTGGTGTTGTCGGAGATGTCTTCCGAAAATAGAACCTGGCTCAACGCTATTCCCAATTGAGTTTTGGGTACCATTCTGGATGATAAATTTCAGGATCTCATACGACTGGTATTACAGGTCTATGTTTCACATCCGTGCCGATAGTTTTAAAAATAGAAATTAAGCTATTTTTAAATCGAATTGGTGGTTACGCTGATGGTTACATGCCACCTGTCAATCGCTGTTAAGGCCACTTGTCAAATGTCATGCTTAATGTGGGTTTGATCATTTTTAATCGTGTCGGACATATTTAATATATTTTGTCGTAACTCATGAATATTCAACATGTGCTCTAAAAAATGTTTATTTCTGTATCTGAAAATAGGCTTTGTCAAAAATAGCATGGAATATCAATTTATAGTGAGCATTCTAAATGGTGGCCCTGTTCAGACATCTTCGAGACAAGCAAAATACAAATTAATCAAAAAATCCGAGAAATTTACTGTCATCCATGGTCGATTATACCTAAAAGACGAAAAAATTGAAAAGCACAGGCTGGTTATTTGCATGGACAACGAGTCTGAAATGCGAACCATCGCGGAGTCTAGCCATAGAAATAGCCATTCGGGGATTCGTAAACTGCATCAAGAATGTTTGCACTCCTATTTTTCAATAAAACGGAAAATTATTGAAAGAATTGTCCAAGAGTGCACAATTTGCAAGTTTTTTATTCCACTTAAAGTAAAAAATTAATTTATACAATAGGTTTCCCATTCTGAATACCATGTGATTGCCAAAATACCTCAAGAACGTAACCCGTCCGGACCCAGACCACGTGGCTAATTTTAGTCTAAATTTCGAAACCTAGACACGTGTTTCAATATATTAATTAAATAGAATATTTAAAAAGTTATCATTTAGCTTATAAAACAGATTTCCGAAATTAAACTCTAACGGGGTCTTTTATCCCTCCTCTTCTGAAATTGTCTCTATGATAGACTCAAGTGTTCTGGGGACAATTTTTCTATCCGTATTTTTTTCAGTAAATTGATTCCTTTTGACTGGATCTCTTGAATTTTTATTAGTTTCGTTGCCGCCAAGTTAGATCCTCAGCAGCACATGCATAATCTATTGTTGGGTGGATATGCTGCTTGTAGTTGGTCCCGACACCTGGGGGATAAATTTTTCCACAGTTCCAAAGGAAAGCTTTGACAAAATTGATCTTTTTTGCACAGGTTGATATGATAGATTCCACATAGGCTGAGAAGCAGGGAAAAGTATCAAAAGTTACTCTCAGTATCTTCTCCGAATTCTTTTGTGGTATAGGTACTCCATTTAAGGTGACATCAATTGTTTGCGTTCTATCTTTCTATTTTTAGTGAATAGAGTGACTGCTGACTTACCGGAACATGCAATCGATTTTCACACAACCAACCAAATATGTTATTTAGTATTCCTTGTAGTCTTTCTTTAGCATGTTCGACATTTACGTCCCTAGATGCGGCAACTATGTCATCGGCATAGAAAAATTGAAGCCGCTTGGACTTGCTCAAGCCAACCGATGACCTGACGGAACCACTCTCTTCTCATGGGAAAGTGGTAAATACCTTGCCTGGGACGGCACCTGTGTCAATAGCCTCTCTCCCTCCAACCTTACAACGACTACAACTAAGCCAGGCTCTGCTTCGGAGAAGGCTGAGACCATAAAGTTAAAGAAATACACATGTTTTAGTGGACAGTTAATTTTCGAACTAGTGGCAGTGGAAACGTCAGGAATTATTAGAAGCAGGTCACTGATCCTGCTAAACAGAATCGAAGAGAAAGGAGTTGGCTCATTGAGCGCATTTCCTTGCAAATCGTAGAGGAAAACGTTCTCAATTATGAGAGTAGCTAGCAGCTGGTGGTTACGCTGCATGTTCTTCTTCGTTTCTTGTGACGCAAGTAAATTTCTCTTTGAATCAGCGTGTTAGAAAGGATGCGTGACGTTAAAATCCCTACAGATCAATAAAGGTGTAGTGCCATTAGACGATGTCTTCGATCCTTGAATTAGTATATGTCAATCTTGAATTTTGGAATGAGTGCCCTTTAATCCAGTTCACGTTAAGTTGAATAACAGAAATCCGATCCTTCAGGTTGCCTCGGTCATAAATGGGTGTCGTCAGAAACAGGGGTCCGAGAAGCCGAGACAAGGCCAAAATTGACCGAGGCGACATGTCCCCCTGGTGAAAAAAGCTAATGGTCCCTTTTTTCGATGTATCAAAAGCACACCGAGCGCCTCCAGGACTTTGACAATTGGTTGACTGAATGCCACGGAATAATTATTGATCGCTCGAGGGACTCAAGTCGAACCCAGTGAGGACTTAATTAAACATATCTGAGCAGATTAAAAATCAGAAGCCTTAGTATCAACAAGCTTCTGGAGCGTATTACACCTATCGTTGACAGAAGTGGAGCTTCCTATCACAGGAGGTTTGTCTCCGCTTGGCGCGCCTACGTTGTGGTCATCACTTGAAGTTACATTCATATCTGTATAGGATTGGACAATCCTCCTCTCCACTATTCCCATCATGCTTTCTTGACTACCGGAAGACAAAACATCTTTCACTTGTTCGGATCGACCTACTAGTTCTTTTCAAAACCAATATAACTGCCGGATCTCTGGGAGAATCCGCTCTTGACTAAGGTTTTGTTATCCACCGGTTTCTTTCACTTGAAGGTACCGGGGGGTAAACAAATAAAAATAAATAAATAACATTAAAAAATTTAATAATTTACTAAATTTGGAATATATTATAATATGGTAAACCTATTATAAATACATGTGGCGTGCAACGTGTCTGTAGTTTGGCTTTGTTGTAGTTGTGTCGAACTTTTAAGTTACCTTTCATAAAGATATCTATTTGAGATATACTTCAATATCATATATCATAGTTTTCTCAAAGGTATAGCTCAATATTATACATCAGATCTTTCATTAGTTCTGGAGGAGTATTGGCAAAATGTTCGATAGGAGAATTTTGCCAATTTCAAAAATTGTTTTTTCTTGGACTAATCAAGGATATTGAAATATTATATATTGGTTTCAATCAATGTAGTTTTCTACTTTTTTATTGAATATTGATTTTATATTGGAGATTTTCTTTTTATGTCCGTTTCAATCAATATTGATTTTTTTCTTAAAGTTTGCTTTTGATTCCCACGTTGCTCACTTATGGAAACCCACACCTCTCGTTTTTTTAACAATACTGAATATTGATTTTTCCGTAAAATTTGATTTTTGGATCTGCATTGATCACATTTTTTACAAGATTTTCTGGTCTACATTGTCTGATTAATCAACGCAACTTTTCTTCATTTTTAATGCTTCAATAAAAAAGTAATGGATAAAAACTGTTAAAATCAATATAATAAAATTTTAAGAAAAATCAAGATTCTATATTTAATTTTATCACAAAACCCGTTATCAACGATTTTCTCTTTAATTTCTACTGATTTATTACACAGCATTCCAAGAATTGATAATCCACTATTTTCGTATTTTAAAAAGAATTTTTCAAATTTCAATATGATTTATCGCGTCCAACTTTCTTTATTTTTTTCGAGTTCATTATTATCTTATTCAGAGTTTTAACAACTTGTGCTCGGATTTTTTCCAAGAATTCTTCGTCATTAAAAAAATTTTCATCATTAGTAGAAAAGTCATTGAAATCATAACTGTTGTATGAATTGATATTATCTTGGGTTTAACTCCTGTAAATTCAAGTACCTAAAAATAAAGTACTCCGCTTCTGACAGAACTATAAGTTCGACACCCGCTTTTATCGCACACCCATGTTGCATTCTCCCGCTGATGGAGAAGTGTCATCAAATGTCTTTTAAGGCATTCCTTTTCTTTCGGGTCTAACCTCATGAAGGAAGGCAACTGACTCCATTTCAGAATGTGGTAGTTCGAAGTCCTTTAGTTTTGAATATTTTCCATAACATCTCTATCACTCATCCACACAAGCCGGTAAAACTTCAAAATTTTATTCACAAAAATTTATGATAATATTTACAAATTCGGCATTGTCTATTTTTTTAATTTTGGATATTATATTCGAAAAAAAATTTCATTAATTCATTTAGAGCTTATTTCGTGAAGCATGTATTGAAAGGCTACCGTGTTTTTTATTGCATCGGACATCTGTTATTTCGACAATATTGTGTAAAACGGTATTAGTATTTGTTACACTTTCACCATATGGAGACTCAAAAGGGCTAAATATGGATTAGTCCCAAAATCTTTCGTAACTCTGAATTTTTTTTACAAATATTAATAAATTATTACCTTATCACCAGTTTTGAATGAATTTTCATTGTGTACACCCATTTTTTATTCATTTTCTTAAAATATTCTGAATCGAATTTTGGTGGATTAAAATCAAATGATACGGCGTTTCTTCTAAATTAATATTATCTTAAAGAAAACCTTTTTACCGTTCTTATTGGAAGCATGACTGTCATCGCAGTTTTCATCATTTAGTGATCCTTCACAATCTGAAAAATATATTAATCTCACTGAAACAGCCTATATCTGGATTAATCTATTTGACTACTGTGTTTTCACACAAGATGCTGTTGAATTCATATATTCCTCGATATTTGTAAAATGAAGTATTGCCTCAAAAAAGTTATTTGTTTGTATACAGATTATAAAAATAAACTGTTTTTTTGTGTTTTCCTTTCCAATTTCTTTTTTAATTCGAGAAACAGTTCCTTTTCCAATCTTGTATAATCGACAAATTTTTATTTCTGACATATTTGGTTTATTATAAAGAAAAAGAATAGTTAATTTTAATTATTCAGCTGTTTGGAGATGCACAAGCTATTCCCACGGACAACAGCCAACGAGAGCCTCTCCTTGAGCCATCTCGTCTCACGAAGATCACCAGTTTTGTCGGATAGTAGTTTTCCAAGATGATTCAGGAACTTCAGCGTTTTAGGGCCAAAGTTCCCCGAAGTTTCGCTCGCGACAGGTGTGAAAATGTACCTGTCGCTGATATCCGAATACTTAGCATTTTTCATTTCCTCTGCTTGAGAAGAAGGTCTGCCCGGTGAATTATTTTTTGATTTATTAAAGAATCGAAAATCTGTTGTTTCAAATGACGACTAAACTTCGAAGGCATGCTTACAATTATTTGAAAATTAATAAATTAAAGATAAAAATTAAATAATAGATTTTTAAATTTTCTATAGAGAAAGTGCCCCAAAAAGCGGGGTTTTTATTTTGAATTTATTGAACGAAAAATGTGAAAAAATGTAAAAGATCATTTATAATTATATTTATTTAAAAAATAGCCCCAAATACAGAGGGTGCCCCAGGGCCGGGGTTTGATTGGGGCGGGGTCCTACTGTATATTGGCAATTTTCTGTCTAGCCAATTTTTTTACAATATTGTGGCAAGTAAAGTCTGAGGACAGCGGAAGTCTAATACCTTTAAAAAATTGATAATTGCTGGATTCCTTAATTTATGGAGAGGATTGATTAGGAATACAAACACTTCTGTTATATCTGTAGCAAAATCTCTACTTGTCTCACACCATCCAAAATATTTTTCATATCTGTAGCAATGTGTATTTTTACATCAGCTTTGAAAACTGAGCAAATATTTTCAATTGGGTTGAGCATAGGGCTATAGGGACCCAATCTTAAAATTTTATTTCCGATGAATTCATTATCTCTGACAATTTCTTCAACTCCTGAATGGCATGGACAACGACGTACTTGACGGCGGTCGGGACGTCCTATCCAAATATCTTTTACATAATCCAGTACAGGTTGAGCTTCTTCTGGGAAACTGTTGTAATCGCACAAATGTTCAAAATAATGAACAACGTGTAATGTTGGGACAAATGCCAGCGCCGCAATCATGCGCATTTTCAAAGCGAATTCTGAATCTCTCTGATATAATAATTGCAATCCCTGTGATTGGATGCATCTAAATATGGATTGGGACAAATGAAAGAAACAGCCCTTCGTAATAGCATCAGGAAATATAATATTAAATCCATTTATAGCTGCTTTTTCGAAATCAGTCATAATTGTCCTCGGTGATAACGATGGCTCCAATGATTTTAATTCCGAAAAAACTTTTTTATAGCTTTCTTCCGTTCTTTTACACATTAAAATGTATATAAGTGGTAAAACATCATTATTTACTAGTCCATGAATCGTATATAATTGATTAAACAAATATGGGACTGTCTTAAAAGTACCATCCGCATACCAAAAGTTTGTAGTGGAAAGCAAATTCAGATTTTTTCTCGTTGTAAAAATTATTGTTCTGTTAACACTGTCTTCACTATCAAACAATAGAAAAGGTTCATTGGCATAAGAGTATCTGTATTCTGGAGGTATTCTTAACTGGTCTATGTTAAGTGGATTAGGAGGAGCTTGATCTTTTGCATTTCTTGAATTTCTAATGTTTCTTTTAATTAAAGAAGCTATGGGTAGTCGGGCAGACACCTCTAGTGGCAAACCCACACACACTTCAGTCGTAATAATATGTGGATTATCTTGTGATGCAAGAGCTCTTCTTTTTATTTCTTGAGTAATTCTCTTTGATTCGACATATGCAGCATCACCAGCATGATTGTGTTCGTTGACTCTTTTAATAATGATGTCTCCCTTGGTGTGTACTCTCGCTTTACATTTAATTTTGTAGTAGGATTCACATTTCCATAATGTGACTTCGCCATTAAATTTTTCAAAAACAGTAAATGTATCCATCTAAAAAAAGTTTTCTCATATTTCTATCACTCATTACAAATTGCAAAGCCATGCTGTCAAGATATAAGAAATTAGCGAAAAAATATCACTTTATAGTAATCAATTATGATAATGACGATAAAGTACAAAAGAATTCAAGGGCATTATCACCACATTACAAAAGAATTCAAGGACATTATCAACAGATTATAAGCTACTTTATCAGTTAAAAGAAACACAATTAAATGCAACCATTACTCTGATCGAGTGGCTGTTACCTCTGACTACTGCCAAGGATATCCTTGGAAAAGCCACTCGGTTTCCCGACGCTCCCTCGAGGCTTTGGTCAATAGACACCCAAGTGCTCTAAGGAAAGAGACCGTCTTGGGGCCAAAGACTCCGCTCGTCTCGACGACCACTGGCTGTACATGGAAACGGTTTAGGAGGCTGCTGTATTTCTTTATTTTTGAGTTTTCATATAAACGGGCGGCCTCTCCCGCTTTCATTGCCGACCTCAAAAGTTTCGACTGGGAAAAGCTGTCAGTACAGGCAGCATCCCAAATTAAGCATTTGCCCCGAGAGAAGGGGAAGACAGTAATTCCATCGGGTCGCTTCCCATCATCCCTACTTCAAGCCCGTTGGCTCTAGAATGGATGGGTATCCCGCCAACTCGAGGGCGCGCTTCACCACTTCATTTATAGCCTTGTGTCTAGCGAATCGACCTGCGCTTTTTCGACAAGAAGAAGTTATTGTTATAAATAAATTTATTACCATTACTCTTGTGTTTAAGATAGAGATGAATACTGTCCTCAGCACTAAAGAAAACTGGCAATTTTATGTTTCAATCGTCGTATATAGATGAATACTGACAGAGTTATTTATTTTATTATTTGTAAGCCACAGGCGTACAATCTTTGGTAAGCCTAGCAAAAACAGTCATTGGTAATTAATCCAAGGAGGGAACGCAAAAGAGAACGTCTGCTTGTGATAACTAAATTGATCCCGCCAATAATACATGGCAGGCATACGTCAACTTCTGAAGAGAGGTGAAAAAATAGGTCCCCTCTCTTCAGTTTTCATAGGTCCTACCGTCACGGATACATGATTCCTATCGCCGAATAATCTCCAAAATCGCAATTTAACTATAATATAAAAAATCAAAATTTCGACCTCTTTTTTTAAGAACCCACGTGGTCGCTTGAATTAACCGCGATGAATTTACCAGCGATGAATTTACCGGCGATGAATTTACCTCGCGATGAATTTACGGCGATGAAATTACCGCGATGAATTTACCAGCGATGAATTTACCGCGATGAATTACCGCGATGAATTTACCGGCGATGAATTACCAGCGATGAATTTACCGGCGATGAACCAGCGATGAATTACCGGCGATGAATTTACCGGTTACCGGAGCATTGTCTACTACTAGCACTACAGGAAAATTGTAAACTTGCCTGCCTTTTCGCAGACAAATTCTCACCCATTCATGGGCGGATTCTTTATTAAAGGATCCACGTTTGAATTCATAAATGAAATGTACATTGGCACCTCACGAACTTGTTGCAACGACATTAGCCCTTGTTCCTTTTTTTGATCGACCCTTTTTACGGGATATGTGCATGTTTATATTTGTTTCATCCATAAATAATATTGGAATTTCCTCCGATTGATATTCCAATAATGAAGTTATAAATTTTTTCTTTATTTAATTCACTATTGCCTTTCTCTGATTCATTAAGTAAAATATTCATTAATGAAAAATTCATTAAACAAAAAAAACTTAAGTACCTTTAAGGTTGGAAGCAAGCTTGAGTACCTTTAAGGAATCTTGGTAATCTCATCAACCAACTATAGTTGGGCCTGAAAGGCGTAATTCACGGGTAGAAAGAAAATGCATAAAGATATCTGACTGCCGCAGTTCTAATTCTACCCCAATGAATTGCTCCCATGAGACAGTTTTTTATGAGTAAAAACACCCTCCTATGGCAGACGACCCCTGTACCTTTTTGTTCAAACCCTTCTGGTGAGGATGTTTCTTTTTTAAAATCATGTCGTGAGGCCTGGATTCTTTAGCAGTTTTACCCTCAAGATGAAAAAAATTTAAACAATTTTCTATCCCAAAGTTTCATATTAAAATTGTGGACTTTCAGAAGAGAAGTATTAAAAACTGTCATCTTTCGCGAACTTACTATCTAGAAGTATTTCCACGTTCGACGAAGACCTTATATTCCATAAATCTCCAAATACCACGCATGCAATGGGGAGAGCTATACGTGAAAAATAAGTTCTTGAGAGACTCTAGAGTCTAGACAGTTTGTGTCTACTTGACGTGCATACGTATTATTCTCCTAAAGAACAGCCTCAACGTAGAGAGGCTTGCATATGTCCTAAGGACTGCTCCTTATTTCACCCAGTGTGACAAACTCGCACAGATTGACGGGATCTTCCGTTCGACAGTGGCGTGTATCTTCAACGTCCGATTCGAGGATTACTCGTGGAAGCAAGCCATACTGCTGGAGAGACTCGGAGGGCTTGGAATTCAACACTACACATTTCTCTCCCTGCATATCTCTCATTGCTAATGGTCTGTAACACCCTTGTCAAGAGGATTCTACACTCCCTCTCTGAATTCTCTATTGACTTATCAGTTCTCCCAACCTTTCATGTTTTTCAACGTGTTTAAACGATGCTGTATGTCAGAATTCTTTTGAAGATCTGCTAGTGTCATCTAACCAACATCGCCGTGTTTCTTTGTTGTCGGGAGCGTCTTCCGAGACCGTTGCCTAGCTCAACGCCTTTCTTAATGGAGTTTAGGGTACCTTTCTGTATGATGAATACGTCCGTATTGGGATCTCTTTACAACTGGGATTAAAAATCTGTGTGCCGCATTCCTGCCGATGCGGAGACCAGATCAACTATTTTGGCCTACACCCTCTCTCCAGCATGAAGAGTGCAGACTGATCTCCCAGACACATGGGCTTTAACAAAGTAGTTAGGCAAGCTTTGGACGCCGCCTTAGACCCATCCATGCTCGAATAATTGTCATGAAAGCGTGACGGGAAACCTCTTGTCTGGGCAGTCACCTACACCGACACGTTCCCTCTTGCAAACCTACTCCAGAGTGCTTCTGTTATTTGTAATAATTCAAGATTTTTTTAAAGGGTGTGTATTTTTAGCCTGTTTTCCCTCTCCTCCTTAGTTTAACCTCGTCTGAATGTAAGAGCTTTGGACTTGGTTCTCTTCATGAAAACCTCTATCTTATTCACACACTTAATTCATGCTAGGCGTTTATCTTCCTCCTCAGATAATTCATCCATTAACCTTCTTCCCAAGGTCAACATGACAGCTCCTTCCTTGTTTCCTCTAGACTCGATACCGAGGAAACAGCTCACCAGGAAGATTTATGGCTCCAACATTGCAAACAACTTGAAAATTTTGCCTGCAAACTTCCTCAACAGACGAAAAGTAATTTCACATTCAATATTTGTCACCAATTTCCGCCGAATGGGGTCCGCAAGGATCCCCTCTCTCACCCATTCTCTTCAACCTCTTTATGAGCGACATGCTTTCCCTCAGCAGCGACGATACTCTGCTCCTTGCTTATGCTGACGATTTAATCCTGGCAACAAGAGACCAGTGTATCCACACAGCGGGTACCCGTTTACAAGAGTTACTGGACAACCTGAACTTTTAGCTTAGGAGGAACCAATTCACACCAAGTCCTGAAAAGTTGTACTCCATGATTTTTACTTTCAGTAGAAGATTAACAAACTCGGCACCTTCATTGACCCTAAATGAGATAACAATTCCCTCCACAATACAACCAAAATACTGGGGATCACATATGCCTCACTAATGACCTTAAGCAAACATGTGAGCAACATCATCTCCTCTTCCCACCGAAAACTAAACTTTGTAAAAACGCTACTTGGATACTACAAAAGATGTTTCCAATTAACAGTAAATCATCTCTACTCCCAATATATACTACCTTCAATCGACTACTCGTGCGCTGCATGGGGTACTAACCTATGCTATACAAATCTAAAGAAAATAAACTCCTTCCAAGAGACAGTAACGAGGGCCCTACAAAGGTCCTCCTCGCCACTCAAGCCGACCCTTTCGAGGAACTCGTGAGAAGAATGGGCGCTCAGTCAAAACCTCCGAAAAGTGAATCGTCCATACAGGAAGTGTGTCGGCTCTCGAGAGGAGCACAAAGGAAGAATGAGGTGGATGTTAAAGGAGGCCGGGATCACCTGACGGCCCTCACTCTTTTTTATTTCGTAGGTGATTCTTGGTTTTAAATAAATAATAAATAAAACGAATTATACCATTTAAAATTTAATTAATTTAAAAAGGCAAGACTAGTGGTGCAATGTGGCTACATGATTGAAGATTTCTCTTCCTTCCCTCTGGTGGCGTCATTGGATTCACCTTACTCAAGAGACGCTCAACGCCTGGCCGTCATTCAATGGGATCAATCTATTCATTCCACTTGGAGACAATTTCGCTCCCTGGCGACGAGTTCTGGAATCGACCTCACCTTCCTTGACAACGTCCTCAGGATCACTGTTCTGCTGGTACACGTCAGGATCAAACAATTAGTTAGTTTTGTTTTACTTTGGAATAATAAGGTGAATCATATGATGCCACTATTATTTAACCTGGGGGAAACTCGATAGTCCTAAGAAAGTTCTCAACTATATTTGATTCTCCTAGACGCTGAGGGTATAGATCGTCTGATTGAGTTTAGTTTATCAATCGTGAAGGAAGATGCGACAAACCACCATTCGGTACCTGGACGATGAACCTTTCTAGCTTCTAGATAGCAAGAAGGCCTTTGCGTTGTCATATCAGAGGAGTTGCATACTCGACAAATTGGGTCTACAAATGACTGGAGACCTCTATAATAGTGAAAGAAGATAAGGGGGAGAGTAATAAAAAGAAACCTTCGACCGATGAATGCGAAGTCTAGGAATCCATGGATTACTTTTAGCAAGGACACTACTGTCAAAATGAGTTTTATCTCAACCCACTCAAGGGATCTCCACAAAAGGTTGTTAACTATTCGAGTGTATTTCCTTCCAGTCGAGGGGGATAACCATGTTGTCAGTGGTGCGATCAATTTCCTAATCATTTGAAGTGCCAAAAATATTACCTTGAATCAGCAAAAAACGCTAAAAGTCTAGACAAAATGACGCACTTCAGTGGACCATAAGTGTTCTTGTATATAATATAAAAGCAGTGGACGCGTTCCAGGAGGACCCTAACCTATGAACACTGCAACAGAGAGCGTTGTCCTGGGAGCTGTAGTTATTTCCAGGACTCGTCGCCAGGGAGGGATATTTTCTCACGGTTGAATGAATAGGTGGATCCTTTTGAATGCCGGCCAGGGATTAGACGTCTCCATAGTAAGGTGAATCCAATGACTCCGCCAGAGGGAAGAAAATCTTCAATTAGGTAGCAACATGGAGCCACATGACACCACGCAGTCAAGATATTATAACATTATTTATTTAAGCACTTCACGGGAGCCATACTAATTATAGCCCCGCATGTGCAGCAAAAGAAACAAGGTCAGATGTCATCCTTTTCCATGCTCCCCTATTCCTAGCCAAGGCTCTGATGTTGTCCAGGTCATCGGCATTTATTAGATTTTTTTGATATTGACCAGGTATTTTTGTAAGACTATTGGCAGTGTTGTTCTTGGTCTTCCACGATAGCGGCCTTCTTGGCTAACATAGTATGTTTCCATAGATATGTTAGGTGGGTATGTTAATTCTATCCTCAGCACGTGTCCGAAGGTCGCAATAACCATCTTGTGGTCGCTGACAGTCGTCGAGCCTTCATATGAACGTGCGTTTACTAGAAGGTGTTTGTCTATAGCCCGGCATATGACATAATCTATTTGGTTGTATATTGGGACCAGTTTTCCCTCTGAGTTCCTTCGCTTCCCCATCCACGTAGTTTTGTGGCAGGATGCGCAAATGCAGTGTTGCATAGGAAAAGGTTGTTTGCCATACAAAAGTGACCAAGTATTGTCCCGGGTAGGTTTCTTATTCCCCGTCCATGTTCTCCCAAGAAAACGTCATCCGGGTTATTCTTCAACCCGATTTTTGCATTCAAATCCCCAGCAATGAGTATTAGTGATGACGACTCATCTTTCGCTGCAATTTCTTATGTATAAGCACTCCTCGATATTATCGTAGGCCATTTTCGCTACTCTCCCGCCAGTGTGGCGCATAAACATTTACAATTGTCAGAAAGCTCTTCGAAGGAGGTAAGTCGTTTAGCCGGATTTGTATAACAAAGATCCTGTCATTCACACTCCATATACGGTGGACTGCACTTGTCAACTTTGAGTGGATGGCAAATCCAAATCTATAATGTTTTGAGTCGCTCGGCTGACATAAGTTACTTTCGTCTCTTGTAGACACCCAATAGATACGTCGTATCTCTCCAGGTCGTCACAGAGAATCTTCCTCGACCAGGTCGTAGATAAGCCTCTAGCATTGAACGTAAGGACCTTTAACGAGATGCATCCCTTTGTATCCATTGCCTTTTAGACATTTTTCTCAATTGCGATCCAATCAAGAAACGAGGCACGTAACCACCACACCAAAAAAATATTATAACATAAACATACATATTCAAACTTACTAATTTATGGAAATTAAGTTATAAAAAATTAAAATAAAATTTATATATTAAAATTTTAAAATCAGAATAAACTTTTCCAAGTGGAAACTGCTTCCATCAACTTTGTACAATTTATCCTATCAATCCCTAACAAAATCAGATCATCCTCGGTTAAATAAGTCAACTAATCATTAGATGAATCCTTAACCTTGTCCATTGTGTAAATGTTCTGTCCATAGAAAATTTCTTTTAGCTCTTCCAAGCCCAGGGTCTCCAGAAAGTACTCAATCTTCTCAGTCAAACAATCCTTATCCGAAACACTGGGTACCACAAATCTAGCGATCAACAGCAGCGTTTACTGGTTATAGACTTCCTTCTCAATCTCTTCAGAGTCCATGCCGTTAATATCCGACAAGATTGTAGAAACGGGGGGTCTTGCTTCAGGGAAATGACTCCAACACTGTTCGATTAATTTATAAACTCGTTTGGGACAGTTCTTTAAGTTTAAAGACAAAACCAACCACAGGGGAGGCAGTCGGTACCCCTGGTTCACTAGTCGGATCACTCGAGTATTTGACCAGTCAAAATATGGTTTGTCCCCCAAAGACATGACTTCCCAAGCGAACACTCCAAATGACCAAACATCGGAGTAAAAACTGAATCGAAAGTCAACGAAACATTCCGGCGCAGTCCATTTTACGGGTATCTTGTCGTCCTTAGATGACCCCCCAAATAGAACCTTGATTACTACAAAATCAGCGGAATTGTTGATTTTCCGTGCCAATCCGAAATCAGTGATCTTACAGGTTCCATTGCCGTCCAAAAGAACGTTCCGTGCTGCTAAATCCTGCAAGGTCACAACCATTAAGAGAACTCTGTGAATGATCCTCAACTGGAAGAGGTGACTCATCCCATCAGCCACATCCCCCAGGAATCCTAACATTTGCTCCCGCGTCAAGTTGGCTGAAAATACCTAGAAATATGGCAACGTTTAACCCTGAGGTAGTTATCCAAGGATTCGTTGCACATGAAGTCGGATAAGATCAAATTTACGTCCCCGAAGGAATCACCCCGACGAATTTAGTCACATTTTTGTGATTCAAAAGACTCAGAATATAAGCCTCGTTTACAAAGTCGACTTCTGATTTTACCGCCTTCACAGCCACATTCTGTGTCCATTTACTGTGCTTGTATCTCCCGTTATAGACTTTGTTCAGCTCCCCTATAATAATCAAAGATCCGACCTTCAAACAGACATTTGTCCAAAACGAGATTTTTATAATTCAAAAAATGTTGATTCAGTATTGAAAGGTCCAGCACTTTTGCTGAGTCTCCCATGGTCCCGGAATCGCACGACCAAGTCATACAACTGCTCGAACTCCCCCGTTTCTTCAAAAAATCTAAAATGAAGGTCATCTAAGACTTTCACGGGTGAAGAAGATGTCAGGACAGTGGTACCAAGTCTCTGAGTTTTTAACATTACGACTCTTGAATATTTTCCTAAAGTCACTCACCGAAAGCACCTGCGAGCCAAAAATAAAAAAATGAAAAATAGGACTGTGAAGACGACAAAGCCGACGACGACTGTCTTTGAGGCTTTCTCGGTGAAAAAGGCTTGTGTTAGTAAAACCACAAACTAGTTTCTCCCCGAGTTTGGGCAGTTCCAGAAAAGGCGTAAATCTTTAAGGTATACACGCCGACTTCCAGAACGGGGACCCTGATAGATCTCTTAGAGACTTTCAGGTCATCCCTTTCCTGACAGACCAGTCCCTCGGGGCAAAGTAGAACTCGCAACATTTTGTAGGATTTTGGCATTTCTGGGACTTCAATGTGCAAGTCTCCGATCGAATTGACAGACACGTGCTTAATGACCACAAGAATCCCTAAAATAAATAAAACACGGAACAGTTTCCAATCTGAAGATTGAGGGTTAATTTGTTGGCGGTAATCACCTGTTTCACGGAATCCTCAAGTACAGCCACCAGAACCAAGTTGTAGGTAACTCCGGGGTCCACGTTTGTAAGCAAAACCCTAAAATCGGAAAAATGTAAACTTTATGATTTTCCGAGTTTCGCACAATTTGTGAGCTAAGGAACACGGCATTTGAGTTTTCGGAGAAGTTATCGAACAGAAGAGTTTGTAATCCTTCAAGGTCAATGACTCTGATTGCTCCCCGTCGACTGTAATGTAGACAAGGCCGGAGTTGCCGTGAAATACGGTAGTATTGAACATCTGGAGACCCAGGGTGTTATCTTGGGAGTAAAAATTATAATCACTTAAACAGTAAAACGTTCCATCCCCCAGAAATTTCTTGACAAATCCCTTTCTGCAGAGACATTTCGTAAAGTTCACACTCTCGGAATTTTTCGGGCATCCTCTGCAGTTTTCGTTACCCTTCCAGTCTTTGTACGAATGTGGGGGACATTCTGGAATGTAAAATCACGGAAATATTGACAAAGCGGGAAATATTTACTTTTACAAATTCCTAGGGCATTTTCTAATGTGGAGCCAGCTGGGCATACACATGATCCCTTAATTTGCCGGGGCATAGCATCCAAATCACAAGTATAAGAGGGTTGATCCTTCAGGGGGACGAACCCGGGGGAGCAATGTCCTTTGATCTACGAGTAAAATGGTAGGGAACTTCAGAATTCGCCGATAAAGCTGAAGGAAAATGAGTGAAGGAGTTGATAAATTTTTTACAGCGTTTGTAGTAGATCTTTATTCTGTTCACCCCCACACAGCCGAGTTTGTTAACCACGACAAGACTCACGGTTGGGGAGAAGGAGTCAAAGACGTAAGAAAAGATCACGTTCCTTCCGGCTATTTTGTTCCCCCGGAATAATTTGTACTGAAAAATAAACAAAAAATAAACTCCGTTGACATTTCTCTTGGTTTCGTCCACCAAAAAAAGCAATATTTTTTCAACGGAGATATCTGAGCGATAAAAGAACCCCTTCAAAGTGATTTCAATGTCCACGAAAATCTTGTAACTGGGGGATCTGATCAATGGGCTAATGAACCATGAACTCCTATCCTCCTCATCCCCAATAGAACAAGTAAAGAATATCGTTTGGCCTCCAATCTTCATTGAGTACCACTAAAGTCGGCAATTTCAAACAAACTTGGCCTTGTTGAGAAGTGCTCAGAGTCCGGAAAGAACTAAGGGAATCCAACAGAGTGACTACAATACAGTAAATAATTGAAATATGAAAATAAATTGGAAAGCAATTATTGCTTGTAATTACAAGCCTGCACTAATAGATCTCGCCGCCCATCTGGAATGGCCCATTCTTACAAATAATGTTTGCTAGACAAAGGATGCTGTCAAAGGCAAATTTATTTCTCTCCAATTAAGATGTAACTGCCACGTGGCCCAAAACATGAGATTTGAAATTTAAAATAGCATATAAGACACTCACCATTTGTATTTTCAGAGTTGACAAAAATGCCAGCCAAAATCAAAACTACGGTAATTAACATAAAAATGAAGAAAACGGCGATAATCCTATTTATTTGGACAATCGCGATCGACTCGCATGAAAATCGTTTGCTAACAATGGATTGGGCAGTCGTTGTTTATTTATAAGATTATGTCCCCGACTTAGTAACAGTCGCTTGAAAATAGACTTGTTGAGAAAAAACTGTTATATTCGATTGTAATTATTAATTAAGGGACAACAGCTGCCGCGTGGAAGAGGTTTACTATGGATTTTAATCGATTATGAATATATTAGCCTTCAATTATTCAGGAAGACGTCAATATACGTCAGTAAACCATCGGAGATCGATGAATCAAATTTATAATAATTGCTTTTACAGATTTGCTTGTTTACTTAAAAGTTAGTAGCAAAATTAATGGTGGATGCTCTCATTCCTCTAACAATTTGTATGGGGGTCTGTTCTATCAGTCATCGCTGTCTTTTTCCTGACAATCAAATATCATGCAAGAGAGCGACCATCCCCCGAGATTTAAACCGCGATGGGCCTGAAAAAGAACTGTCTTCAGAGCGATTCGTGCATCTTTTCTTTACCACGTGAGGAATTTAAGGTTCCTCGCTGGAAAAATGCTTGCTTATTTATCTCACGTTTTATGAAAGTTAAATTTCCTAGCAAAAAACAAATCCCTTGGACGAACCAAGTGAAAATTTTCTGGAGTCATTTTCCTGTGAATTAAAAACAGGCGGCGATGATAGGTAGATTGCTGATATTAAACGGTGATAAGCAGATTTTTTAATTAAATGTATTAATAAAATATATTTAGTAACTAAAATATTAAACGTGCTGTCTCTGTGGATTGTCAGGATGTCTGAGTGCGGGAATAATAGAGATTCCAAATAGAACGGCCATCTGGTTTGTCCGTATCATTCTTGGGTGGATGCTTTAACATTTCCGGGAGACTATTTCGCTGCTGTCGATGAGTTCTGGCATCGACCTCGCTTCCCGGACAGTGTCCTCTGGATCACTGTGCTTGGGTGAGGGTTTTACTGGAACCCATCAGGATCGTGGGATTAGTTAGTTTGGTTTTACCATTGGTCTTTAGAATAATTAATTTAACAACAAGTAATCAAACGATAACCTTGTCACGAATAAATTTAAATTCGCCAAATTTTATATAAATCTTTTTATTAATATTTAAAAATTTTAAATAATAGAAAATAACCACGTGTGCCACATGGATCCTTGGAGATAGATATTATCTTAACGTTGTGTGGTTAAACAAATAAAATATGCCGACCACAAATAACCCGACTGAACGAAGAAACTGAGCGGTGGGGGACTAACTAATGACGGAAGTAGCATAAAAGCATGGAAATCTCATCGGAAGTGAAATACCTTTTGGGGGATCACAATGCTACAGATTATTGCGATTTCATTTGCAACTACAAAGGAAAAAATTTCCTTATTAACATGTACGTCCTCCACTCAGCTCGTGTGGAGGAATAGCCATTTTATTCCCGGCCTATCTGCTCTGTCTACCTTGAACAACCTACTCATCTGTAGGGATATGATTGCGAAGCACCAACTTTGCCCATTGAGTTAACTCTTCGCCACAAAAAGGGGACTGCTGCTATCTGAAACGGGTTATATGAAGATCATGAATGACCCATCGGAAAGCAGAACTATTTATCCCCCATTTTTTGCCACTTCAACTATAAACGTGCCAACTACCGTTTAATTACTGAAAACCTATTTAGAAGGATTCATCTGGGTGACTTCTCCTCCCTTGACAGACTGGTTGCCTACATCAACCGCACTATCTTGGAGGTAAGGGTACAGAAACGTTATATTAACCTCTTTAGTGTGCGTGGAAAGATTCCTTTGTTTAAGAATAGAATCTCCCGTGTTGCTTGTGTGGGCTTGAGAGAGGATCACCGTGTCAAGCTGAGAGCACGGTTGGAATGTGTTGTGATCACTTAGCTAGTTCCGTGTTTTTAAAGTGATCTTAGATTATTACAAATGAAGCAAGATACAAGTGTCCTGACCTCCAGTGATTCTCCCGAGGGCGAACCTACTTCTCCTCGGAAGCGGAACTCTGAAATAGTCGGCACTGGACTTACCAAAGAGTAAACCTGGGGATAATAAATAAAAGGGGAGCCTGAATGGCCATTCTGTTTCCTCCGACAATAGCTATCGATATTCGAAAACCTTAATTTTATTTTTTTCAAACATTCCCCTAAATAACTTTTTTACATGTTTTTGTGTTGTTCCTCTCATGTCGGGTCCAACCTCAGGACGTGTCCAACAAGAGCTAATGATCTCGAGATTATTAGTGTACCACACATATATATTATTTTAAATAAATTTAATTATAAATATATCATAATTAAAAAAATCTTTAATTCAAAATTCGCCTTTCGTTGAGAAACACTGTTCTAATGTATTAATTACTAGTTTTAGACGGCTCAATATGCTGTATGTGACCCGTTGTCCGAAACCCAAGTGTGATTGACTCGGAGATGATAATATCCCACTTTTTAAAGAAATTTGCAGATTATCCTCTCCAACAGTCCGATGAGGATACTGCATCCACATTTTTAAAATGGTAGTTGTGAGAGTCTCCATATTTCGATTGGGGGTTGCTTTAAAGAAACTTTGTTTAGTCCCTCTAATACCGACTCTCAATGATAAACTATATCGGCATTCTCTCCTGTGACAATACCATGATTGACAGTATGCCTCTAATCTTGAGGCATTGCATATCCATGGTTGCATAACTTTTCTTTTGGTAAGATGCTGCATTATTGTAAGAATATGATCGTTTCTGTTTGATTTTGGGCAGGTTAGTTAAGTAACCCCAGCCTTAGTCGCTTGTAGGAGACCAACGGCCATTAAGTAGGACGCAGCAAATGTCAGGTAAAATAATGTAATTTCTTCCTTATTAATGAGAAAAGTAGGGAGAAATATTTAAATTTTAATTACGGTAATTATTTTTAATTTTTTAATAATTAAATTTATTTATCAAGAAATAGTTAAAATATATACTTTCTCACTAAAAGAAATATTATTTTTTAAAGATTAAAAAAAATAGTTTTTAATTTTTAACCACGTGTCCTGTCCCTCATTGTTCTCATGACTGTGATCTTGTATACAATTATCATTAAAAGTCACTTCTTATGATAATGTTGAAAGACATTTTACTCATCAAAGAATTTCCAAAACAGAAGTCTTATTATCTGGCCTTTGGAGGACCTAAAGTCCTGGCGATTGTGCCAAATACAATGTGCCAACATTTGTGCAAGTGGGTACCCCATAAAAGTTTTTGCAAGTGGGTTCAAATCATAGGAATCGTTCCCCTAAGGTACTCCGAAAAAATAATAGCCATTTTAATTGATTTAACCGTCTCACAACTGGTCCATTCCATTTACTCTTAGCTCCTTCTGTGAATGTTAAGCTACTACTTCAACTATCCCGGGACCAAAGAAAATGAATGCATCTATCTGCTGCTAGGAACAAAGATCAAACAACAATGTGTGATGGATAGTGGTGACTGGAGTTCCATGATAGAGCAAGAATACCTACAAATATCATCAAACATTTATGCTTCCACCGTTGGGAGAGTTGCAAGAAATACGGATGAGCTAGAGGTGTTTTACGAGGACCTCTCACGTGCAGAACTATTCTTGTTTCGTTTCTTACTCATTGCTGGGGACTGAAACACAAGTGCTGGGAAAGCACATGATGAGAACTTGTATTGGGTCACATGGGAGAAGCAGAAAAAACCTTCATGGTGAATATTGGTCGAATTTTGCAACAACCAATAAATACAACCAGGTGGACTACGTAGTCTTCATATAATACCAAAAGAGATTACTAGATGATTCAAGATCTAAAGCGGTCACGTGGCCCCACGGATCACTGAATAGTTGTTATCTCCTTTGTATGGAGCGGGCTGTGGGTTTCTTTAAGGAGATTACAACACAATAGATTCGTATTGTAATACCTGGTGGGTGACGAAACAATCCGATACATTTCAAGGGATCACTAAATGTCGCAACCGACTCCCATATTCAGATAAGCTAGTCCAGTCAACCCAGAAAATCCCATAACTTCAAGTTTAATACTTGGAAAACTCCTGGCCCCGACGGAATGCCAACATTGAAGTACAGATGTCCAATAACTCTTCTTATTACCTTTTGAAAAACCATGTTAATCGTTGTCCCCAATAGAATCAATATCTACCCCCCATCAGAGTGGATTCCTCATTGGAAGGTCTACTACAAACTCGGTTGGGGGCACATGGTTAGTGGCTTTGTGCCAGAATTGTTAACGTGCATTCACGTCCTGGGTATGAATGAGGAAAATTGATCAAGGTCCTCGAAAAATTGTGTCGGTGACAACGACATCTGAGAAAAATTAACATGCGAGACAATTTTTTTCGCAAAACATAATTCACTTCGGAGATAGAAACATGCTATTTCTAAATGAAAGCGGATTTAATTTACATACATCGACAATTGATGAGTATTCTCCCATTAACATTGAACCAACATTACATCATCCTGCATCAAAGGGACAAAATGTCTTTGTGGGATCATTTCGGACACAAAAATAGAATACAGTGAACCCGCATTAATCCGAACAAAAAAAATTGGATCCCTTTCGGATTGTGAACTCAATGCTATAGAAAATGTTTTTTTTCTATAATTAAAGCAAGGCTGGATAAGATACGACCACGTGCTTCAAAGAGGGATAAATTGAAAGCAAACATTATGAGTATTTGAAATACTCTGAATAATGAAAGGGATCTTTTCGCCAGCGTGGGACCTTATAAACAGAATTTTTAAAAGGCAGAATAATTAATTTTTGATAATTTGTTGTTATTATTTTTGATTTTTATAACTTTTTTTCAATTTGAATTCTTTTTACTATGTGTCTATTTTCATATGTCTACATGTCTATTTTCTTGTGTGCATCGTTAAATGTCGAACATTCAAGGTTTGAATTCTTTGTGATTTATGGTTCGTCTTTTATTGTGATTCAGGTGATGTCTCTTACGAATACTGTCTCCGATCTACAGTTCTCAATATAATTGCCTATTAGACTTTACAAGTTATCAGTGGACGTATCTATGCTGGATATTACTTCCATGAGCATTTGAAGACTGTGGAGATGGGTACGAAATATGAGAATTGGAGATAACATATCAAACTCCTCGTTATTCTTTATAAGATGAGTTTGGAGGAGACATCGTGACTAAATTTCACAAAGGGTATTGAGATAGTTGGTCGTGGAAACGAATATTCTCATTATAGTGAAGCAACTTTGATAAAAGAGTGTCCTTGATACACGCAGATCGAACTTTCAACAAAATGCTTCTCTATCCTAAATTAAATAATTTATTAAAAATTGCAAATAATAAGAATTTGAGAATCATCAATGAAAAAAGTGGATAAATATTCAGTTACAATTGACAATTTTAGTCGACCTGAGATCTCATCACCAAGTGTCGATTTTTGATGTAGCGGGATTCCTTGCAGGAGAGCATGATGATGATTCTTAAATATAGAGTTTGAATTTTTAAATCGTCCTTTCAATGTTGTCACCTCTTTCGGTAAGTGTAGATTTTCTGCCTTACATAACCACAAAAGACTTTCTCCCCTTTTCCTATTGGGTCCTCCTTACGCTGTGGTGATGTCAAAGCTCACGCACATATCTCTTGACGTTTTTCTGAAAAATTGATGAAAATCCATAACTTATAGCCTAAACTCCACGATAGATATCAATGGTATCGATATTGTCCCTTATTCAATAAAATATCTTTCAAAACCCTATCCTATTCTTCTCTTAGAAGTTCCAGTTCCACAAGTTGGGAGGTAGCAGAGGCGTACTCTTCATCGTATACCTTCATCCCATGCTTATGTTCAATGAGCATACTTTCGAACGTTCTCTTCAGCACAACCGATTGGATGTAAGTCCTCGTTGATTCTTCAATAGATAATTTATCCATATGATTCTTGAAGCATATTGAGACAACTCCATCCCATGTCAGAACCACTGGAATAATCTTCACTTGGCATTCATAGAGCAGCGAAAGTTCATTTGCAAGAAAGTCATATTTGTGAAGATTCTCAACTTGCTTTAGTCGGTCTTGAGAGGTAATACCCACTTCGATTACTCATCTTCACTCCAGCATTGTTGTTCTATAGACACGATTCCGTCATCCTCGTTGTGGGAAATGAATGACTTCACTAACATTACTCTCATGAAAGTTCATCACATGTCGGTACTCCACTAACATGCTTTCAAGAGTTTTCCTTAACACGATAGATTGAGTATATGTCCTCGGAATTATATCCACATCCAAAACATCCATTTATGACTTGTAGAACTTACAATTCCCTCCCAAATCAAAACGATAGGAATAATTTTAACTTTCGCATTGTATAGTTGAGACAACTCTCAGCATGGAGGTCATATTCGTGAAGTTTTTCTACCTCAACAACTTTCAGCATCCCTGAGAAGTGACTCCAGCCTCTACTAAAGTAATCTCACTTGTCCTTTTATCAAAAACAAATATGTCCGGCTTGTTATGCTGTACTTTGACATCCGTCATTAGCGTCGTATGAACTCGGATCTCGACATTCTCAGTTGAGACTATTGATTGGACTGAGCGAGTCTTCAGTTTCTTTGAATATGTAATTCCATATTTACGAGACAGGTTTAAACGAAAACACCTCACCACCTCATGTAATCAATATTTAACATCCTATTGCATCTCGTTGCCAAATGATCGACTGTTTTTTGGAAGATTTACAATGATTGCAATTCGATCCTTTTTCTACAAAAACAAATTTCGGACTTGTAAAAAGCAATAAAAAGCTTCGGCTCTTGGACTATTATTCCCTCTTGCAAGCCATCCCGAAGATGATGCAATGTCAACAGTCGGTCTTTTAAATTTTTAAATAAATTATAATTAATATTTAAATTAAATTATTTTTATAAAACATACAATAAAATATTTCGAATAAATATTGTTCCAGATATTTAAATGAGAACAAACGAAAATAATCAGAAATCATTTTCGAACAATTTCCAGTTCATATCTCTCGTATTGCATTACTAATTTAAGATTATCAACATAATTCTCGAGTCATTAATCATCATTATTTTTTACAAAATATCAGCTACCAATCTATTTATTTTTGCCTTCACATCACTCCGGTTTGTGACAATGACCGTCCTTGTGATCACCCAGGAGTTTGAATTTGATAGAAGGAAGGAGCGGATAATAGCAATCACAGTTCTCATAGTATAAATCTAGAAAACAGCTATATTTTTCGTATTCTTCGGGTTTGATACGGCCGTACTGATCATTACCCTTGTGATTCTGGTGTACTCGCTACACACCATACTGTTTTTCTACTGGGTAAGTCGATTTTTTCTTTTTTAGATTCTTCAGCTGGTCAACACTGTTTTGACTTTATCCTTGGCCGTTTTTTACTTTCGGACGGTGAACACAGAGTCAGTTAATTATCCCAATCACTCTGGAGTTTAATGCTGTCACAAATACTTTCTCTTGTATTCGTTGTTGGTTGTGTCATTTACTTAATTCGTAAATCAAACGCACGTGTCGGATCTCTGGGAGCGTCCGCTCTTGGGTGTGACGGTTTTGTTAGCCACGGGTTCTTTCACTCGAAAGGACCGGGAGTAAATAATAACCAACAGGTCTGTTGAATAAAAATAGCAGAATTCCTCTAAAAATCAAACCTTACCCATCATCTCATACAAACATTACCAAAGAAGTAGTTTCTTAGTTTTCCAATGTGGAAATTTAACCTATGGAATTGGAAGGTATGGGATATTCTAGAAGGCTATAGAACAACCATTTTCCGAATTCCCCAATAATCAACTGCCCTCCCAAACTGTAGGTTTGAGGTGTATTAATGATTTGTTAGACGAGAAAACCAATATCCCCACAGTAAACAGTAGATTATATTATCCTAAGTCACCCAGTGATACGACCCACTTGGATTCCTCCAATATTATTAAAGAGAGACCAACAATCATTACAGACCACGTGGATCTTCCCAATATCCTCCAAGAAGGCCAGAATGTCAACACAACCCAAGTGATACTTCCTAATACCAACTCTGAATGCACAGACCATGTGGGGGTGCCTGATATCTCCACAAAAGGACTAAATATCAGCGTAACTTACGTGGATTCTCTTAATATTGCCAAAGGATGACCAACTATTGGGGGATACTCAGAGAAATAATTATTCTATTAATATATAGTCACTAAACTCTCCTGATTTGTTTGTTAATGTTTGTGTCGTTTATATTATAGAGCAACAACGTGTTGTTGGTTCGACTGTTAGAAGTACTGTAAAGACGATACTGAGGAGATCAAGGTTATTGAAGGCGGCTAAGGGGGATAAAATGGGGGAGAATTAGAGAACGAACACTCTGGCAAAGAATTTATTAGAGAAGGCTAAGAAGAGTGAGAGAAGACGGGAGGAACTAATTATGGAGAGAATGAGACTGTCTTGATTGCTTTTATTCTTAGAAGTCGTGAAAGACGACAAAAGAGGGCTGAACTGGTTAGATTAGCCATGTCTCAAAATCGACTCAACAAATTTTGTAAAAACATATCAATCCGAGAATACCGCAAACTCACAAAATTCGCAATAACGGAAAAACGATGGGACTCCAAGGTGGACCAATCCTCTGCTGTGAGGATACTAGAGAAGATCTTAAGCCCACGGATCTCTAGTCATGAGAAAAGGAGTAAATTCTATGTTAACGGATTCCGTAATTTCTGAAAATACCGAAGATTCTAAACTTATGGAATCCGTTATCATTGAGAACCCAGAATCGTCAGTGATTGAAAAGGGAGATGATAGTTTGAAGGTGATGTATGTAATGACAGTAGAGTTACAATATAGATGATTTAAGAAAGGACTACTTTGATGATGAGACAAACCCAAAGCATGATATTCCCGCGTGGCGATTGATATTCCTCCTACTATTAATAATGATGCTGTTTGGACTCCTTGATTTGTTTCATTACATTGCTTACTTTTTTTAACTTTTTTTGTCTGGGTCACGGTCTTCTTTAGTTCTTGATGAGTAGGCAGTTGGGAGAAACAGGGATTAATGGCTGTGTCCTTTTCTTAATAAATTTTGGTTATTACTGGGTTAAGTAATAAATGCCTAACCACGTGGTTACTGTGTATATGCGGCTCTATGGATGAGAGATTTAGAGAGGTCAGTAAAGGAATTCGAATAAACTTTATTAGTTCTGCGGTTTTGATGATTAGAATAAGTCCTCCCTTATGATTCATTAGAGAAATCAGTGATGCAGTACAGTTCAAGTACGTTAGCTAAGTCGGTCTTGGACTTGGAGGTTAAACTCATTTCGCAGATGTCAAATGATAGAGGAATATCCTCATGAGGACATTCTGGAATGTATAGAAGCAACATACACGTGATTACAAGAGCTTGGATGACACTTAACGTCCGAAGCCTTTTGCTTCCGGAAACGACCATGACTTTCTCTCCCAGTCGTCCTAATTTATGAAAAGTTCGGAAGGGTCTCAATGGGATGAACTAGCTCATTGGAAACGACAGGGAGAATGGAAGAAACCGATGACGTCATGGCCGCGGCATTCAAAACGGCGTTACAGAACTGATCAGTCTTTTCTATTTACAAATATAACTGCAGTTGTTGTGATAATCGTACAGCTGATATTGGGAGACATCAGAAGTTATGAATTTGCGAAATAGAACATATTATCCCCATTTTCTATACTTAGCTTGTAGTCTATGTAAATTCATCCTTTGTCCTCATGGATGAAATACGATGAACTTGAGCATATTCGGTTGTATTAAGAATATTCAGTTCACATGTTTGTAGAAAATGGGAGACAAACACTTTTAAGTGGACATGTCCATCAGAACCAGAGGAGGGGAAGAAAACGTCCAGTCAATGTAGTTCCAGGTACCCATTCAAAAAATGACCCCATTGACTGTGGAAGAGCATTGAACCTCTCTCACACTTCACCCTTCCACTGCACGACATGCAATTAACATCAAAGATTAAATTGAAGAATTATCATCAACTAACAGCACAGTTCCTTTATCACACTAGCGGATTATCAGAGTGTAGTGGCCTCGTGTTGTGGTTGGTTTTTTTCTCTTTTTATTGTAACACTGGTGGATTTACCAAATGGTGTTATTATTAATATTTTTTATTGAGACAATTCCATAAGCGTAGATCACCTCTATGGACAACATCAAGTGTATTCGTCGTTTTTTAATCCTACTTTACTGAAGCCATATTTCACCAAATAGGTTGACGGAAGAACAATAAAAATTGAGCTCTCATCCACAGATTAGGATATTCGTTTGGGTAGTGTATATCCAAAAATTTCTTTGATGGTTATCGAAGGCTTGAATTGCCAGATTGCAATATTATGTCTTCTTGTATCTCGATCTCAACTGTGGAAGGATTTACATCGAAAAGATCAACAATCCATGACGGAATAACTTTGTTGAAGAGATCAATGTATAATAATAATATCCGCACTTTCCGAGGAGCCATATCAGTTATAGCTCTCCTCAGGCAGAACACAGATTTTATTTAAGCAAAGAACAGTTATAATAGCTAATCGAGGGAAGATCAAGGAATGCTCTATACTTCTTTGTTTTCTTTTTCTTGGGTGTGTCTTTTATAGAAGTGAAGTTAACTGATGATGGCGTCACTAGTCAAGCCAAAACATATTGATGCGTGGATCATTCAACCAAATGTGCAGTATCGGGATTCTAACTAGCGACCTTTAGGCCTCTGGCCCGGCAACCGTCACAGATCAATACATCGTGTTTGGATAATCGTTGTAAGATGATATATGTAAACTTGTAACTCTCTTTATTTTTTGATAAATTTTGAAATTGTGATATTTCATTACGTTCAATATTAATATAATAAAGTTGCTTTGTTTGAAATTACTTAGCCTCCTGGTTTGAAATTATATTTTTTCCTTGTAATTTCTTGTCAATTTTGTTTAGTTTCTCGAAAATATAAGCCAATATCGGCTTTAGCAGTAATAAGTTTTTCAGTGAAACCTTTATCTTTCATAAACAAACTTTTGAGTCCAAAAAAGAGACAATACGATTCAGACAATTTCCCTTTGAGAGCCACCTTGCAGTCGTGTGCAGAACTAATGTTGTAAAATTATTTTCTTCACATAAAATCGAAAAAGCGGATCATGAAGTGAATGAGATTTTATTAGCCAACTAGATCAGTAGTTGGCCATAAAACTTTGTTAGTAAAAATCAAGATTTATAGCTTAAAGTGTTTAATTTATATAAATCATTAAAACCAAGAAATTGTGATTTATAGTGAACCAAGTTAGGTTCCAATAGACTATTCGGACCACAATGAAAGAAAATATTGGAGTGATCCCAGTTTCTTATATTGTCGCATCCTTTAGCGAACTCTTTCTCCTAAAATTATTCACGACGAATCATCCATTCTGCGAGGAAGGATAGGAAACCACCACATAGGGACCATCAAAGGAAGTATTAGATCAATCACCCCAATGGAAGTATCCCAGGAGTAAATACCATAACCACTACGAGTTATCTGTACAAAAAATCATGCCTAACAGAGGTAAAGAGTGAAATATTTACAATCAAAATCTATTCAGTCCCTGTTCAACAAGCATCCTCTTCTCATATGACTTTGTCTTCCTTATGTAACCCATATTCCGGTTGATAACCACCAAACTACTGTCAATCGGTATTGTTGCATAACTAGGAGACGAATACCCAAACAATGTCGTATGACTGTCATCCTCCATCAATTCCTTTGTGAAAATCAGCCACGTATCGTCTTTCCAACACATTCCTCATCCCACAGGATACTCTTTTGGCGGAAAAAAACCGTCGATTCATCAACTTCGGACTCCAACACGGTATTCGTACGTATCCTTCCAGTTATGTGGCTCACTAGGCAGGACAGTCGGCTCAGTAATACTGAGTGAGTTTACAGAAGAAATGGTGGGCATGTGACATGTCTTCACATCTTCCCTATCACGTGGGTCACCAGGCTGAACAGAAAACTCAGTAGCATCGGGAGACAATACAGAAGAAATGGTGGCATTTCCGTTCGATTACTGACCCGTTTTTGTCGCCTTTTAAACTGTTTGGCAATGGTGGAGGAAGTTGGCTGACGGAAGCAAGTTTGGTAGGTTCCGAGTCAGAAAGATCTGAGGACAACTCGTATAGGTTCTCTCTCCAGTCTACTTCCAGACCATCATAAGGAGTCACATAACGAGCACTCATTCTCTCATAGTGGTTGTAACTGACTGGATTGGTGACCCTGTACATGAACAGGTTCCAGTCAGTCTCCACAAGCCCCGCCTTCTTCCTTTCCCTTTTCTCCACCAAGTAAGCCATTGCGGACCTATAATAATGGAGACCCTCACCGACTCCAACTGCTGTCTGAACTTTATTGACTGCTTAATCACTCTGAACTGCCTTCTGTAGTACTCCCTCATCGGGTCACGTTCCTGAGAGTAAAGGACAAAAAAGTTCGCCTAAAATTAATCCAACCCAAACAGTTCGCTTCAGCTTCAATAGTCACAAATGTCTCCCACCACCTTCAATGGAACAAATAATTTTTCAGCTATGTCCTCCACGTGCACAAATTTGTGGAACTCTATCATAGACTGACTGTTATCGACCTCCTCACAGTTCTATTGGCGATAGAGCTGCTGGAAAATCTTACATACCCCCTATTTCCAGTGAGGGATCTAAATCCCCCGTATGGACTTTACAGTACGCCTACAATAAGAAAAGAGCATACTCTTAGGCTCACATCACTCCCCTCCGCCATAGTCAACATCTCCAGGCTGTGGCTGAAAGCACAGGACAGGTGGAAAGCAGTCTCACACTCTCCACAGCACATTGTAGACAAACCCCCGACAGTTGTCGACAGAGGGAGCTGAAGCCATACCGCTTGGATGGGATATCCGCAATCCCAACCACCGGTTCCATGAGCACGTGGTCAGCGACTGAGACTTCGGGAATCCACAGAACACAGCTCAGATGGAACCAATTCTCCTTCCCGTCGGACTTGAAGGCCCCTGTTTTGCCGCCACATAAAAAGCACGTGGGTTCGGTTCCATCACCTCTTCAAATAAATTCGGCTCAATTTTCCCACTTTCTGTTTAAATTTATATAAATACTTTTGCTGCGGTTGTACTTGGAGAGGAAAAGTTGGTCAAGGCTGTCAATGTCATAGGTAGGGGTGAGGAAATACTCCATTAGTTGTAAGTTTGGCGGAGCTTGAAGGGTGGATGGAGGTAGGTTAAGGGGTTTATGAACGAAATTTGAGGGTGTCGGGTTAGGATCGTTTGGAACCTGGACTCCTTTGTCGTACTCTGACTTCCATTTGTCCCCAGATATACGTTATCGTTCTTATCAAGAGGCTGAGTATCCATTATCACCTATACTTTTTGTCATATACCTTGAAGCTGCTTTACGGGAGTCAAAACCGATAATGGGTGAAAAGACAAACATTATTGCGTATGCTGACGACGTAGACTTTATTTCAAACGACAAAATACCGCTCACTTGCTTGATGGAAGAAGTGTCTAGAAGACTAGCCGAATGGTTCCTAACAGTAAATCCGGACAAGACTGACGTAACTGAACTCAAGAGGGAAGAAACAAGGACGGAGGAATACTGGCGCAAATGCAAAAAGCTTGGCTCCCTCCTAGGAGACCATGAAGAAATAACGAGAAGGAAAACCCTAGCACAACTGCCCTCTTCAGATTAAACCTGGCTCCACAAAAAGGGCCTTGACATTATAACAAAAACTCGATTATACAACTCGCTAGTGAAACCCATACTACTGTATAACGCTGGTACCTGGGCCTGCTCAAGAAATAAACTGAAGAGGCTTAATGCGTTTCATAGAGACCAACTACGGCATATGATGTTCGAAAGAAGTGATACGAGGATTTCATCTAATCTTTTTTATAAGAGGACGAAGACCTCAGAAATTTAATGAGATTCTGGATACACGATGGAGGCTTTTCGGCCATATTCTGCGACTGGACCTAGATGCCCCCGCGAACGTAGCCATGGAGGATTACTTCATGTTGGAGGCCCCCCGTTTCCGTGGTCGCCCAAGGACGACACTGGCAGTCGTTCTCGACGAGGACCTCAAAGAAATGGGACGGCATCTTAAAAGTGGAGAGGATCTTGACTGGTTGCGCACTGCGGCTTCGAATAGGAGGAAGTGGATGAAACTAACCAGTGATTTGCTAACTCGTGTTGCACATGCATTGTCAAGTCCTATGACATAGCGATAAGTGCTTATAATATAATAATATTACGTACCCTCAAAGTGTCTATTTTCGAATTATTACAAAGCTCACTCAGTCGCACTGAAAATGATCTTTGACTGGGTTTCCACTAATTCTTGAATCAACAATGTGTCTCCCGTCACTTCGGATGACAATTACGAACATCTACACCTCCTCCATCTTGTTGTGATGATTCCCCAACATCACTAGACATTCCCCTATCGTTCCTTCTCATGCAACTTGCATATCCTCCTACCAAAAGGTACGACGTCCTCAGCTCCACGCTTTCTTTTCGAACAAGTTCCCCTGAAACATCAGAAAGTGATTCCAGAGGGCTAAATGACTGGTCGATGAGGCATTTACTACGACATTGTCAAATACCGAGGTTCAATCTGCTATTTTCAAGAGACAATAGTAAAAGACCTCGATAAATATCATGAATATTACAGGCTAGTCCTGTTTCCTTTTGACTGCAGACTCTGTGAACATGATTGTGCATATGGATTTACTTGCTCGAGTATTCCGTTGATCGAATAAGCTTGCCTAATAGATTTAGAAGATTAACGTCAATCATTAATGTAAATTCCCTGTTTCTAAAAATTTATAAGAACTAGATATTTTCATGAGGACCTTCCAGTATATTGAGCTCTCTTCTTTCCTTCAAATAATAATTAATAAATAAATTAATTAATTAAATAAAAAATAAATATTATTCTCACACGTTTTGGTGGTTACTTTCTTGTTGTTCCTATCAGTTAAAGTGCATGATTAATATTAACTATGTCTATTGTCCCTGATGATGATAAATATTAATGAAATATTCATCAATGTACATATTCCTTCTATAAACTTATATAATCATCTATTACATTGGTGGATTATGATTTTGATTATGAAAGCTGAGGGGACAGTTCCTTACTCTAAAATAAAGTGTGTAACCTCCTATGCAATCTCCCCGTGTCCGTTGTTTGAGGGGAGGTAATACAATTTGATCCCTTCACAGCTCTAACAGCGTTGGATTGATGGTCTACGGTCGGGTCATGTAGAGTCAAAGCTTTCAATGAAATTTATACGTAACTGTCTGGGCGAGGAGTTATCTCCAACACAGCTGAGTGTTAGTGTACCCCACTGCTGTGAGGCCGCCGTTCATTCGACACGTTTATTTACCTTTTTCTATAATTTTAAAAGCGTAAACTTGTGAAACTTGATATCTCCAATTCGTTCAATTCCCTCAGGCGTGACTGAATGATGGAGTTCTGCGTTTCTATGACGGGTAATGAAATTGCCTAATTTGTCTATCTTATGTAAGGATTAAGAGTTCCTTGTCTTATAAGATCACACTCTTGGCTCTTTTACTTCGAAGGCCATTTCCTACTATTTTTTGTACCTTGCAAGTTGCTACGCCTTGGTCGAATCAATCTAATGTTTTTAAACAGGATTGTGTCTGGATCCTGTATTCACAATTTCGGGGTCCTGACTCAATGTTCTCTCAGTTCGCGGAGTTAGTACTGTGTTGGATGACGATATTGTTGGAGTTGCTCTTCCAATACTTCACTACAGGCTTCCCTTTTTGTCCCACGTCCTACCGTCGGGGACATCACTTCATTCTTTAGCGAAATAGTTTTCATAATGTAATCTTTATCAGAGGATTTGGTCAGAAAAAAAGGTAGGAAGATCTCTTTTAATTACTGTGTCTTGCAGAAGGAATCGTCGTTTCATGGGTGGGATCTGTTGACAAGAATTGACCTTCGCTTAAAACTCCATCTTTCGGATTCGAGCCCACGACTTTGAGATCCGACGTCATCAGACGCTACGGACCGCCAGAAGACTTGGAATATAAATGATGGTAGATGAACTAGACAAATATCTATTAACCACCTAAAGTATGTTTTAAATTATTTTATTATTAAAATAAAATATAAAATTGGTAATATTTAAAATATTGAGAATATAAAAAATTTGAAAATGGGTCATATATGTTACCTTAATATTGAACTAATTTTTAGTTTATCTTATATTTTTAATTTCATTCAGTATTAAATGTTGACAAAATACCAAATCAATCCAATCTGATAAAAATAAAATTATAACCTGGATATCACTCTTCAAAAATAAAGTAACAGCCATCCTCAGTGGTACAATACGAATCATTATTCAAAAGAAAGTAAATTGTTTTTGCTTATAAAAGCCAGAGTTTACATTCGTAAATGCAACTTTTTTCAGTTATATGAAGTCTCACTGGTATATAGCGACTTAAGAGTTGAAAAAAGCAACATTACGTTAGAAATGTTGGATCTAAGGTTTCAGTTTCTTAGAAATTACAAAATCTCTGATTTTATTGGTACAGGTTAGTTTGTCGTATCATGATTAGCTCATGATTGTCTGTTGGACGTGAATAAGAGGAAGAAGAGAAAGTCATACAGTTTCATACGTGACAAGAAACCGATGATTATAGGAATTATTATTACTTCACTTTTCATCATTTCGTTGATAACATATTTCAATGTGAACAAAATTAGAAGCAAAGATCACCCTCAAGTAGATTCGATCCTCTTAAATTGAATATATAGTTTACTAACTTATTAGAATATTAATTTGGCTGTGTTTTCATTATTACCTTTTTCTATAGTGAAGTGCAACCTGAGGCAACTGAGATATATTATTGACCTAAAACTAGGTTATTCTCTTATATGTGTCAATCATGTCAATTTTTGTCAAAATTAACTTTTAGCAATTTTTTTAATTGATGGATAACTTATTAAGGAAAGAAAAGAGAACAAATGATCATATAGTGGCTGCCCTGACTGCATGGCTATTCCTTCTCATGATGGCGAGGAGATTCGCTCGAATAAGCACCGGCGCTCACCAGGGTCTCCAGATCGTGTAGAAATCCGATTCCCTAGACAACTTAAGAATTCCTGTGTCGCAAACGCAAGGGAACCAAACGTCTCAACGGCGAGTGGAACAAACAAAAATCCTTGTGCAGGACTGCGTACTTTTCCCGTTTCAACCTCTCGTCCTTCTCAGCGGTAGAACAGGTTCCAAAGACATTGTGCATGATAAAAAGTGCATGATAAAGCTTAATTTTTTGTAATTTTAACAAACCTTATTTACAAAAAAAAGTAGAGAGGGTATTTTTGATGCTTCTCACTAAAAGTCCTGCCATATCTTGGACTATCCTCTGGGACCTCAGACCGCTCTTATGGTTCATTCCTTGCTGCGACATACGAGTCATGATAGTATCTCAGCTTAAAATGCCTGTCGAATTTATAGCTTTGTAAATACTGTTATAGATAAGTGGAGAATCTGTTAAAATCACTTGGGGATCTTTGTTGTACCGCATCAGCCTTTATTAGCGATAGTTCAAAATTCTTGAGTCGTTTGCTAGATGTACGCTAAATATAATTTATCCTCTCTGTGAGTCAGAGTCCATTCCTGGTAGACCGAGAAGTTGTATCCAGATTAACGGTTGCACTCAAACCCTTCCGTAACCATCGGAAATGAAGAAACAGTCGTTTTTTGTTGTTGTGGAAACTTATCCTAGGAATTTTTCATAGAAACGTAGGTCCCACCACCAAGAATATTGAAGACGACATTCCACTGGTTAGTGAGATTGGGTAATTAACTAAAACAGAAGGACTCTGACGTTCCTTTGTACTGTGACGGAACAAGCAGATAATTGGCTGCTAATTCTGGAACTGTTCATTTGGCCGAGGGTGAAGATGTTGTCCATAACCTCCAAGACGTCAAGTGAATGAAATAGCCAATCAGTCTTTCTCGAGATCCTTGGTCACAGGTTGAATCATGGAGCCGATCTTACGAACCAACTCGTCTGCTTGGGGGCCAAGGATTCCTGACGTTTCCACCGCGAATGGAACAAAAAGATACTCCTCCGAAATTCTCTGGTACTTCCTCCTCTTCAGCCAATATTGACATTTATTTTATTTATTTTTTAATACATAATATGACTGATAAATTCCTCCGTAGATCATTTTTAATAATACTTCCAGCCATCTCTATATTAAAAATCCATTTCTATCAAAATTATAGCTAATTTTATTTTAATAAAATTTTTACCATAATGTTCAACAATTTCAAGATAATTTTTCCCTTCTGAACAGAATTATTTGCGAAGATAGCCAATTTCTATAAAATTTTCAATTTTTATGCAAGAAATTTATTAGTGTATTCACATATATCGTAGATCAATTCTAACTTTTCCAAATCTTTAATAAATGCACTTTGCATAAGTTTTCTACACTTTTTCATAGAAGTAAAACGATATCCTAATACCCACAAACAAATTTTGAAAAATTTACTGTCCAAGTTATACAAGGAAAATCAAATTCGAATAAGCATCAGTGACCTCATTGATACTAGAGTCGGTCAATAGAATGAGAAAATCAGATATTTTTACAGTAGCACCTGTGAAATACTAATAAAATGACAGACCTGTTAGTTTGAAATGTTTATTAGACAAAAGATTAAATAAAAAGCTGTTGTTGGTTGATGACACGTTAGTATTTAATTCAAAAACTCTAAAAATTAATAAATGAAAAATAAAAATCGATAAAAATTTTAACTTTATTTATCTAAAAAATTATATTTTGACTTTTTTGACATTACCCGAAATTTTGACTTTATTGACAAAAATCGCCCTTCTCATTACTAAACGCCCAAATACAAATCTTTCGACAAAGTCAAAAATTCATTTATACTTCATTTTTGAAAAGTGAAGCTTTGACTTCTTCAAAATCGATGTCTCCTTGAACGTCGACTTGATTCAGAATATCATTTTTAGTTATTTTAAATCGTTGATTAGACCTCTTCTAACTCAGAGATCATTTCTACCATATTTCGGGAAGAAAAAATCCAAAACTAAACCTAAGAAATCAGGGGATCTAGCTTTTGAGAAGGAGATCCTAAAGAAAGTTAGTAAGACTCAAAAAGTGTAAAACTGATCATCTGGAAGCTATCCAACAATCGACCAATCATAAACCTGAAAGACAGGACTCTCCTTTGTACATTATCTGTTCATCTTCAAAATATTAGAAAAAAATTATTCTTAATATCCATACCTCCCCGTAAATTCCTTTCAACATAACTTCAAGAGAGGACTATCAAAGCAAGTTACCTGACAACCATATCTTATCTGAAACCTACAACTGGGCACCTAACGTTTTTCCCTTGTCTTCAGTTCTTTTTTACTCGTTACTAAGTGACCTAAGAGTCTAAACCTGCGAAAAACTATAATTCTTGGAAATATAAATGTTATAACTGAGACTACAAGACTTGTTCGGCCACCTAGCAGAGGGCTATAGTTGGGTTTATTGTCCCCAAACGTGGAGAATTGTCGTAAAATATTAATCCTTAAAGAAGACTGAAAAAAGCATTTGATTAATTGGCAGGATGTTTTCTCTGAGAATAACTATCGAGATCCAGTCTCCCCTTGATGACCATTTGGATCATTGAACCGATCCGACGGTCTAGGTCGTCTTGTGGGCCAAGAATTAATGACGTCTCTACATCGAAAGGGACAAACAAATGATCCATGAAATGCTTTAACATGTCGCAAGCCGTAGCCGCTACTGCGTCGAAGGTGCTCCCCAGAGTCGGGGATTGTTGAAAGATTTAATAAGTCGATCACAAGAAGTTTAGCAAAAATGATGCCCTCTCCCACACATCCACGGGTAAATTGCTGTTTTTATTTCTTGTAGGTGTTTATTCGTTTCAGAGATATCGAGGAATTCTGGAGTTCAATACTATCGTGGAAAATAGTGTTGAAGTAACGGAGCCAGACGGTCAAAATAACCCCGAAACATTTAGTAAAGGTTTTTTGCCTTTAATTGTACAAAAGATGATTTCAAGTTTAATTTTCCGAGGGTCAATCTGAATGCTCCTTAATATAAAAAAATGAATAGGAAGATGGGTTAATAGGTTCGTATTCAAAAAATGTGGGACTAACATCATACAAAGATCCTGTCACTGTCGTAGCAAAATTGTCCAACAATTTTGTCAACGTTCAAAATAGTGAAGGTTCAGTGACAAAAGTCCATTCCAGACGGCTTAGAAAATAGTTAGTTATGATTAGTTTTTTATCTCTTAAAAATTATTAACTATTATTAATTTTTAAAAATTGATTACTTTTATTTTCGACATTATTGACATTGATGAGAGTTGTCAAGGGTAGCGCATGTGGTGATATGGGCTAGTTGTTCAAAATTATTTTCCTTCTCTCCTGTTGCGTCATTGGATCCACATTACTGAGGAGACGCCCAATGCCTGGCCGGCATCAAGAGGATCCAACTATTCTTTTCCGCTGGGACAGTTTCGTTATCCGGAGACAAGTTCTGGAACGCTGGAACGAGTTAGGATTAAGGAGTTAGTTAGTTTGGTTACCGTTTGTTGTTGGAATAAATTTAATTTAGCTACAACTGCCTGGGAAACAAAAGTCGCGGGATCATTCAGACACGAAAGGTGTTGTCAGTTAATTGTAACTGAGAGAACGGGAAAGTTATAACCTGAGTTCTTTGGAGAAATGGTTTTGAGACGTGAGAGAATGTTTGATTATTTTTAGATCCTAAAGTCTTTTTTTCACACAGGGTTTTGTCTCAAGTCATTTAATTTGTTAGTAGATCACTATTGTATACCAGTGTCAGCACAAAATCCAGATCAAATAGGGGGATGAACGTAGAATTGATGCATAATTCCCAGGGAATGGACAAATAGAAAGGCGAAGTAAGCGTATTCTTCCGAACTTGATTTGAAGTTTTTCCAGGTTCCAACCTTCGGTATCTGAAGGACATTTTCGCATCATCCAGTAACTAACTTCTTGACTCGTTCCAGCGTACAAGAACTTGTCTCCAGGAAACGAAATGTACCCCGGGGAAGAATAGTGGATCCTCTTGATGCCGGCCTCAGTGAGGTGGATCTAATTGCGCCATCAAAGGGAGGGAAAATAATGGTGTCCGGCCCTCCATGATCCTGATAAGTTGTAAAGATAATTTTGTTTTTCTGAATAAAACCATAAAATAATTTATTAACATAAATTAATGATTGAACTGAGTAAAACGAGTGAATTATCTAAAAATTTATTTTTTAAATTTAAATAAATTAAATTTAAATTAAGAGGAATTTACTTGGTTGAGGTGGTGACGTGCATCACTTACCTCATTCTAAAGCGACGCTTTGGATTCTCGGAGCACTGGCATCTCGTACGCCGAACAGGAACTTGGTCGTGGAGGCTCTATCTGCTTCCGGTGATACTCGTAAAAAGTACATCGAGAAAATATCGAAACTGCTGGAAAATGTCGACTCGAATGTGTCACCTGGGCTGAATCATTAAACAAAATTGCAACTTTAAAAAAAACAACTAAATCTCAATGAACACTTGGAACCGTCCGAAGGAATTCCCAGAGACTCGAATCAAAGCATCACGCATTACTAAGTTATTTCTTTCTTGGATAAGCTCAAGAATGGAAGACCCCCTTGACGGGACAACATGAGTGCAGAATTATTGAAATACGCGGAGGCTTAGTTAATCGGCACAGTCCTGAACAGGACGTTCAATTGTCACAGTCCATTTGATGTGGAGAATGGCACCTTGATCCCAATTCAGAAACCTGGAAGAAAAGAGGAAATCTAAAATGGTAGCGACCTTACCCGTTAGCTTGGGTGGACTGGGAATCCTTTCACCAAAAAATTTGGTTTGCTCCGCGATTCCGTCCTCTTTGTGCCCCATCCGATTGATGATCAGGATGATTTTCCAACTTTAAACAGAATCGTCTGAAATCACAGATGTGGAGCAATTGAAAAGGATAATGCCTGAGCAGAAAGACCGTCACAGGACAATCTGAGAGATTTCTTAACCAATCAAACTAACACCAACGTTTGTCTAGTCACTGGAAGATGCGAATGGAGTGGCGCTTTGATCAAAGATTCCCCCGTTGATAGCGTTTGGACTTAGCTTGATGACGACACTGTCCGCACCAGTATCTCCATCAGACTTGGAGGAAGATTTGTCAGACTCACAAATGCCAGTGTGGTGGTACCGTCCACTGTTATGGACTTCATGTCCTTTCTTGTCGAAGAAGTGCTGGACGATTCCCAAGACGATTTACGTTCTACCCCATTGTTGTTGAGACAACTGGAGGAATAAGTAAGAAATCGCTTCGTTTCCTAAAGAAACTTGGACACCTAGCTACATTAAGAAGCCACGACGAACGTTTGACTCGGTGGCTTCTCCAATTGATCTCTGGTGCGACTATGAGAGACTCAACGTCAATTATTTAGGTGGGGAACACTTTTGATTGATTTTTTTATTTATTTATAAACCCGGGATCACCGAGAAAGAAAGACAAAAGAAATGTCAACTAGTTAGGTGATCCCAGTTCCCGCAACCAAACGTGCCATCCAAAGCCTGTGCGTCTCTATTGTTCCTACTGCCGAACGAAAATTCCTTTTTTGATCTTTGTAGAGGAAGCCGATTGGGGACGGAAATTTCTTAGCCAACCGATTTTCTTTTGCGTGGAATAGTGAGTTACCACATCTACGAGTTGTAGATTCCGTTAGCAGGGGAGGTATTTTTGTTCCACATTATAATCCTAGCATACGTATTGTTTTCCTTTGAAGTAAGTTTAGTATTTGGATAGTGGCCACTGATAACGTGAATCTCCACGCAGCAGAGGCATATTCCACGGCCGGCGCAATTGTCTGGCGATTTGTAATTCCGATTGCTTCGTTTATATTCACTGGGATCTTCTGGATAAGGGCCCGTGTGAATTTTGTGTTTTGTTTTTAATAAACTATTTAATTACAAATATTAATAAATAATAAATATATAATATTTTATTTATTTAACTAAAACGTGGTAATGGAAAATTCTGCCAAACGTCTAAAGTCTATTAACGGAAAATATAATCCCAGAATTGAGGAAACTGCAAAATTTGAAATAAACCCCCTATATTCGTCCTCCAAATCTGTCCATGATTACAACGAATGGCTAAATTCTAACAAAACTGATTCCTACGTCACTGATGGTTTAAAAATATCTTATTAAGATTTCATCCTCGTCAAAGAACCGTTTTCGGCCTTTCAATTTCGGAATTTCTGTTCTGATGACGACGTACTGGAGTCATTGAAGGATGAGGTGGACAATTTCGAGTACAGAGCTCACGAGACAGATCTTTTCTGCTTTAAAAGGACCGATGAACTGAATTCTGTTAAAGATGGCATTTTCGGAGCTTTTAGGTGTCATTTTGGTTTATTAAAGGGAGTTTGTGTACAACGATGTGAAGAATTGGGTGGAAGACATGTGTGGGATCAAATTTAGTGACAAAGTTGACCTATTTGCAGCAAAGTACTCTCATGGAGGTCGATCCTTTATTCTAGTATTCTAGATGTCCTCTTGTGCCATGATGACCAGGTCTCCACCAGAAAGATTGCGTTTATTTTGTACCTCTCCAAAAACTGGAAAGACGAGGACGGAGGAAAGTTGGATTTGATAGATTCAGACAGTTATTAGGTAAATGACCATTTCAGACTTTGGGAATCCAACCCACGTGACAACTTCATTAGATATAGGGTTCAACGTCTTCAACTTCTTCATAGTATGCCCCAAATCATTCCACCAGGTTGTTTCTCTCATAACTTTAGGTGGCTGAGGTCCTCACTGACAAGACTAGACTCAGCATTAGCGGGTGGTTCCACACTGATGACAGTCTCCCTTCTGACAACAGGTTATGTGACTTTTCGTCTGCTCACTGCACATTTGACGCTTCCAAAGACTTGTCTCTTTACTTAAACCCATCCTTTCTCACTGAAATAGCACGTGCCCAATTGGCACAGAATTTTGAGGAGACTTCCTACATCCTCATGACTTCATTCTTTACAGTATATGTGATTTTACTTTTTAAGACCCAAGCTTATACGAACCTAAGGGATTTCTTGGTTGGTTTGGGGGACACTGCTTGGAGGAGAGAGGGGCCGATGGATGTCCGGTATTATTGATCGTTATGGGGTAGAAATATGGATTTACTCGAAGGAGAGCATGAGATCATGGATGTGTTCAAGTCGAGGATGATGACCAAGTTTTTGAGGGATATTTCCCAACTGGAAATTTGGGATGAGGGATTCTTTGAGGTGTGGAGACTTGGAAGGGGGATGTACACTCTTCTACACAGCAAAGAAGAGGTTTTGGATGACTCGGATACTATCTGTTTCTACTTTACTGTTTGTAACACAAGTGAACTTATAATGATGAGTTTTAGACTTTGATTCTAACCAATGCGGGGGGTATGTTGTATTTGTGGACACCCAAGGAGGGGATGAGCTTGTGAGAATACCAAACAATGAAGGGAATACAGTGGGAGTAGTCTATGCTAATGCTGGGACTTCATCGTTCCTTAAATATATTAATTGTAATTTCGGGGATGACTACTTTTATGTTGTGAAGATTGTATATCCCATCATAGATGAGGGTTCTTCCGATTAATTTTATTTGTTTGTAATCATCAAATTCGTTAATTTAGTGTTTTTTCTGATTTATCAAGTCAACTTTGGGTTTTGATAAGTTGAATGTGTGAATTTGGTTGCTTACCTCCACATGAATACTCTTAATTAGAACTCCCAAAGCTCCCAGTATTTCTTCCGCAGACTACCTATACTAGAGTATTGGGAGGCAGCCTCTTCAGCTGACTCTGAGGATGGGTACGATTATTTTGCTTTCCCTATGCTCACGGAGAGGGAGAGACGAGAATCACTCCATCCTCCGTGAGGATTCTTACAGATCAAAAGTATGTACTTGATGAGTCCGAACATTCCTACACAACACTCGTTAAGTGCCACCCTACTACCCCAAACGATCACCGGATTCCCTTGACCTGGCAAATACACAATCTACTCGTTTCAGAAAAGGACGTAAAAGAATTCGTTCTCTCTTTCGTCCCAATCAGCAGTCCACGACTTGATGATCTCCGTCCGGGGCATCTCAGTGACCTTATTCATTCCACGCTACATGGAACCTCAACACATCATAATCTCTGCCAAGCAATCAAACTCTATAAAAGGGGGAGGAATACACCCCAGGTTGTGGACCTACAATAATGGAAGTTAGCCTCAAATCTTTCCCAGTCTGCAGAACTATGCATCCTAGTCTCGTCAAACACCTACAACCAGCCCAAGTAGGGGGTGGAGACTCCGAGTATCTTTGTCTCAGAAGTGTTATTAAAGATGTAAACACTCTCCACGATTGGATTGTTGGCAATCGACTTACGATTTTTGCAACCAAGTCCATCTGTTCCACTTTCACTTCGGACCTTTGTTCTAAGGATGAACCGAGTATCTTTATTGGTCCCACTCGGATTCCAGTGACAAGGTCTTCCACTGTCCTTGGAGTCAAGTACGACAGTCTACTCAATTTCAACTCCCACGCAAAAGACATGATTACCAGGGGCCTCCAGAAAATTAACGTTTTACGCGCCCTTGTCCGGAGGACTCCGAGGAACATGGACTTTTCTGTTTCTACCCTCTACCAACAAACAATCGCGCCAGCCGTTGAGTATCCCTCCGTTGCGTGGAGAATCGCGCTATCGGAGACTATGGTCCACAGAGTCAACTCAATACACCAGAAAACAATCACTATGCTTTGTCCACGTAATGGATCAACAGTCGACCAACTACTCATGAAATCTAAGTGTAGGAATCTAACTCACATCCATTCGTGAGTAAAAACTCTAACCACTTTATTATTATCTAACATCGAAAAAGGAAACATCAAGAAAGGAGGAGTTAAACCATCAATTAAGAGACTTCGACAGGAATGAGAGGTTTTTGCTGTGTTCCTTCATAGTACCACAGCTTTTCTGAATCCAATCGTTACTCTTTAATAAGAATTTGGAGAGACGTGGGTTTTCTCTCAAATTTACGTGATTTGCCGACTTCTATAGCTGATTAGTAGAAAGATAAAATTTGGAGCTGCATAATGATGAAGCTGGAATTATTGTTCAAGATTCTCACGTTGTCGAGTAATGGAGGAGTAGTTAAGGAGAGAAATTGATAATGTTAACTATATTTTCAATAATTAAAGATATTTAATAAAAATGGTAATGAAATATCTTTTATCATAGATATTTAATATATATTAAATCAAACAATTAAGATAAAAATTTAAATAAAATAAAATTTGACCTAATAAAATTTAGACTACATGAACAGAACTATTCATTATATGATAATTATAATGTTTAGCAAAATAGTCAAAATTAAATGTGATGAGAGATATATATTAATTGATTCATATGTAATTTACAAGAATCCTTCAATAGTATATATTTCGTTAACTTTAGGAATATAGTTTAACAAGGTTACAGTCTGAGAACCATTTAGATGTATGGCAAACTTTTGGTGCGGATTTGTTTTCTTTTACTTGCATAAAATTTAAACTTATTCCATATTTCTACAATGAGTTTTATACTATTGACTTAGTAACAGAAATTGATTATGGTACGTTTTTTGTTGTACTTAAGCTGGTAAGCGATATACGAATATCACAAAGATTCCTAAAACTAAATATGGGGATTACTACCGATGTGGTTATGCTCATATTAGTTTTTCGAATAATATATCTGTTACATTTTATTCAATCAAGTTGCAATATAACGATAAAAGTTTTTCGTATTATTTTACTGGAAAAGGTTTAATTAAAATTTATTTAGCTAATGACTGTAACCCAAATAATGACCCAAATACGCCTATTTGGTTTTTATTTAACCAAAATAGAATCCGAGCAGTAATAAGTGGAATTATCAAAATATCATATATTGACAATAACGAAATTGTACACGTTTGCATTGATAAGTAGATAACAAATGAACATTTCAGTGATTATTCCTATAATGTCTTAACAGAGAATTATAGTGACAATAAATATATATTGCGTGGTGAATATTCTAACATATCTATTACGGCGTATAAACAAAATGGGAATGAATATCGTATTAATAGATTTTCTGTTTGTGTTGGGTATAAAAAAAATAAATGTGTTTCGCTTAAAAAGCGATTTAAGCAAATTAAAATGGGAGGATATAATCACTGTGGATCCATCTCACAAAACTATAAAAATGTGTCTATTGAAATTTCATCTTTAAAATTACAACTTTTCCGTGATGATTTGATTTTTGAATTTATTGGAGATGGTACATAAATCCGACTGAATTTTAGATGAAGGATGCTTTGAAACACAATCATCTACAGAAATTAAAGACAAAAAATCCAAGATTAAACATCATTATGATGCAGATGGTAAGTAATCTTGACTGCAATTTAGATAAAATAAATTTTGAAAAACTTATTTCGTTTGAAACTAACGCCGTAAAAAAATTGATGAAAAATCAAATAATTGGAATCGTGTGTGTAGTTGTTGAAATAATATTCATATTTGTCATTTCGCTATTTTTATCAAACTGAAATCACAAAATGAAATACAGGAAAGCGTTGCATTAATCTCTCTAACTAACTAATTTTAATTCGTATCCCGTCTTCAATTTATTTGAATTTATTTAATTATTTGAACTAGGTCAGAAAAACTTACAAAATTTTGAATTTTGTCAATTGTAACAAAGTATACCAGATGATTTATGCCTAAATTTGGCATCGGAAGCCCCCTTGTTCAACATAATAGATCCTTGACTACCAGGGGACTATCAATTCGTCGAATCTGATAAATAATGAAAATTGTCCCTAAGCATAATTACTCTATAATCAATATTCCGGACATACTAGCAAGACAACTTTTCAAATTTATTATTTAGGCTGCCTTTACAGTCCACTTCGCTCAAATTAAATTAATAATGTGTACCAAAATAGCTTGTACGAATATGAATAGTTATTTTTTATTATTTCAAGACCAATGTAAAAACCCATAACTATTTGAACCAATATGTTCAAACGTGCCATCAACTTGGAACGACATTCGTACTGGACAGAAAACTGTTTTTTATCCGCTTGTATGCTCCGAAAGCGTCGTTTATAAGAGAAAACCAGTCTTCCGTAACTCTGTATGCCATTTCTTCCTTGGCTTAGACATCTAAATAAACACCAATACTTTGTTTCCAGTTTCAAAATTCACATTGATAGTAATAATTCCGTTTTCTGACATCACCAGTGTGGATGACGTCATATAGTATAGTTCTAAATACAAGCTTCTTATGTCCGTTGTCAAAATGACAAACCATTCGTGTTTGTCTACTGCCTCTTATAAACAGTGTCCCCTTTTCAGAGAAGTCTTTCTAAATAAAGATTCGCAAATACAGTTCCTATTATCGGGTGAGTCAGGGTCACTGAATCGCCTTCAAATATATTACTTCGTCGTTGTTATTCATCACGGAAGTTTTAAAATCGTCTAAAAATATATAAATATTTACATTACTGGGGCAATCATTATAAAAAAATCTTCCCAGACATTTTCGTATCTTCCTTCGATTAGGATTTCAATTCCAACCATTTTAAAAGTCAAATTAGGAAACACCTCCAAAACATAAAAAATTCTAAATATTTTAATTTATTTTAATAAATTGATGATTTATTAATTATTTCATTCAGGCGCCACTGAAAATCAAATTTATTTATTATTTACTTATTTTTCTAAATTATTATTTATTAACTATGGGGGAGAGCGGCTGCTGACATCACGGAGTAAGCGTTTCCGCGAATAACAGCGATACCAATTCTTTGCCTCAGCCAGACCGCTTCCCGCACGTCTTTCTTGCGGTGGGCCAATTTTCCCCCGATTTCCTTTAGGAAAGAGGCTGTAATACTTCCAGCCGCACCAGACGTCTCGATTGCTATCGGTACAAAACGGTAGCGGTCTCCAATTTTGCCATATTTTTTAATCTTGATTTTTTCGGCCATATCGGCTGCCGATCCAGCAGACTGCGCCGAGCTGAGCATCATCGAGTTCGAGAAAGAATCCACAACAGTGCAGTCCCATACGAGCGATTTTCCCTCAGTGAACGGAAAGACAGTTAACCCATCCGGTCTTTTCCCATCTCCGCGGTCCAATCCCACAGGTTCCAATACTGCCGGGAAGCCTGCCGCTTCAAGAGCTCGCAAGACAATGTTGTTCATAGCAGCATGGCGGGGTGCTCTGCCCGCACTCCTTTTGCACGAGAGCGGGTGCAGCCCTTTGGCATCGACGATCCCTCCACAGCGACATTGGTGTTCGACGCAAACATCAGCTCCCAGGCGTTGTGCGATTCCAATCCGAATACAGTCATCGTCCAATAGGGTCCCCAGGGAGGAAGACGGGAGTGCATCCAGCCACGCTCCGCTCCCATGGTTGGCGGCGGACACGAGGCATGCAAGACGATGCTGGTTGGCCTCAGACTTTAGCACGTCGAAGATATTCTTGGAGTAAATATCATCCCAGTCACGTTGCCTCGAAGGATCGTTCGGCATATCCAAACCAGTTTCACACCATTCGCAACGAGCTTCGTCGAAGACTTTTTCCCAAGAGAGTCCGGTTGTAATACGTAGGATTTCTTGGACCAAAAGGCTTCCACTTGAGAGCGATGACACATATGCTGGATAGGCGATCTCCAGCGCCGACCTGAGACCCGTTCCACCGAGGCGTGTCAAATTTATTTTATTATTTACTTATTTTTCTAAATTATTTAAAAAAAATTTATTTTACTTATTTTTCTGCCACAACTCTATTTACAGCAGAAAGAGACTGGGAATACGGACGGTCGATCTGAAAACAAATGATGGAGTTATCCCTTTAGATTTCAAAGGATCCTTTGGGTGACTTTTGACATGCATATTTTATGGAAGTACGGAAATCATCCTATTTTGAGAACTATATACAAATAATACATTGAACCATGCATTTCTTACGCTTATGGTATCAGGGGCACATTCATCTCTTGTCTTGAAGATCGAGCTAGCCGAAAAAAGCCTCCAAATCATGGAACGCTGGATATCTGGAGAGTTCCAGCCACCACTGCCTCTTGAAGCCATGATACGCATGAACTGTGGAACGCGTGGTCGTGACTGCGAAGATCCAGTCACTCGGACGATACGTCTTGTGTGGGACGAACGTCGGGACAAGTTGATGTCTCTGCTAGAGCGTGCTGAGATCACGTGATTAGTTTGTCTGTGTAACCGTGGTCTCTGGTGTTATTATTATTAACCACATGCTTACAATTTGGTAAGCCCAGCACTGTCACAATTAATTAATCCAAGAAAGGAACTCAGGAGAGGGTTTGTTTGTTCCCAATTCCATCCTCCGATAGTCCATTAGTTATCATAACTTTTGAAAAAATATGGAGTTTAACTATTCCTAATTTAATCTGTCATTTCTAAAATTCTGCTGAAAAAATCTGTTCAACAAAAAACGACCGGTTTGAGAGACTTGAACAATGTGACAACTCTGGAGACATCAAAACCCAGAAATTGTCGGATGCAGGTAGGATTTGGACTCAAATTTACACCAACCAAAATAGAAACAACCTGAATGATAACCGAGGATCACAGTATGTTGTTAATAATAAGGCCAAAAGATAATGAAGCAATGGTTCACTGTCTTGGTTATTGCAGTCCATCGTTACCGTAAGCATATGAATCCTTAGGGTTCCGCTTGTGTACTGCTCTTCGCTCTCCGTTCTACTAGTTTTTTCCATGCAACTTTCCTCCTCTTACGTCTCCGCAGTTCATCAAGGAACCCATGCATAAATTCTCAGGATCATTAGGTTAAAAGAGAAAATGAATATCTGAGATAAGTGATCTCAGGCCGACAAGGGAGAGGTCAATTTTTGGGGAAGACGGTACCGCTCTTCTCATTTGGCATGGTATCAGCTCATATTTAGAGGCTCTTCGGGTTATCTGAGAAGGAATTGTAAAGAGGGCTGTTTGGAGGGTCCCAATCAATTTTCGTTGTTGTTGAAAGACAGACCACGTGGGGTAAAATACAATTTGAAATTTTGATATTAAATAAATATGACGTTACAAAAGTATAATCTATTTAATTTTATCAGAAAATCAAATATCAGTACGAATGTGGATTATCATAAATATCAGATTTTACAAAAAATCGCAAATGGGTAAAAGCAAAGACATTTCCCACACAACCAAGGATTGTTTTAGAATACAACGAAACTGGACTTACTCAGTTTGAAATATCAAAAAAAGTCGGGTGCTCTCAGTCTTCAGTTTCCAGAATATTGAAAAAGGCCAAAATAAAACTGAATAAAAGGAGAGAGGAAATTGTAAAACTCGGAAAAACTGAGAAGCTCAGCACTCATAGATATCAGAACCGCGAAAGATTGCATAAAAATGAACAGGTCTACCAAGGAGTATTACTGGGATCTCCAAAGGTGGCGAATTTGGGTTTTAACAGTTTTTTGAATAAAATTATCATTCTACATTTTGTTAAATATTTAAGGATGATAGATTTTCAAAATAATGAAAAACTATAGCTCCCCCCCCATCCAATGGGTTCCCATAGCTGTGGTTATGGGAAAACTGTCTTTTACGTTTCTTGAAGAGGTTTCCACATCTGTGGTTTTGAAATGACTTGTCTTTCACCATTCCTTGAGGGGATCCTTACAGATGTGGTTGTGGAAGGACTTGTATCTCCGCGACTGCGACCGTGGGAACTGGAGAAGTCAGTCGTTAACTACTTTCTCGGTGTACCGGGATTAGTGAAATGAACTGAATATTCTTGTTGTCTGCAAGGATATCTTAACTCAGAGTTGAAGTATTAAATTAACGGAGGGATAAAGGAAATATACCCACGCTATCTAAGAGGACAGCATAAGTGAAGTAAAGCCAGATGAGGTCCTCAGTATCACAGTCTGCTCTAAAATGAAGGGATTTTGATTGAAAAGAAAATGTTATAATTATCTTTTTCAATTTTTACATACCTCTGGATGTGGGAACTGTGTGGACGACAGGTCTAGATTTTACTGTCCCGGAATTCTAAAATTATAAAATATCTCAATTTCCCAGGTTCAGTACTAATCATTATATCAAAATCAGTTTCCGAGCTTCCCAAATTCCTTGTTTCCTCATATGTTCCACTCACCATAAGAACGGGGAAGAGGTTCAAGTTATATGGGATTTAGTCCACCAAACTACGCCACACGCTAGATCTCTCTCGGAATCCGTATATAGTGATAATCTCGATTTTTGGATTTTTGTCATATTACAAGTGAAAGTCAGTTTAATAATGAAAAAACCACATCTCTTCCTTTTTTGTTACCACAAAAGGTCATGCAATTGGGAGACATCAGAAAACCATAAGTCCAGAACGAGAGAAATGTAGGGTTCGAATCCTGTACAGTCAAAATTGTAGTTGGATATTAAAAAATCATGTTCTTTGAATGACTGGTTTTGTTCTTTCCTTCCGATGATCGGTTTCTTCTCCTAAATTACGATCTCGGGGGGTAATAAGAGGTCCTTGTAAGTTTGTTAAATCGTTATCCTGAACAGCATAGTAGTCCTCATGCTAGTTTCCTGGTTGCATGTATAGTCTTCCATGGGTAATGGGGATTTAAAAAATTTAAAAATTGGTGATCCGAAATGGTCGACATCCCAAGCTAGTCAATTTTGAAATAACACCAAAGAGAGCTATTTTGATTGGCGTGGAGAAATCCAGCAAAAAGGACCGATTCATGTCAGTTTCAGACTACGCAACAACCTAAACCACGAGTTGACCGAATGAACTGTCCTTTTGAATCTTCATTGTGATCATCAATAAATATCATAGTACACCAATAAAGTGCGGGGGACAGTGAAATTGATTGGACTCATCAAACTATATTAATTGTTAGTAAACTCATCATCACAGTCTCCAACCTCAAAAATGATTTTTGTATCAAATGTGTTGTTTTTTCAACTACGCTGGAAGATCGTCTGAATTTTTCTATACTTTTATCAATCTGGCTTAGTCTCTTTTCTCGTTCCATTAATTTCTGAGTCTGATTGTGCAGTATTTCTGCGTGTCTGGCTAAATTTTCCTCAGGAGGTCGTGTTCCGACATTACAGTATAACGTAAATAATTTATCCTTTTAGTGCGACACGTGTATTACAGTCCAATTACAGTGCATTTAAGAATAACTGCATTTTAATAAAATCAATTTTTACGTACAAATTGATAAGATGACTGAAAGTGAGTCAACTCTAAATTCGGGTGATCCTTCACAATTTTTTGAGATGAAGGGATTTTGGAGTCCCTGGAAGAAATATTAGAACAACCACGTTGATACGAAGCATTCTCTCAATATGAAGTCCAAACGAAGTGGTGAATATATAAATAGTAAGTATTATGAGGGTATGACCAGACCACAGTAACTCCACAATAACAAATCACGTGTCCCAGTACGCTTAACAAAGATCTCAACGTGGCCAGATATTCCTCCCTCGAGCCCACACAAGTACGTATCGGCCGTATAACTGAATCCTTGTGATTCACGTTCCTTGCCTCTCACGTATTCCTTAAGTTACAACAAAATAGACTACCCACCACATCTATGCATTTTTTCCACCAACCATCCATGCCTGATAGATGATCCTAGGATGTATTTTGTGCATCAATGTTATCGAAGGGACAATCTTCCATCTTTGTAGTGGCATCAATGTCAGGTTATTATCACCAACGTCAACATTTTGGCTGAAAAAATATGTAATTTCTTCATTTTCATTGTCCCCTCTTTATGACACATTCGATCTCATCACAATTGACACCATACAGTTTTTTGGTAAAAGACAACATTAAACTTATTCCAAAATTGGCTAGAATTATGTTCTCTACAGAAGTAAGAAGGAGTAAGGTAACCTCGATCATTGCAAGCTTTGGTTAATCCTCTTCAAATATGAAAGGGCTCATAAAAAGGTTGACGAGAATGGATGAGAGAAGGGATCATACGGGACCCCATTCGGCAGAGATTTGGTGACAGAAAATTGGAATGTGAGATTACTCTTCCTCTTCATCCGTTGAGGAAGTTTGTAAGCCAAATTTTCAAGTTGTTTGGAATGATAGAGCCATGAATCTTCCTGGTGAGTAATTTCCTCGGAATCTAGTAAAAAGCCTTCTGTATGTCAATGGAACACAAAAGGTCTTTTGATGCCAAGGTTACATTGTAGGCCTTCCTTGATGAATTTCGTCAAGCAAATAAAGTGAGTGGTTTTGGACCGAGTCTTCTTAAAACCAAGTTGGAAGGATACGTCAAGGAGATAAGGTTTAATCTGATCGAGAATGAGTTTTTCCAGGATTTTTGAGGTGGAACACAGAAGGGATATTGGTCTGTGCGAAATCGGTGAGTACTTCGGCCGTCCAGGTTTAAAGATAGGCCGAATATGGGATAATTTCCATAAAGTAAGAATGGAATTCCTACTGATGGAGACTGGACAGAGCCAAGATTATTGTTATTAATAGCAATGTCCTCGGAACCAGAAAAGTTAACTAATTTGAGATTCCACTTTTGCTATGCATCTCTGGACACGCTCTGTGAGTCGATTCCATCAGAGCCAAGATGGTGAATAAAAATTATCATTTATTTAAATAAAAAATATTTAATTATTAAAATTATTTGTTAACATTTAAATACAGTTTTCCAATTTTTTGTTGACTATGCCAAGTGGCATAATTTTTCCACAATAAAACGATCCAGATAAGCTCTCTTCTTTCTAGCTCCATCTTTTCCGAAATATCTCTTCATTCTGAAAAGTACCACCAGCAGTTTATAATTACTATGAGTGATGGTGTCTCCGTAGCTTCGGGAGTCTGTTAGTAAAGCACGAAGAGATCTTTTACATATAACATAATCAATCTGGTTGTATATCCGGACATAGTCTCTATTCCCATTCTTTTTGAGTCCAGTCCACGTAGTCTTATGCCTCACATTGTGGTCGAATGCAGAATTACAAATGAAATAGTCAAACATGTTACAAAATTGAACGAGCGATTTCCTCGACATATTCCTCCTCTTCCTGTCATGTCTACCCATACAGGGTATACTCCACGGACAGTGTCCTACTTTAGCATTCCAATCACCACACAAAAAGGTCATAAACGAGCCTTTGAAATCAGAGATGGTATCCGTTAGTGACATAAAACAGATAGTTCATCGGGATTTGTAGAAACCCTCGCCATTGTGGGCGCTTAGACATTAATCACGGATATAAAGGAATTATCAGTCCTCCAACTCTTAATCTGAAGTACCGCTATTCTGTCATTGACCCTCGTGGATTCTCCCATAAAGACATTGATGTGTAGCAAAGCCAAGTCCGTAGTGGTTGCATTCGGAGTCTAGTAGTATGAGTCTAAACTTTCCGTAATTCTCCTCAACTGCATCCCTCACATTAGTCTCCTGTATACTGCATACCCTATATGATATTAAGTCACTTATCACATCCCCCCTTTTCCGTTTTTATTTTAAGCCTCGAACGTTGAATGACGTCAATGTGGACAGATTATTTGACATGTGTGAAAAGACATAATTTAAGAACCACGTCACCAGTTCAACCGAACCATCGTTCAGAGGAAGGCCTAGAGTCACCCTCCTTGTTGCTTTAAACTTAAATCTGTAAAGACTTAGAAGATCTACGGACAGATGCTCAAAGCAGAGGGCGATGGAGACGCCTAGTGAAGCAAATTTCGAAACGTGTGGCACAAACGGACCTTAGTTAATATAACGTTCTTTGGTTCTGTGAAAGTGCTCTTTAGTAATAATAATTCCAAGTAGTGGAAACGTTAGTGTGCCCTTTTGGCTCCATGGAGGTCGAATTGTTAGCGTGTGTCATGTGATTCACCATCTCTATTGGCACCAGATCTAATCCTTATATCCAAAAGAGGACCATTAGTCAACAACCATCTAAAGGAGTTACCCCAGGACGGCACTTCCTTCAAGTCAGAGCATGCGAGGACTGCTGAGGGAGGTCCGATCACCTGAATTTTTCCGTTCTGGCTATGACGGTGTTTCTCTGGTTCAATAAATTTAATTTAAAATTTAAATGAAAATAAATTTTTATATAATTTTTTATTAAAAATAAGCTTACTGTCCTACAAAACCGGTGATTAATGTTTTATTGATCTTTTTAGCGGTTTAATCAGAAAGTAATTCTCCAGTTTTTAAAAACATGATTTTATGGCAGCAATCTTTGTCACGAACAGAGTCACCATCAACAGACGTATAATCACATTAACAATTATCCTAAACGTACAGCTTGACCGGTGATCTTCACTCGATTTTGGTTGGACAGGATCCAAAATCCCTCAAACATCGACACACTCTTCCTCAGATTTTTCGATCAGTCCGAGCTCACGAGAAGAAAGACAAGACCATTCATCCATCACAAAGCCAAGAACCGATTCCGTCTATAAAGGAACGTCACCATCTCAACCTCCAACCAACCACTTGGTCCCACATAAATTCTCACAGATTGACTATGCTGGGAGTCAAAATTATAGCCTGCACATGTGTCTACTAAATTATAAACATCTGGAAATATTGCAATTTATTTACGACAAATGGCTCATTTGATGGAATGATTTCGATAGTTTTTGTGATTTTTTATACCCCATTAAAGGTGATCCAAAACAATACAGTCTCTGCTATCACAACGTGGAATTTAGCCAGTGTTCGGAGCCCAGCTTCTTTTTTAACATTTCATCAGCAAAATGTCAAGTTATAGCTGGTCTCTGTTCAACTCATGAGCTTAATTCGTTCAAAACTATGGTCGAGTGTCAACAAAGATGCGGCACTGTGAGGAAATACATTGGTGACCCTTGTTTATAGCTTAGAATCGACTAATTGTGGTAAACTGTCTGCTCAAGTCCGCAAAGCAGGCCACGAGGGTCCGTCCTGCAAGGGGAAATATTACTCAAAATTCCAGTGCTTGAATGAGTCGTTTAATTATTACTGTTTTTGCGTTAACGAGGATAACGGAATGATCAGCAGTCGCATTTTCAAGTGGAGTACCACATTTCAGGTCGACGGACAAAGTATGAAAATTCCGTGCTTGAATGTGGGCCCAGGGAACTGCAAGGCCAAACGAAAGATGCTCATTTCACTGGGGGTCACTAAATATTTACCACGATGCAGGGAAAATGGGAAGTACAAAAAAGTTCAATGCAACGTGGAAAATAGAGAACTAATCTGTGACTGTGTGGACCAGGCGACGGGCCTTAGATTCCACTGTCCTGAGCATTCTGTCGTGGAACTGCATAATATTCATTAAAATTATCTCAATTTGTTCTCCCAACTTTTAGTTCTCTACTAATATGTTATTAATTGTTTAACATCAGTTTTTGAGTTATTCAAAACTTAGCAATTCTGGTCCGCAATGGAGAAGAGGCTCTATCTCACTCATAGTGATTTACACCAGGGGCATCAAGTCTGAAATTGAAATATTAAAAGACTGGAAAGTTATCCCTTTCTCTCGCGGAAATGCTTGATTTGGGATGGAACCTGTGTCGACACTTTTTCCCAGTCGAGACTTGCCGGTTCTGCGTTGAAAGCTGAAGAGACTGCTCAGACTTTCGAGGATTTCAAGATAGAAAATACGACATCCTCTTTCAAGATAGAAAATACGACAGATTCCATGTACAGTCCGTTGCTGTCGAGAGGAGTGGAGTCTTCGAACCCAAGACAGTCTCTTTTCTAAGATCGCTTGGGTCAATGATTTCGAAAGTGAGTAATCACCCTCAGGAAGCCGAATAGCTGTTCTAAAAGATTTCTCTGGCAGTTGTCAGACAAACAGCCATTCCATCCATCAGCTGGATTATTATGATTGTCTTGTTATGCAATAAATTGTTTTCTGAATTAAAAAACTTTGAGTTTTTAGTGAAGAGAATAGTTCCCTGCTAATAATGTTTATTAAAAAGTAGAAAAATTGATCCTTTTAATGGTTCATGCGATCTATCGTGACGCAACGAGAATACAAGAAAATGTAAAAACGTATTATCATTGCTTTTTCGCTGCGGATGATTCTTTTGAGGGAGAAATTTCTGGAAACGTCGAAGGAATAAAAATTATATTCATTCTCGATTTCAAATAAAATTCCGTTTAAACTTATGTTTTGATTAGTTCTTAATTCCGTTTATTACTGATTGAGGTCACGATAAACAGGGGCTCGTGTCTTTTCTAAAGAACCTAGGATGTCTGCCTACACTCAGAAGAGGATGCAATACCAAACGGCTCCCCCAATTGATTTCTCTGTTGCTATGCTAAGAGGCAACACAAGTCAATTATGTCGGCAGTGATGTCAAGGATCGTCTGTAAGAGTTCTGTCTTCCTGGTTACACATTCTCTAACTCAGTGGTTCCCAACCTTTTTGAGAGCACGGAACCCTATAGACATTTTTAATTTCATACGGAACCCTTATAAGTTTTTAACAATAATCAGTTTTTTACTAATATAAAAAATAAATGCTAGTTAGTGAGATGGTTGATGTCTCTTGCATAGCTCTGTAATATTTAGCCTGTCCTTGACAGGGATAAACGCAGGTCTTCCACATACAGTAGGTTCGCGCGGTTTTTATGCTTTATATTTGCTAATGCAGAAAATCCACTTTCACAGAGATAAGTCGTTGAAAACTGGACCAAAACTCTTAAAGCTTTGTTTGTAGGATTTTTTTGCAATCAGCCAAAACGAATCAATATCAAGCTGTAATATTCCTTTTTAGCGTTTTCTTCCTCCAATGATGGCTCGTTTTCAATTATTTCTTACTCAGCAAAAGGATTCCGCACTGAGCATAGAGTTCAACTGATATGGGTGGAAAATAATTATTCGTACATGTAAATAGTGACTCGGGTCTACAATTTGTGGAACAATTTCTTTAAAAATTCTTTCTTGCACATGAGGGAACATTTCCAAGTTTGTGATATGTCGTTTCCATATTTGTAGCTTTTTCAGAAAAGCAACTCAATGGATTTTCATTTCTTCCTTGCATGCTGCTACTGAGAACATTGAGTTCATGAAAAATATCGGCGAGGTATGCTAATTTGCAACACCAACATTCATCATTGAGGCATTCAATAAAGTCATTCAACTTCTCTTGCATCAAAAGGCCAACAATTCGTGTCTTTGATCATAGAAACGAATTAACACGTTTCCCTTTGAGAGCCATCTTGCTTCAGTAGGCAAAATCAAAATTGAGTGCATTTTCACAAAGTTTCGAGAACTGTCGCAATTTCAACGACCTTATGTGGTGTAATTAATTATTTTTACAACCATGTCCAAAGCACATTTAAGTTCCTGCCTAATAGTTTGCGACCAATCCCTTGCGATGAAGAGAACAATGCGTGTGGATAATGTTCGGATTCTTATTTTTTGCAATAGAGACATAGCCTTTAAATGGCCCAGTCATTGCTGGAGCACCATCAGTGCAGATACCCACACATGCATTCCAATACACTTTATATCCTCAAAATATGAATTTATAAGATTGAAGATGTCATATCCCTTTTTTGTTCCGAGCAACTCTTGCAGCAAAGAAAATCTTCAACAATGGATTTATGGTTTATACATCGAACGAAAACGAGGAGTTGCATTCCTCCTGTAATATCCGAGCTTTCATCCACTTGAAGCGCAAAAACACACAGATTTTTTATTCGCCGAACCAAAGTGGTTTCAATGTCATCAGACATATCCTTGATGCGTCTGCTCACAGATTTATTAGAAATAGGAATTAAGTCGAGCTCAGCGACAGTAATTTCTCCGAACATTATCTTCACTACTTTGCATGCAGGAAAAATAACAGTTTCGGCGAGAGTATGCGATTTCATGTTTTTAGCGGCAATCTCAGCAACACCATAACTAGCAGTGTTTTTTCGTTTATTTTGAATTTTTTTAAAACGGGATGCTTGAACTTCATTCTGGTACAATTTCCGCATAAAATATTTATTTTTTTCTTTGAAAGTTCAGGGTGCTTGGTGGAGAAAAGACTTCTAAGGTTCGTTGGAGCCATAGGCACTATTCGCAAGTTTGTCACCGCAAACAACACAGAGGGCAATCCATCTCCCCAGTCCATGTGAAACCGAAGGCAATATAACTTTCTCGATACGATCGAACTTTAAAATGTGCACTGTCACAAGACTCCATTTAGACACGCGCAAATTAAACTAATTCGTTTTGAAAAATTATTCTTTTGAAAAAATATTTAAAAAAATTTTTTTGAACTTCGCAGAACCCGGGTTGGGAAACACTGCTCTAACCCTACAGAGTACAGTTCGGCTGCGACACTGCAGCATATCCATTGGAGAATAAAAAATTTTTATTTGAAGTTGAAGGTGACTTGTTTGAAGTGGACAACGACTTAATTGAACTGGAAAATGACTAATGTGAAGTGGAAGCCCCGTATGTCGGCAATACTCTGTTATTTTAGCATTCCCGTTGGTTTTTATAAGCTTACAAGCATGAGTGAATGTATTTGGCTTCATAAGTAGAACTGGTGGACTTTAGTGACAAAAAATCGGTAATTAGCAATCTGGTAGAAGGCTCCAAAATCTGCACTGCTTATATACACCGATCTGTTCCTCCCATCTGGGGTACAATGTGGACAAAATTCGCACTCGTCCTCATACTTCACCTTCTGTCGATTAGTGCCCCCTTACAGTCCCACTGGGAAATCTAGATTAATAAACTCACCCCTCGCTTACAGTAAGCACTCATTTCCTTCCGAATAGAACAAAAGTAGGTATTAGGGACTCGTTCTCCAAGAATATCTCATAAAGATCGACAGGCAGGTTTCTATTGAGAAGTTCTGTGCATAAGTCTTGTCCTTCCTCAAGACCCTGGGAGGTCGATTACACTCAGAAGCCATGACGTCCGTGAAACTTAGTGTTTCTCCAATTGATCTTTATTGCCAACGTGAGAGGCAACATCAATTGGCGGGGGATCAATATTTGAATTTGAATTTATTCTTGTTGTCATTGGCAACGTTTATTATAGCTTTTATTTTCAGCAAAATCAGTATTTATAAATATCCTTTATTTTTATTATTTAAAAACATAAAAAATTACTCAAACACCAAGCTTCTTCACTTACATTTTAACCTCCTTGAGTATAACCAGTGAAGAACGACGGCCATACGAAGGACGAGTCAATGCGTCTATGAGCATTCGGTGCCGGATACGTGCTTGTTTGGACTTGAGGGAGGAGCATCGTGCCAAGAGGAGCTTTCTTCTGTAGCATGTATGGATCACGTGGATAGTTAGTTTAGTGTTATCACGGTCTTTGTAAGACGACCATCCTGCCCATCTTCAATGTGACTTTAGTATCAAAGTGGTTCGTGTAGATTTCCACACTGCTCATCAAAGGATTCCGTACCTTCTTCAAGAGACGTTATGCGATCCACCTGTCTCAAGAGATTCTGAAGATTCTATTATTTTTTACGAGAAAATGGGAATATTAAAAGATATTTATTTTAAGCAAAGAACAGCTATCATAACCAATCGATGAGGGAGAATCAATGAATGTTCTTCACTTCTTTTTGTTGGTGTGAGTCCTTTTGTAGACAATCCGGTTACGAAGTGTGATGTTCACTGATGACGGCGTCACTCGTCAAGCCAAAACATTGTAGATACATGAAACCTTCAGCCGGAATGTACAGCAGTAAGGGGCCATCAGGCCTTTTGCTCGGTACTCGTTTCTAAACGAAATTTGAAGAATTTGTAGGGAACACCAAGAATGTTTTCTCATGGAGATTCCTGATCACAATGGTAACAATTACCGAAGCGATAGAAGACAATGTGGCAGTTGGTTCAACACCTTTATAAGACTGTTGGCGAGGGTATTCCTCAAGATATAGGTTTCATATGACAGTCAACCATCGTTATAACTTGATTGACCCGAGTACTGGCGCACCACACACAACCCATAGGAAGGTTCTAATCTCATTAAGATTATTACAGAATGTGGGGTAGTGGAAAATTGTGGAAGAGGGGAAATGAAAACTGCACGTCACAATCTAAACAGCTTTTCACCGACCCGGATAGACCGAGAAAGAAGTTAACTGTGAATAATTAAGTGTATCCAGTTTCCACTGTTATGAAAACAGAGTCCTTCCACAAGTCCATACAGAACCAGCATAAAGGTAAAAGACGTCCATTCCTTGCAGTGTGGAAACTCCTTCAGTGGAATGGGGGACAGCAAATGATCATTTTTCGTGCCAGCCTGGCACTCGACGCCACCTGAGAGGTGGATCACATGACGCCACTCTAGTAAGAAGGGAAGAGGAGGAACAGACAAAACAAACAGAAAAATTCAACCAATTATCCACGCAGGACCACATGGCGCCACGCGGCGAAAACATCAACAGTCTCAATGTTTCTTGTAACTGAAAGATTCTTTATTTTATTTTAATAAACAAATTCTTTTTTTTAACTTATATGTTTTTAAATATTTAAAGATAAAAAAATTAGTTGTTATGGCGAGGTTTCATTATGGCCTGCAGGCATCGACCACGCAATGGGAGTTACCTCTCCTGATCGCGAACCCAATGTTCTGGAAAACCCATTATGTCCTTCTAGGCTCGACCTTCCGACTTGTTTCAATTAATACTCATCTGGTGAATTTTAATCATTTTAATTTGATAAAACGTGAGACTTATTCAGGTCCATCATTCGTATGTCTCTGCATACACCCTTTAGTTCTATGGAATACACTATCTTAGTGATATTTAGTTAATCTCTCGAATCTTGACAGTATGCCACAAGAAAATGCGCATTGCTTCTGGAAGTTTTTGTCAGGCTAACGGCAACTTCTTTAATAAAAAGGAACATTTAAAACCTCAAGCTCCTCCTAATCAAGTGGACCAAATAGGAATACTCGATTAGTAGAGATCAACCTATTCCAATGAACTTTTATTTGATAGTGAAGACACGGAATAATTATTTTTACATGAAAAAGTCTTAACTTGCTTTCTACTACAAACTTTTTGTATGCATAAGCCATTTTTATGGCGGTTCCATGTTTATTTAATCAACTTTATACGATTCCCGTGGTAATAATTGGAGTCATCATTAACACCGAGGACAATTTTGGTTCAACTTTTATTATAAACAAAATAAACGAAAGGTCATAGAGCGGCTGCCCTGAATGTGTGCCTAATCTCTCTCAGGCTACTTGAGCGAGATTTGCTCAGCGAATGGAACAAACAAAAAATCCTCGGAAAGTGCGTCAGTTGTACAAGGTAACCAAGTATTTCTGCGACAGTTGGTACACAAAGAAATAACCTTCAAGTAGGAAATAAAATAGAAAAGTGTCTTTCAATCACTCAAGTGAGTGTTTTCAAAAAATCCCTTAAAGAGAGCGGCGTACCAAGTCAGAAAATCCTTAGGTGGCTCGAAACCCGCCTTATTTCTTTTTATTAATTTTTTAATACAATTTATATAAATACTAAAGAAATGATTAAAAATAATGAAAAAATAATATTATTAAAAATAAAGAATATTTAACCCAATATTTCAAAAAACAATCTATGTGTCGATTATGCAATTTATAATCGTCATAATAATTCTCGCGACTATTACATTGATATTTTTCTTTATGACGGATAAAATGTTTAAAAGCACTGAACTCAACTACGGTGACGATAAATCTCTTATTCCAGAGCATCCGGGAGGGTGTACTCATGTCAGACAGAATGTCAACGTCTTTCACCGTTTTACTGAAGTTTCTTTGTGATTTACTGTAGCAAACTACTGATGACAATTTCCTCCGTTGCCTGGCCTGTGGAAAAATGGTAGAAAGCCGATATCAAGGTGTAGATTCTTCGGGAGGAGGTGAACGACCACATGTCTGAGTTCAGCTACATAAAGCACTGCATTTTCTGCGACGGAGAGGAGACCAAGTGACCAGTTTATTATAAGCAGATGTTTTCTCTGTAACAAGGTCATTGAGAAGTTGTCGATCCCCAAATTGGAGCTCCTGAAAAGCCCACGGAACTATATGTCCAAGGTAAACAAGCTCAGAAACTTCGGGAACACGTGTTATATGAACAGTGTCATGCAGGTCTGACTGGTGGTTACGGTAGTGCCTGGTGTCTCTTCCAGAGATGTTTGATTCCGTGTTTTTCCTCGGGAGCCGACTCAAGGACGATGATAACGGGTTAGTTTATTCGGTCTTCGACTTCTTCAAGGAAATGGCCAAGGAACAGGTCGATGAGGTCAAAAAGAACTCGTTTTTCTCGTCTACTTTGGTGTACAATCCCTATGATCTTGTTGACTCATTCAGGAGAGAGTTTGTGGTTTTCGTGATTCAGATATACCAACTTCAGGACATACGAGCAGCAGGATGCCCACGAGTTCTTTCTTCTTTTGATGGATGCCTTCGACAAGGTCAAAATCGAGGACTGGGGCTCAGATAAACCGATCAGTCTAGTAGACCATGTCTTCCGTGGGAGTCAGAAAATGCGGAGTTTCTGCGGAAATTGTTCTAATGTCCTTTTTTCTATGAATTTGTAGTACGAGGATTCTGAGACAGAGTTTATTTGTCTGACCATATCCCTGGATGACTCCAATCATCAGTCGGTCTCTCCCATGTCTCAATCAAAGGTACTGGAGGACTCTGATTCTTTGAAGGTCACGTGGTTGATTGATTTGTGATGTGTAGTTCTGATAGAATGAGCATATCTTCGTGGTCTTCACATGGGGTTTTACCGAATTACTCAGATTTGGAGTTTAATGACCCCGTCCAGCAATGGGTTGATGACGCAATGTCAGAAACCCCTATATATAAAGGAGAAAGCACAGCATTATTACAAGAGTTCGATAAAATGGAAGACTGTGGTATTTCTTTGGGAGGGACTTGCCACGTGCAATCGAATATTGGTGAGTATGTGTCAGACTACGCTAAAAAGAACATTGCTGAGACTGAAGGAATCTATTTCGAACAGACTGACCACGTGAACGAAAATATTGACGAGCCATGGGCAACAATCAAAGAGGGTGCCCACGATGAAGAAAACAGTGCTCGGACTGGAGGAGAAGACATTGGGAGTTGAGCAAAGGAAATGTAACCATTATCAGAAGAAAGTTTAAGAAAATCTCTAAGAACTGATATTTCTTTATAAGCCAGTCAAAATATTAAATAATTAACAAACTTTAAGTCTTTCCTTATTCCATCAAGTTTATTAACGTGGTAATTTTCTACAACTTTCTCCTCATTGGTGAGTTTTATGTTATTCATAGATATTTGATCTGTATATAGCATTGGTCTTAAATATTATTTTTTTATTACTCAATGTAAACTTCTTCCCCATTTGGGAGAATTTCTTTAACCTCCACTCCAAACAAACCTCCAAATTTACTAAAGGATCATTTGACATATTGTGTTTCACAAGATTCAATTTTATTTAAGTTTAATTTTATTAAAAATATAAAAAATAATATTAAAATAAAATAAAAAAAGTTACAATCTAAGTAGGAATATTGAAATAAAAGTAAATAAGTCAGTACATCGAGCCATGTTTCTCATGCATCCGCCTCGTGGGGACCGTCCACATTTTGGACAAATACGAGGAAGGTCGAGGAAATGCAAAGATGGGTTTTCAGAGTTACGGAGTGAAGGATTTGTGGGGAACATCTAACCGGACCGACTTCTCTGAAGCCCTTATGCGATTTGACTCCAGAATACGAGAATGGTTTTACCGTTGTCTTTGGATGTTAAATAAATAATCACAAAGTGGAAACTTAACAAAAAACATCCAGGGAGATAAGCAACAATGATCTATATTTGTAGTGCAAAAAATCCCATCCAATAAAATATAAATAGGGATGCTTCGACAAATCCTAAGAATGTATCCAATGGTATTTGCTGATGTGAAACATATTTATAGTCTACTAGAGGATATCGAGGACGACAGAGGTCTTTGAACTTTGGACGAGTATGTATATTTAGAAACCACTAAACAAAATTCACTTTGTCTATTTTTACGAGATTTGAGGTTTTTTAGTAATATCGCTGTTTTATAAGAAAATGCTTAGAATCAGTTTATTGACTCACAAACGCGTTGAAAATGGTTACCCAATAAAATAAATGCGAAAAAAGACCTCTTGGGGTTCCTTTGGAGTAATAAGAGGTAATCCTGCTTGAAAATATGTGGATTCTGTCAGAATCCCTCGTAAGGGATATAGGCTATTAAACTAAAGTCATTTAACACAAAACAATTTTTTTCTTTTCCGGGGGAACTGGAACATGTCTAAAATGTTATGTCAATCCATACAGTTTATATGGAAGTTCCCAGTCATCATTGATGCCACAATATATCAGTAAATTAGAAGTGACGTGATGTATTAAAAGACGCTATGGTCCACAAAGGTTTTGGAATCTAAAATGAGCTATTTGTATGAACCAGCAATGTCTTTTCTTTTATGTTTTTACTTCCTTCGATAAGCGATCTAATACAATTCACAAGAATTTGTGATCTGCTTCCAATTAGTCTTGATGTTCTCACAGCGACCGGTTCAAAGATGACCTCATTAATATTTCTTCTTTAGAGTTGAGAAGGGTATGTTGCATTCATTTAAAGGTTTTTTGAGGGAAAGCTTATAAAAGACATTGTCGTTATATTTATATAATGGAAACAGTCAAGGAAACTTTTTTGTTCACAAAATTTATAAAAACATTCATGCACCTGCTATTTCATCATTTCCAGGATGCAACAAGAGCTGACTTTGGATGGCCTACGTCCGAGCATATAAAAGACCATTCATTAATTAAATATTTACCCCACTGTCCTTGAAGTAAAGTACGACAGTCTTCTCAATTTCAACTCCCACGCTAAAAATTAACGTTTTACGCGTTCTTGTCCGGAGGACCACGAGGAACATGGACTTTTCGGTTTCTACCCTCTACCAACAAACAATCGAGCCTGTCGTTGAGTATGCCTCCGTTGCATGGAGATTCGCGCTATCGGAGTCTATGGTCCACAGAGTAAACTCGATACACCAGAAAACCATCAGTATGCTTTGCCCACGTAATGGATCAACAGTCGACCCACTACTCATAGAAGCTACGACCCGTAGTCGTGGTTCAGGATTTCTTCGCATCTGTGAGGAAGATGGAAACCCGCTTCGCCTGATCATTTCCAAGGCAAGAGAAAACCGATTGGATAAGAAATTCCCCTCCCCGATCGGATTTCTCTGCAAGACCGAGAGAAGGCTCTTCCGGAAAGTAGTAGGGACAATGAAAGATCACAGACGTCGAATGGCACAATTGATTGCGAGGACTGTGATCACCTAACTGTTTGACTCTTTTGTCTTTCTTTCTCGGTGTTCCCGAGGTTATTAAAATAAATAAAATTAAAGATGTTTTAGGAGAGAAGATCAAGTAGCTTAGTCTTTTAGGGGAGGAGTTATGATTGTAGGCACACGTGACTTAAGTTATCACAGGCAAGAAGTAGCAGACTAAGTTTAATTTGGTGGATAAAACTTTGAGTCACAAAAACTCTTTGACGAGAATTGCCTGAGGATCGGAGTGGCACCATAACTCGGATTGGATGTATTCTAGCGACACAGATGTTGTTTTGGAAGAAACCAAAGGTCTACATCCTGTCTTGCTGACGAAGTGCGGGATGTGTCACGCACCACGAAACTCTCAATGACGTTGTTCAAAGACCCTCAGAGCGGGGTTCCTTGCTCAACTGGAGCCCTTAAGCTCGGACAGAGGCGATGGTAGGAGGCCATACTCCCGAGTTAAATCACTTGTTTGGAACGCCACGCTTCCGGACATCTTTTCTGGAGACTTCCGGCGTCGTGGGAGAGAAGAGGACGCATTTCTCTCAAATATATGATGAGGGATCGCTTTGAAGATTTTGGTAGAGGCAAAGGTTCGAAACAAAATGATCAGAGGGAACGCTCACGTAATCCTGCCTTCTTAGCTAAAGGTTTTTTATTTATTTACCCCCGATCCTTTCTAATGAAAGAAACTGGTGGTTAACAAGGACATCACAGCTAAAAGCAGACGCTCCCAGAGATCCGACAGGTGTCTTGGGTTCTGGACAAAACTCGGAGGTAGACCCAGACAAGAGAAGAGGTGATCGTCTTCTGGTCGTCAAAAAACATGATTGACATTTTTGAGTTCAACTCAAGTTAATCATTTTTGCATGGTTTTTGAGTTGTTACCCTGAGGATCAAACCTCTCCTTCATATCGAAGTGGACCCAATCATCAACAGCAACACCGCAGTCACTAACTATTCTGAACACAAAGGAAAATATAAAAACCGTGAATGCGCTATGCCAAGTGGACTAGACTAGGACAGCACGTGTAAATTCAGATAAGTCAGTTAAGAGATCGAAAATAAAAGTCTGAAGGTGGCAAGAGTTTGAAAACGCTATTTTTTGAAAAAAACTATCGGAAATAAACGTGTTTTAAAATCAAGTCAGAAATAAGTCGACGTTGGAGGAGATATTTTCCATTTTAAAGGACCAATTATAAAAAATAAAAATGTTGAGATTCGGGTGGTATTGCACGACATTCCTGGACGAACTAACAGTAGAGAATGGGCTTCTACATCTGCGGAATTAGCAACGATACAATTCCATGTCATCATAGACTTGCTGATGCATTATTCCGAATGAAATTGTGAAAAATATTTTACTCCCATTTTCTGCTTCCACGCTTGTAAGCACTTTTAGTGTGTAATGCTCATTTCTGATAGTTATAAAACACGATGTCTGGTTACCACGTTGAACAGCAATCTTAGTGCTGACTGTTGCGTTGTGGATGTTCAACGACAGCCTGCATTGACTTCTAAAATGTGATATTTCATACTTATCGCATAAAAGTAGGTAGATAGGCCCCACAACTTTATTATGCCCACCATGTGTAGTTTTGATTGAACATAGTAACTGAAGTGCAGGGTTTAGTAACTAAGTGCTCAATTTTTGCTTATTTTTTTGGTTTAGTGTGGTTTGGTTGATGTCATACCTAAGTATGACTAAGGTTTGTCTTGATCCTCAACAATCAAAATTGTCGCCTTTCCTCTTGCTACTTCATCATATACCAAGCAATGGTACCTCACTTAAATTAACCTCATTAGGCAGATCACCTAGGCGTTTACAGTCGGTCTACGCTTGAAATATTGCATAGGCTGATCATTTTCAGCACTGATTGATATTGAGATCTACCTCAACGTACTCTTCTATTCAAATTCCACCAGCCAACCATAACAGAGAAATTTAGTCTCGTTCAATGCTTGAATGAAGGAATTGTAATCTACGGTGATCATGCAAAAACTTTTGAAAAAATGGATACAAAGACTCCCATCACTCTGTCTCAGATTGTATGAGGGTTTCGTAAAACAGATCCTCACGTACACTCTGGAACATGGAGGTTCTCGAAAAAGGGTCTATTCCTTTCATAAAAAGGAACTCTGGTCTCTCTTGTGACTAAAGTGGCCTATGTGGGTAAGGAGTGAAGCATTGTACACAGATGCTCCACTGGAACCCTGAGCACCCTGATCATGAACATGTACTGGAACTGATGGTCACATCCTAAGAATTGAACGAGACATGCCAGCGAACATCATCATGGAAGAATTCTTTGAAACATCTGAGGAAAGGTTCAGAGGTCGTCCGCTTATTACGCTTCCCGAAGTCTTTAATGGTGATTTGAGGCCAGTGGACAGAGCACTAAGAAACGGTGAAGACCTCAGTTGTCTGCAGAATATGCCATCGAATAGGAGAGGGTGGGAGAGACCTTCTAGGATATATTATGGCGCGTATTTATGTGCAAATTCATATACTGTTTTTCTGTTTATATTTTGTAGTGATGATAAGAAAGATGACAGTTTCCTAGTGAGGCAACTATAGAAACGAATTTTCCGAGAAAATCATTACCGCTGTGGGGCATTTTCTCAAAACTCGAAAAATTACGCTAATTTCGGTACTTTTTTTCGGTTATTTATTTTATTTATTAACCACGGGATTACAATATTTGGTACCCCGGCACAAACAGTCACAACTAATTATTCCAGGGAAAACGTCCGCATGGACTAAATCCATCCTCCAATAGTCCATTACAGACTTCCGCTTCCGAAAAGAGGTGGAGAGGTAGGTCCGCTCTCTTCCATATCGCGGACATCACTTCATGATGCACAATCTTCGCCAGTGGATTTTGCAAGGAGAAGGTAGAAAAATCCATCCCTCTACTCACTCAAAAGCCCTGATGTCTGAATAATCCAGTGGCTCCCCCAATTGATTTCGATAGCTATCGCTGCGGTTTTTGATTAAGATGGTGGGGATATTCATTTATCCTTTCAACAAATCTTCAGAGGAGGAAGTCGAGTCTAGTGGGTTGAATATTTCCCATATGTGCCCACCAAACAGAACTGGGGCCCACCTTCCTAATACTACGTTATCGACAACGGAAAATAAAAATTAAAGGAGACCGACGAGTTTAATAACAGACTCGGGATATGGGAAAAAACTTCGTTCTGACGTCCCCCGTGAACGGATAAGAATCACTTTCTCGGCTATTTTAGATGGAAGATGCTCAAGGGCTGAGATTACCAAACAACATGTAATGTCAACGGACAAAGAAAAATGGAAGAGACTGGACAAATCACGATTCCCCCATAAACAAAGCTCAGGGAGGTTACTACACGCAAAACAAAATCTAACATTTCCCTAACACCATGAAAACCATAAGCCGGAACTCAAAATTAAAATTAACAGGAAAATCATAGACACGTGTTAGTGAGGATAATTGTCATGTTAATTATTCTTAAAGTACTCAAGACTCCCATCTGGGGTTGGCTTAATAGTAGAAGCCCCCGGTTTCCAATTTATTGGACATCCTTAAATTCACACGTGACCCTTACCCTCTCCATATTTATCCGTGAACTGGATCGCTTGCACAAGTCTCAGAGTCTCATCAACGGATCGGCCAGTCGGTAATCCGTTCACAGTCACCTGCCTCAAAACTCCGTTACCATCGATTATAAATAGTCCCCTAAATAGAAAACCACGTGCTACCTATAGGCGTCTCCGGATTCAGATAGGACTCCATAAGACTTGGAAATGGAATGACTCCTGTCAGCCAGCAAGGGAATGTTCATAGGCCCCAGTCCACCTAATTGTCGGTCCAGCTTGGTCCTCACGTGTAAGATGACAGCCAAACCATGCAATATGAGAGTGCTCAGTGTCCGTGGAGCAGGCAATGACCTTGCAGTTGATCTTGGAGAACTCATCCCTCCGGTCGTTGAAGGCGATGATCTCAGTGGGGCAGACATATGTGCTGAGTTTATATTTTAGTAAGTACAAGTCACGTGGGTAGAAAAACAGCACTACAAAGCTTTTTAGGTACTGTTCGTTAGAGATCTGCTTGAATTCTCCACATTGCACTGCTGTCCCTGAAAAACTTGGAGCCGGTTTGTCGAGCAGAAATGAATAGCATCGTCGAACGCTCTAAAAATGAATTTATATGACTGACCTTTGAAAATAACCTAGACAGCATGACACAGATTTTTGCAAGAATTTAACTTTGATTTTTCTAAAAAAATAAAAATATTTTTTATATGATAATCAATAATAAATATTACTAAATTTAGTAGAATCACTGTTATGACTATTTTTTTGAATTTTAAAATGAAAAAGACTGCAATTGAAAATTTCAGATCAGCAAGTTTGACAGCCTTACAATATTTGTTTTACGCACAATGTGACTGAAAAGACTTTGGAGAGCCTTATTCTCCCAAATGGACATGAGAAGAGCCCCTTCTCACCTTCGGCTTGTATCAGCAAACTATATCTTCAAGTTATTGTGTTGACAATTGAATATGACTGTTCTGCCTGGTGATTCGTCCTTCTTTCTTTGATGGTTGAGCGTATAAACTATCAGGCGGAATCATGCGGAATATGCAATCAGACACCATATCACCCCAGTCTCTTTTCTCAGGCGTTAAGTTGGAAATGGCCAGGGCTTCTTATGTATCTCTAAGGAGCCCCGAAACCCATTCAGAGAAAGGACTACCCATGCAGTTGGAGGCTGTGATCACCTAGTGAGGAAACCTTAGGCCGAGATATCCTAATAGTTGAATTAATCGCACAGGTCTGGCCCGCTATAGTAATGCTCACTTGATGTCCTTTCGTCTCGACGGTGGATGTAACCTCTCGTTTGCTTTCTAATGGACTTGGAATACATCGGATACCAGACGTTCCGGATGATCAATGTCTTGACGCGAAACACATCTAACCGAAGTGGATGAACTCAGATGAGAACCGTAGACATTTCTGCAATAGAAGTGCGCAAGCGCCTCAACCTTCCTGCAAATTAGCCACCTGGCTATCAGAGACTATGATATCAAATCATTCTGCTTATCCTTGACTTCTTCTAACCCTACGTACCACGAGGAACTAAAAACATCGGGAGTATGTCCATTACTCCCCATGCTTTGATGTCAACGTTGAAGAAAATATTTGGCTAGGAAGACGAGGTTGCCAAAATATAACCATCGTACCACCATTTAAGACTTTGATCGACCTCCGCCGTCTATAGATGTTATGTTAACCTCACAATCAAACTCTTCCAGTAGACCGAGATTTCAAATGCTAAGGAATTGGGGATATCTTTTGGGATACGAATTGGCATGAGTGGTTAAGTTCCTTTCCATACAAATCATAAGAGGAATGCGTTCAATCACGAGATAACTAAGGAAGTAATCCAAGGGAGAACGTCTACTTGTGCCGACCGAATCCATCATCCAATAGTTCATTACATGCTCTTCCTTTTAAAGAGAGGTGGATAAGTGTGTCCTCCCTCCTCCATTTTCATCACACGTCCTACCGTCTTGGATATCACTTCATTCATTGGTGGGATAGTTTTCATAACTTCACAAGTAGGTCAGGGGGAAGGAAATGAGTTGGCCAGAAAATCTCGTCATCTCACGGGTGGGATCTGGTTAGCATGCTTTCGAGAGTCCTTTTCAACACAACTGGCTGGATGCATGTTCTCGCTCCTTCAATGGATAGCTTATCCATATAGTTTTTGTAGCATTTCGAGACAACTCCATCCTCGTCACACCGATGGGATAATCTTATCACTTCAGTCTCCTGCTTATCACTTCAGTTGTCTCGACAGCGATCGCACGCAACGTGAACCGGTCGAGATGCCAAGTGATCATTAAAAAGCTACCAAAGGCAGAGTTTAAGAATAATTAAATTAAAATTATTCCAAAGACCTAGCTAACACCTTGATCTGACTCGTTCCACGAACTTGTCTCCAGGTAACGACATTGTCCCCTGGGGAAGAATAGTTGGATCCTTTTGATGACGGCCAAGCAATGGGCGTCTCCTCAGTAAGTGGATCCAATGACGTCATCGGAAGGAAAATAATTTATAACCAACTAGCCACAAATGCGATTTATGATATTTTGAACAAAAAATGCTCAGTCATTTTAAAAATGCCCAAAGTCGGAGTTGAACCAACGACCTTTAGATCTTCAGTCTAACGCTCTTCCGCTGAGCTACTTGGGCATTATTATACTAATAACCTATAACTGAGTTACTAGTGATCCCTACTCTTGCAGCAAGTCTTCTTAGTCCGAAGTCGAGTGTTTGCTAATTGACTGACGACATCGTCCTAGCAATTAGTAGATAGCGGTCATTCTTAAAATGTAGATACTACTTTGATTTATTTTGAAACAACTTAATTATTTTGCCTATCCTTCTACCTACTGTTGTTCAAATTACTCTTATGTATCCAACCCGGACGAATAAAATCTAGTTACCCCTTCCCTAGATAAATCAGTAAAGGATTCTATTCATAGATATTACTGGAGGATTAGTCTCACTGTTGCATTATAATTAGTTAATTATGTGTCATGATTTTCTGATATTCTGTTGTGGTCCGAGAAACTCGCTATTCTGAAAGCAGAGATCTCTGTATTCAGCCAATCGATGTAATCCCCCGATTTTTATGAAACCATCGAATCTGAGTTTGTAGGAAGTGTTTATGCTAATATTTGGTGAGATTGTGTCCCCGTGAGGAAGAAACTTGTCTTCAATCTTCCCCATGAAACTTGGAAGATTGAATATTTATGATCATCGATGTGACTTTGCCACCACAATACAAACATCATTATTGATTTATTCACCCCCCGGAAATAACAGTCAAAAGCTAATTGCATCCATGAGCAAAATATTCATAGCTATGACGTCATAAAAGTTTTTTCCATGGGGCATTGACCAGTCGACCATTTGAAGAAGAGACATGCGGAGTCTCATTGAATTGATCTCATTGGGGGATCCTAGCATCTTTACTGCAGCGAAATTTTTTATTCGGAGACAAAAACAGACATTAGTCAATAATCATGATCTTGCCCCGATCATGGCCATACTCAGGCGTTGTGGAAACTATCTCCCTTCCTGGGGGGATCTTGTAAATAAATTCAAATGTTTTAAAATCAGGAGATCAATAAGAATCAATCCTCGTATTCCATGCCTTTGATCATTCCCCCTTCGTGTTAGATTAACATAAGAATAGTCTACTCTCACCTTCTGGAGTGATTGACTCACTGAACACTTTTCTAGAGGACTTCTAAGGTCAGTCCCCCATCCGACTTTATTACAATCAACAACCAAATATGGTTTCATCAAGCATCTCAAAGTCAACAATTATTTATAAGCACTCCTGAAAAAACATAAATCAATTAAGTTTTACATGTGTCAGTATCCTTCTGCGCATTCTTCCAAGCTCCCCATTACTTGCAAATCCGAGTCCAATGTGACGTCTCCATTGCGTCTTCTGTAGGCAGCATATGGATAGCTTGTATCGCTCAGGGTCTCATCAAACTGCAGTTTTTTATACATAGGATTGAGTCCTCTCCCATTTCGGGTGCTAAGAGAGAACGGGGGACGACGTGGATAGGATTAATCGATTCCTCAGCAACATAATTATGACTAATCAATACCCACAGAGATTCAAGAGTCAGTAAGATAACTGTAAAGCACAACGATGACGTAGGCTACCCATGAATCAAATTTTCATATGCCACGTGCTCACTTGTTACACTATATATCGCCTTGTGAGTCACGTTAATGCGAAAATAGCTGTAAACCGTAGCAGATTATGTTTTCTACTCTGAAATGATGGGGGTAGTCAACGAGCTATTAGTCATGCAATCGATGCGCGTCTGCTAAAACTTACGCGATTCTAATCTAAATTCACTATTTAAGCTACATTTGGCGGTTCTTAGTACTATGTCGGTTTCTGACGATTTTGAGGTAGCGGAAGGGCAGCTTCTTTCGGATTTGATGGTAATCCCTCCAGATGAGACAATATTGAAGTCTCTGAGGATTCTATCCCCCACGGTTTACTACGAAATTGTCCAAGCCCACACATTGGGGTTTCTCGACGAGAAAGACATCGAAGGATTCCTGAAAATCAGGCATTTCAAAAACCTCATGAATTTCAACAAATGCAAACGACACAATCTGTGTAGTTCTGTTGATAATTGAAGCCCACAAGCAGCTGTGGAAGAGATTTGAAAACATAAAGCTCCTCATCGAGCACTTGTCTTCCATTGGAGGTACCCTTATTTGATCTTTTAAAGTGATCGACATATGTGGACTCTTTCTTATTAAAGGAGATGAAGCACGTGCTAGGGAAATTATCAGATTCATGGAGAACACAGACGGTGATCTCTCATGTCTGAACGAGCACGTGTACCACACATTTGACTATGCTTTAACCTTGTTAAACATGATCAAGGGTCACAAGCCGAAGGTCATCCACAAGAAGCTAAAAAACAAGCTTCTTTCTATTCCACGTGGTATATATTCGCTGACTCCCGAGATACTTCCGTTAAGAAGAAGATGTCTTGATTTCTCTCCTCATTCGAGTGCTTCCTGAATATTCTCAGAACCTCCTGCTGATTCTGTTCCCCTTCTTACAGAAGCTCGCCAAAATGAACATCTTCCTGAGTACAGTCTTCATTGCTCGGATATTTTCGCCTGCCTTAGCTGTACGGGGTTTATTCGATTTAGGACTTTGATGTGGACGAGGAGGTCGATGTCAGATCTATGGTTGACTTTATGATTAAGCATGCCGAGGTGCTCCACGTGGTAGATTTTTGTCAGACGTTAGATTCCCGACAACATAATGAATGAGATGAAAGCTACGTATGCGTGTTTGACTCAGGTATTCGATCCACGTGTAGTTTCAGACCGATGGGACAGAACCAAGGTTTTTATTTGAAAGTCATGACATCTTCCATTCTGCTCAAAATTTCCTGTCAAGCAAGGATGTGAAATTAAGGAGGGAAATTCGCAACCTCAGCGTCAACTCAAGCCGACAGAAGTGCTACTTTGAGTGCATGCCCATCCTCTCAGATAACTTCATCAAGCCGTCGTTTCTAAAGGAGTACTGCGATGAAACCACCAAAGAGAATGTCCGCAAATCTGAGAGTTGATGATTTGTCTTTTACTTTTATGTGTCTTGTACATTTACTAGCGTCTTACCATGCTCAGACATCCGGGAAACCTGGCTTATCCACAACTTTGGCACCACCCCTCGATGATGTAAAAAATGTCCTCTGTTTCTTCTCGCGTATCCAGGTAATAGACCAAGTGTTATGTCCCCGTATGTGCAGTCAACAAGAAACAACTTTAGTAGGAAGAGATCGTTAACAAACTAAGGGTTGTGAGGAGATTAATTCCAGGGAGATACCGAAATACAATTTCTATTTCTAACTTCAAGGTACTAAGATGAAATTCAAGCCACTTCCTTTGTTAACTTTCCAGGCTTAACACATCTTTGAGACACAAAAGCAGCTCAGCCTTTCCGACCAGTTGGTAAGTGAAGAATGACACCGCTGGGATGCGAACCCGCAGCCTTGATAAGACCCCGAACACTAGATCGACCGCTATCAGGTGTTAATTAACACTTAAGCATAATTTATATAAAAAAATTTTTTTACTAAAAATTCAGTACTCACAATAATAAAAAATTAAAAAAATAATAAAACTGTATATATTATTTTAAATAAGTAGACACGGGCAAGTGTCTTTTGTGGGTCTTTTTATAAAATTCTTTGAAAAAATCATGATTTATACATCATTACATAACTTATTAGATTAAATTAATAGTTGAATAATAAAGATATAGAAAAATCGAATCGTTCGCTGAATATTATCTATATTACTCTTTCAAGAGAATAAATTCAAAAAAGAGAAATGAATAAGACCATTCCAAAGACGCTTGATAGAAAGGAAAGATACAGGATGACGATCTCTTAAAAATATCAAGTTTTAGGAGTCTGAAGTTTACATGTACGTGAGAATCAAAAATTACTAAAGGACTAGGAAATCGGCGAAAGAATGTCAGTGGAGAAGCCGAATTAAAAAAATATGATCAATTTTTAACTGATGCTCATTAAAATTTTGTTTAATCTGGGATTATTTTTGGTGTTGACTTAAAAACTGGAAAATGCTGATGAGTCATCAGTGATGACTTAAACGACCTCGCAATCTCAAGAGAAGCGTGGTGCCTTCTGACTTTAAAGATTATCCAGGCTGCGACACAAGCGACATGAATTGATTAACTTTCCTGTTGCGAAATTTCATAATAATATTTTTGGTCTTAAGGAAAAAATGAATCAAGCACGGCCTAGGGCGCATAGGGAAATGTGTCAAACAAGTTTAAAAAAATCCGGCCGAAGGCTTATCTTAAAATAGAGATCTTTTCTAAAATAGGAAACACAGTAAACCTTCGTTAATCCGAACAAAAATTGAATGCCTTTTGAATTTTACAAAAAATTTCCATATATTGCCAAAAAGTAAGGCAAATTGGATCCTTAGTACAATTTCAATAAACACAGAGTATAAATTATTAGAATAAAAGATGCAACAAAATATTTAAAATCAAAAAATTATGTTTTATTCAATGAAGTCGCTGTCTCTTAGAATTAAAACCTTTTTTTTATCGATCAGTAAAAAAAACTTTTTTCCGTCATGAAACATTAAAAAGTTCTGTTGTAATCCTAGCCATTTCATAGTACAATATTTTTCAAAATCAAAATCTATTAAACATCTTGGTCTTTACTGTGGCCAATAAAAGTTTAATTTTTATTGTTTCAGTTGCATTAGCACAAAGAGCTATAGTGATTTTCACTTTTGATTGCTGTATGCCTTTTCTATCTTAGATGAAATTGTTTTTGAAGGGAAAAATTGAAAAATGTCCAGTTTCATCTATTTTTAAGAATACGTCAAGGTCAACGTCAGGGTCAACTTGTTTATTCAAATTAATTTCATCTTGTGTTAGCTGTTGGCTCTCCATGAAGAACTTGTTTAAGATTAAATCTTCCTTTAAATCTGCGTAGCCTTTACTAAATTCAAGATCATTGATTCCAGGCTTTTCATTAAATACTTCAACTTTTGAAATGATGAGTAATAAAACCATTGATTGCATCCGGTTGTAGGAAAAAAGTCAAGTCCGTAAGCGGAAAAAAAGTCAAGTTGTCTTTTTTAGTTTATATCGCATTTTTGTGATGCTACTAGCATCTTTTAATTTTTAAAAATTTTTTCAATACTTGACTTTTTTTCCGCTTGATTTTTTTTTCATTTGTGAAAATTTTTCCCTTATAAATTTTCGAAATTTAGCGCAAAACAGAAAAAAAGTAAAGTCCGCTAACAAAATCACGGACTTGACTTTTTTTCCGTTTATAAATTAAGATTTTTATTCATGATCGTTTTATTTTAAAGTAAGCGAGTTTAGAATAACAAATTATTTAAATAGTTAATTTTGGCTAATTTTAATGCTTTAGTTTGTAATTGCATTAAAATGTCCCTCCACAACTAAAACTACACGTGGTTGAAATAAATTCTAAAAATAAAACAGATTTTTTCTACTTTTAAAATTTTTTTTAAATGTTATAAACATATGATTTTTATTTAACGTGAATCAAGGGATTTATTTAATGTGAATCAAAAGAATATTCCATGCAATTGCTTTTAGGGCTTCTCCTACTGTTTTTTTCCGTCCTGGCGATCCAGACATATATTTAAAAGCCTTTTTTGTCTATCAATCGTTTTTTTATTTGTTCTTGTTGAAATTCTTTTTCCAAATGAATCCTGGTTAATAATAGTTTTTGTCATTTTTTCTTCTATTTGGAATGACGATATAATATTCCATATCGATGGATGACGATATCCCGTCAAATTGTATAATTTATTGTTCCACCCTTCACAATAGTTATTTGTTCTTTGTTTATTATTGAGTGTAGCTTCATACACATTCCATAAATTTGGAGGAAACAATGGAGCAATGTGCTGTATTCTAACAGCTAAGGAGTTTTCTCGATCATTTAAGCAACGATAATAACCGCGAACATATGTTCTATTAAAATAATCTAATATATATTTTGAATCTGGAACATTTTCTGGCATATTATTCATTAGGAATTCTATCCCTTCTTCCATATCTTGAATGGGTAAAAACGCAAGAGCGTCTATCATTGCGAAAAAAATGTTAAAATTAATATTTTCTTTATATTGTTTTAACTAGATGCAATTCTTGAATTTTTCTATTAGTTTTGGTGCTGAATATCAATATTCTATCGGTTCTTCTATGATTATCATAAATTAAAAAATTTTCTGAATCTGGACCAAGAGTTAAAGATAAAGACGATGGAATATCTCCGAGATCGAAAATATTTTTTGGAATATGTAGAGACAAGCGTTGATTCCTTAGTGTTCGCTTGAAAGAATCTGCAGAAGGGAGAATAATTCTGGTTGCTGGAAAAAAGTCAAGGTCAAAAAGATTAAACCAAAACGAAAAAAGTTAAGTCAATTTTATTATTACCTTGAAATTCTTAAATTGATTTAGTCAAAGCGATTATACCAAAGCGGAATAAAAGTCAAGTCCGCTAACGAAATCACGGACTTGACTTTTTTTCCATTTTTCGCTAAATTTCGAAAATTTATAATGGAAAAATTTTCAAAAATAAAAAAAAAGTCAAGCGGTAAAAAAATCAAGAATTGAAAAAAATTTTAAAAATTAAAAGATGCTAGTAGTATCACAAAAAAGCGATATAAACTAAAAAAAGACAACTTGACTTTTTTTTCCGCTTGACTTTTTTTCCACTTGACTTTTTTTCCGCTTGATTTTTTTTCCGCATTCCATTGCATCCATCCTTGAAATCTATTCAACAAGTGAATTTTAGTAATTTCTGAAAGTTTCTAAATTCCCAAATAAAAGTTCATTTTTATTTCACGAATATGGGATAATTTTCTAAGAGTCATTTTTTGTGTATTTTTCTTTTTAAACTTTTACTTGGTTTTTCAAAATTTTGCTTTTTCTCTCTCTGCTCACGCCAAGGTCTCTTTTCTGGAGTATGTGTCTCTGGCATATGTCCAGTCCTAAACGTAGTGCCACCCCGATCCTCAGGCTGTTTCGTCAAGGAGAGTCCCCGGATGTGGGCACGGTAGGGCCTCGAGCCAGACTCCATTTCCGCGATGTGCGGCTGACTTAATGCTTGCTAGTCGTGTTGATTGGCGCTTGTCTTTGCGGCCTCCAGAGTGCTCATACATGCAATTGAGTCCCAACTATTCTGGCAAGCAAGTTCGACGGAAATTTCAAGCCCAGGTATCCCACAGCTTGTTAACTCCATCAAGTTCCGAGTCCAAGGTATGTCCGGTTGCGTTACGTAGGACTGCTTGAACTCGCAAGGGATGAAAAGTAGGAGGCAGGGTAGCCTCAAGGGGGATCCTACGGAAATCAATCAACCTCAAAATAAAAAGATATTAAATTTTGTACAAGAAAAAAGGATTTTTCTCAGGAAAGATATTGTAAAACGACATTCTAGGGTCCTTAGAGCAGCAAAGTGGACTTGTTCGAACAGAGCATGTAGGATAAATATTAGGATACGATCTGGTAAAATAGGTGGTTAAATATTTTTGGCACATTGTTAGAGAAGTCTAGAGTGGTATTGGAGATGCTGTTTGTTTATTTTTATGTGGAGTTCTAAGATTGTGAAGCAGAAAATTGCAAAAAACAATCCTGGCTGGAGTTCGACTGCAACAGTAGACTGGCAAAAGTATATGAAGAGAGGTACATGAAGGGATGATAGTAGAAATAAATGAAATCTATTTTCTAAGCAAAAAATAATTCTGGACAAGTATTCACACAGCATGGATTTTTGGAAAAATTTACAGGGAAAAAAATGTTTCTTCATGGAAATTCCGTATCGGACTATGGACGCGCTAACAAATTCGATAATCGGAAATGCGGCAGTTGGTTCGACACTCGTATTAGATCGTTGGCGAGGATATTCAACCACAAGTCTTCAATTATGGGTTCCGTACATACATATGAAAGTGAGATGGGAACCGATCGACACCAATCTGTATAGTTATTTCACAGAATTCATTATCACTTACAAAAACCTATGGTTTATAAAAAAAACACAGACGAATTAAAAGCATATTGCAAAGCTTCTAAAAACGAATGAGAGGGTCTCCTGATCGTGTAGCGATCCAATTTCCGGAATTCCAGCGTCGCAGGCGTAAGGGAACCAGACGTCTCAACGGCGAGTAGAATAAACAAAAAATCCTTTGATAGGAAAGTGTACTTTTCCCGTTTCAACTTCTTGGCTTTCTCATAGGCAGAACAGGCTCAATAGGACTCTAGAGTAAGTTGCAAAGGGCAAACGTGTCGGTACAGGTGACGTCCCAGAGAAGAGGTTTCCTGGCTTTAAAAGGGAAGATTGTCATCCCATCTGGTCGTTGTCCTGCCTGCAAAGACCGACTTGTTCGAGCTGGTCTCCGCATCGGTAAGTAGGTGAAACACAAACTTTTAATCTCAGTCGCAATGAGATCCCAATACGAACGCATTCATCATCCAGGAAGAAACCCAAAACTCCTTTGGGAATGGCGTTGAGCCAAGCACTGTTTTCGGAAGATGCCATTCGACATCAAACAAGCACGGCGAAGGTGGCTTGATTACACTAGAAAATCTACGAAAGAATTCCAGCATCTTGCATCGTCCAGGCCCACTGAGAGAACGTAGAAGGCAGGAAAAGCTGATAAGTACGGTTCCAGGCCTTTACTAGCATGGCCGGCGTTTTTGTCAATAGAGAATTCAGCGATTGAGTGAGAACCCTCTTGATAGGGGTATTACAGGAATAGATGTGGAGGGAGATCTACAGGGTTACAAATTCTAAGCCCTCTGAGTTCTCACTGACATCGTGGTTTGCTTTCATGAGTAATCCTCGAACCGGACGTTGTAGATACGTTCCCTGTCGTATGGAAGATCCCATTAATCAGTGTGAGTTAGTCACACTGGCTGAAATAGAGAGTAGTCCTAACCACATATGCTAGCCTATGTACGCTGAGACTGTTTTTCAGAGGGGATAATGACGTATGCATGTCAAGTAGACACAAGCGGTCCAGAGTCTCTCCAAGTAACTGTCGTTTTTCACGCATAGCTTAGTTCAGAGCTTATGCGCTTATTCGCATTACAATTCAGATATTCCAGGTTGTTTTTTATATTAATTTATCAAAGAAAAATATGACAATTTGAAAGTAACGAGTGTACAACAGAGCACGCATATTCGACGCTTGATGCAATAGATTTCGGGGAAGATGAAACAGGGGTCAAAAAATATTTGGAAAAAAGAATTATGAAAGCGACCTAACTAAAATTATTATCATTCAATGTAAAAATGTCTCTCCTTAAGATTATTCGTTCCTTCTATATTGTCAGCCATCCTCGGCTTCTGTCGAAAGATGTTTTTCGGAATTTAAGAGTTTTTTAAGACAAACAGAAACTTTTATACACGAAATCTAGAAAATTACGTATGTCCATTTTCAATAAATAGTTGTTAGGACAACAATTGTCTTTTGTTGTTTCTTATCTATATTTTACAGTTTAAATTGAGAATAAAGTTTTAAATGTTAAAGTTTTTTAATTTTAAGTTAAAAAAGTTTGGTTAAAGGGAAAAGCATCGGGATCACGTAATAGTTAGTTTGGTTTTACTGTGGTCTTGGGTGCTAAATAAATAATAAATGGAACCATTCATCATAAAACCGGTTCCTTGGTTCCAAATGAAGCACAACAGGTTAGTGAGATCGCATGTACAACAAGTAAAGAGGTGGGACCTTCAACATTACACAAGTGTCTAGTAATTGATTAATTCCTATTCTGACATTCATTGACAGTGGCATAAATCGTGTGTTGAATCGATGTCATTTTCGAACAAGTAAAGAGGTGGGACTTTCACATTACACAAGTGTCTAGTAATTGATTAATTCCTATTCTGACATTCATTGACAGTGGCATAAATCGTGTGTTGATCGATGTCATTTTCTGCTGCCAACAAATTAGAAGCCGAAAAATCAAATAGTGGAGAATGATCCATGATTATAGGTTGTCAATATATATTAGACATTTTGAATAACAGCCTTCAACACTATTTTTGATAAATCCAATAATATATATATAATTGAAGAAAAAATATGACATTACAGCTGAAAAAAAAACAATATCAATCAACAGAACAAAAATACCACCAACAAACAGTAGCAACCATACGCCAAATTATATTATTATTTTTTTTTTTTTAATTTTTTTAAGCCTTTTCACGAGAGCCATAGTATTTTATAGCTCCGCATAGGTAGGACACACACTTTATTTAAGTAAAGAACAGTTAATTTTAAACTAATCGTAGAACCAAGGAATGATCTTCAACTTCTTTTTTTTTCTTTTTCTGTGTGAGTGTCCTTTCTAGACAATCCAGTTCCGCAGTGAGTATTCACTGATGAACGGCGTCACTCGTCAAACCGATTATTTTATTAAAAACCAAAAATTATTAAAAGGTTCGCCATTTGTAAAAAACAATTTTTTAAAAATAAATAATTAATTTAGGTAAGTCAAAATTTGACAAGAATTCATAAATTTAACTATGATGGGATCCAGTTTGTCTTTTACAATATCAACAGTACTATGAAGCAATTCAAAAAGTTGATGTCATCATTGGGCTATGCGTCCAATCATTTTTCAATCGATTTGTGAGGATTTTTGAATCAGCAAGGTAAATGGACTTGAGTGCTCTGAGCTTGTAGTAAGATAATACTTACTCTCGTTTTTCATAAAACCGAAAAAATAAACCAGAATCAGCATATTTTAGCGAAAAAGATGCAGTAAAAGTACTGAAACAGACCGATATCACTTTCTCCTGTGAGTCTGATGGACACGCGTCATTTTACCAAAAAAATCTGCTATTACCTCTTTAAAAAACTACTCAGTCACAAAACCGTTAATATGTAAACCCGCTCACCTACGATCAATCTGAAACCTGTAGACCGAAGAACAATCCAGCTTCCCAATTGAATTTCTATCTGTCATTTTAACGGGTTCAACTTCCACCCATGTAACCACGTGGACAAATTTCATCCCTACTAGATTTTCAAACGAAGCCTGACATATGAAGATCGTCGGTTTTTGTCAGTGGTCAGTAAAAAACAAGAATCAATTCGGAAAAACTAATGGGTTTTAAAAATGTCGTGGCATCTTAGTTTGCCAGGCGTCTCAGTCTCTGAGAATAACAGTGACTTCCTGCTCCAGTTGTTTTGACAATATCGCAATACGTGAACTGAGCTTTCATACTTTTTCCCTCAGAATTCTTAGCCTTGTCGACTTGTCTATATTTGACTCGAAGGTCTGATGACAATTTAGCCCAAGTACATATTTGTGCCTTCAAAAATTCAGCATTTAAAAAAACTTAGACTCTCTTTATCAACCACAGAGGCTCTCTTTATCAACTTTCTCCCCCAAAATGAGATTGGCTGTTGTGAGAAATCGTAAATCTGTTTTCATTTTAAATGAAGACAAATGAAATGTTCTCCCAAATAAAAACATGTATGATTTTCAGATCATGCTGGAGGTAAAAAATCAAAATTCCATGTAACCAGACCGTCCAACAACTGATGAACCCATTCCAAGATATTGGATGTCCATAATGACTTCCTGATGTCCGAAGAGTACAGGATGTCGAATCATAAAGAGAACAGAATCCAACTCCAGAGACCCAATATGAAGGAAGAAGTCCGACAACTCGTGAATATCAGGTCTAAGAAAATTCTCAAGGATTCTTGCAGAATAATTATGTCACTCTTCTCTTTTGGAGAACACGTGCGAAGAGTCTAAATTTTAGAGAAATAAAACATTGAAACACACATCTTTAGCTTTTTCTAAGTCTCCTTTCAAATTCCGTCTAGTCAACAAACTCAACTGTGAAAGAGCGAGCAATTCGATTTACACAATTTCTATGTTGGTAATAATCCTCTCGTCTTCAATCTCTTAATCTCCTCCGTTGTGCTAAAAGTCACCAATCTTCATCCCCAGATTCAATAACCTTTACGCTTTAAACGTAAATTCAATACTTCACACGTGGTTAATGAAATTCATTGAAGTATTTCGGTTTTTTGTCGATTGAGGGATGGTTTTGTCAAAAAACATATTTTATAGCCTCTACACCATACTTATTCCTAATTTATTACAAAATTTAAATTTAATTTTTTTTTAATTTAAGGAAGAAAATAAAATCAAAAGGTCATACAGCGGCCCCTCAACTGCGTGGCTATTTTCTCTCAAGATGGAGAAAGGGATTCGATTCATATAGTCTGCAGGGCTCACGGAAATATCCTGTTTGTAGAAATGTCACCCTGTCATTTAATCAATATTAATTGGTTTTTAATCAAAAATCAAAGAATTTATTTTTTTAAAGTCTGTATTTTCTTGACTCGACTCATGTTGACTACTTTTAAATCTCATGATCCTGCTTAATCTGTGAAAAAAATTAAATAAGCCTCTATTCGGTTGTTTGACAAATTTGAGTAATTTTACTTGGCTCATCATATGGATATTCAAATCTGCTCAACTTGAGCGATGGATTAGTCCATAATCCTTTAAAACTCGTATCTAAATTTATTCACTAAAAACACCTCATTTCAAATAGAAAAATCATATTTTGATTGATGAACGTTCATTCTTTTGTTCATCCGCTTAAAATGGGCTGAATTTAGATTTGCTGGAGAAAAATTAAGATCAAAATGTTCTGAATCTAAGTATTCTATCAGACTTTGTTACAATAAATACCTGAAAAATCTGAAATATGTTCCACGTCAATATCTTTTGATGTTCGTGAAAAACATCATCCGAAACTCTCATTTCCAATGAAATTAAAAATAATAAACTTTTATACTCACGAATGACTGTGTTTATTCCTGAAACTTCTCTCAGTTTTATAATGGAGTTTCATTTGTGGAGGAATAATCGTGGTGTTATATGTAAAGGTGCTTCATTTAATAAATTTTTTCCAGTTTTTAGTTGAATCTTCATCCAATAATTTTGCGAAGATTTCATGTCAAAGTTTGGTCAAAATCTCTCTATGATCCCTTGAAAACAGATAAAATATTAATTTCATTACTTGTGGTTGGGGATGATTTTGGTCTTCCATAAATATGCAATGATTTTATTTTTCAAGAAGAAAGAGTCTAGATATTTTTTTAAACTCTGTTCCACCATCTGTTTTGCAGAATCTCACAAAAGCACATTTCAAAACAAATTTCTAATTTCCAATAAATTAAAAATATGCTTATTAAAGATTTACTTTTAAGTTCTTTACAAATAGCATATTTGCAGTAAACATCAATGACAGTAAAAATCCATTTATTAGCCATCATTTGAATCATTAAACTGTTTAACATCTATGAGGTCTGCCTGGAATCGTTCATTAGGTCTATTGACAGTCACATGGTAGTTATAATCAGAAATCTATTATATAAATTAATTTTTTTACTTTAAGTGGAGTAAAAAACTTGCAAATTGTGCAATCTTGGACAATTCTTTCAATAATTTTTCGTTTTATTGGAAAATAGGAGTCCAAACATTCTTGCTGCAGTTTGCGACAATGGAGAAGGCAGGCGCACACCTCTGGAATGACTAGTGATGTAAGCGCTATCCATCGCATGGTAAAAAGGATATTGCAGCACTTCCAGTTCTACTATCCGTAATGGATATTGCGTTGTGCTAAAGAAAGGGAAATGCGCCGAAGGTATTTTTCAAATTTATTTATAGGTTGAATTTTCTGATTGCAGAAAGTCGGTCTTAACTGAAGGAATTCTGTGAAAATATAAATCCATTTGGGAGAGATTGAATTCCGTTACAATTATACTCAGAATAGTCGAAAACATGGCACAAGTGAAGCAATAAACACTGCACCACGGCAACGCGGACGTGCAGTAACTAACTGACTCTGATTAGTCCAAGATTTAAGCAAATTTCAGAAATTGGCAAAATGCTATACTATCGAACTTTTTGCCAATAGCCATCAAGCACTAATAAATATCAGATACATAATGTGGAAGTATACCTCGGATAAAATCTAAGATATAATGATATTGAAGTAAACCACTGAGAAATCTAGGATATATGATACTTAAATATATCTCTGTAGAAATAATAAATAATCTTTTCGAAGGTAAAATAAAAAGCTCAACAACCACAAGAATGACTCACAAACACGCCAAATGTATTTAGAATAGGTTTACCATATTATTGATAAATTTTAAATTTGTAAATTATTAAAATTTTTAATGTTAATTCTTCATATGCTTAAAATGTCTAATTAAAGTATTCACTGGGTTCGATTTGAGCCTCTCAGGCGATCAATAATTCAAATTATGGAAGCGCTCAGGATGCATTTAATGTACTGCGATAAAGGACCATTAGCTTTCTTCTACCGGGGAACATTTGGTCGATGAATTTCCTCTGCTAGTCGGATGCCTGTTTCCGACCGACACAAACCGAAGTTTTTGATTTCTGTTATTCAACTGAACGTGGACGGAAAGTCATAATGGTAATGACACTACAACTATTCTCCTGGATTTAACATAAAACGATTTTATTTTGAGCTTTAACCCCACTTTTGAGTTACCTATTTGTGGTAGTCATAAATCAACAGACAAAGTGATAAAGATCTACCTCGGCAAATTCGTGTCTACGTGACTTGCTTCGTCTGTCGTCACCACAAAAGGTAAATACCGCATATTCACAATCTAACATTCGAATTCAGCTCTCTCCATCCAATAAGTCACCAACTCTCATATTCTACCACCTCTCTTAATTACCCCATTCTATTGATGAGCTTATCAAATCTGAGTGAGCGTCTGTTTTGGTCTTTAACATTTTTATAAGCAGAAATTTGCTCCACAAAGTGACCGGGGGTTAATAAAGAAGGAATAAAGTCACCACAGAAGCCAAGCAGATTATCATTGCAGCGGACTTTCAGCTCTGAATAATTAAGAAGCGAATTTGACAGCTCTGAATTTGACAGCTCCTATAAATAATTCATCTCCAAACGAATAAATTAGATGAAAGTATATCGGGTCGTTGCATTTGTAGCGGCTATCAGCCTGCTCACGTGTAATCACATGTCTCACCCATTAGGTGTTTGCTTTTTAATTTTCATGAGAAATTCAAACAATTTCACTCAACACACCTCGTCGACGGAAAGTTTATACGAGGTTACGGAAAAATATTCCTCGTCCACGAAATCTTTAAGAAAAATGGAAACCACGGAATTCACGGAAACTACCAATAATATAGTAACCACAGTGACACTCGATTGCACGGATGAAAGACCTGAATGTGATCTCACTAAACGTAGAGGGGAGTGCAGTCTATCTCCAGAAGCGCAGAGGATGTGCCTAAAAACTTGCAGTGAGTGTGACAAAAATACGAGAATAGCCGATCCTTATGGTGTCCTCACGTATATAAGCTTAGAATGCAAGGACTACGCGAGTCACGATTATTGTACCTCCACGGATTGTTTCTACGATCGAACAGCAAAGCTACTAACATGCAGGAGGTGGTGTGAATCTTGTAATGGTATGGATACTTTACTATTTCAGTTTGCGAGGACTTTAGTAAGGATTGTACGATTAGAAGAGATTGTAGTAATGAGGAGAAACATATGTGTAGGGAGTCGTGTGGAGTTTGTCGATGTGCTAAGTGATTTACTCCAAAAATCTGTTATTCTCAATAAATATCCTTAATTTTCAATTTTGATGGAAAATACCTCATAATCATCTAGGAAGAGGAAAGTAGGATTTCATCGGGGGAAGATCCCGTTTTTTATTTGAATGTGGTTCTGAAAGCGACAAAAGTCAAAGCAAAATTCACGTGGACTCTTAAGCAATATTTCTTCAATAAAGTAATCAGTAATTGTGAGATGATTAAAGAACCACACCCCTTAGAGATATCCCCTCTCTGGACGACCAGAAATGAGCGTTTCAGAAATCTCCGGGGCGTGATGAGAGTAGACTTTATAGCAGTTCGAAAAAGGAAGAGGACGATGGTCCCCACAGATAACCCATTCCAGGTTCCATTAACTCAGAACGTTCGTGTCTGAGTAAGAGACAAATTTCCCTTCTTTCCGTGGTATTCAAGATTCTATAAAAAAAGTAGCTATAAACTCAATTTTCAAAGTTCCCTTCTGGGAGATTGATAAAACCTGTTAATACTTCCAATTGTCTCCAGTCGTTAGTTGATCGGATGCTGAGGTTGTACATACTTCTATTTCACCAAACGACTAAATAGCCTCCTGCGACTAAATAGCTGTGAGCTTGATGGTTAGATACACTTTATACATCTCTCATTTTTTCACATAGAATATACGTCATCTCCCAATTCTTCCACCGCTCCAATTTTTATATTCTTCAGTACTCATTCTCCGATGTTCCGGAAAACAGAGTCGACATTTACGACTGGAAGAGGACCGTCGTAGATATCGCATGTCGTTATAGGCATGTGAATTCTTAGGGTCCCGGTTATGGCGTGCTCTTCAATATCCGTTCTACCAGTTTTCTGCATGTAGCTTTCCTCCTCGAATCGATTTCTTTTACGTGATCCAATGAATTATAGCGATTCTGTCAGTAACTATCCTTACCTTGAGTAGCCGATTGATAGATGAAATGAGAAACCCATTTTATAGTGATGGCAGTCGATCTGTAGTAATACTAGCCGGTAATTAAAGTAGCATACATCCCGATCCGCTTTCACTTTCACCTCTTGTAGGGAGGCCACGGTAACTTCCAAATCCATTCAAAGGGTCTCCTGTTTAGCGAACGAAAAGACGCTGAAAGTTGCATTTGTAAACTTGGGAAGAATAGAAAAACTGAGAGTTCGAAAAGACATTATTAGATAAGAGTCCCCATGAGCACTGCTGGTTATTTGAGAGAATCTCTCTCGCCATCCTGAGAGGGAATAGCCACGCACTCAGGGCGGCCGTTGTATGACCTTTTTGTTTATTTTGTCTTAACAATAAATTAACACGGTGTCCTCCACTCAAGCAGATTGTAAAATATATGGAATTTAATCTCGGTAAATCGCAAATGATTATATTAAAATTAAATTTATTGTTCATTTAAAAAAATAATTTATTATTTTATTTCAAAGAAACTCTTGTTAAGTGTTAATTAACATAGAGTTAGGTTCCTATTATTAAAAGCTGTGTCACCATTTGGTGTTATGTCTAATTGGTTAAAAATTTATCTTACTTCATTTTTGATGGCGTCATTGGATCCACCTTACTAAAGATACGTCCAATGCTTGGCTGCCATTTAAAAAATCCAACTATTCTCTGCACAGTAAGACAATTTCTTATTTTTTGTAGATTATCTGACCGAATCGCATTAAACACATATTGACCAATATTCCAAAAATCATGATTGGGCTCTACAAGTAACCAGAGCATTTATAAAATCTGATATTCCACTAAACAAATTATTTATTATAAAATCTGGCTTAGAGAATTGTTTTACGGAGGCTCTGTACGAGTTCCCTCAACATCAAAAGCTAGAAGCTGTGTGGATCAAATCATAATGGATCAAAAATTGTTAATTTAACAAAAACTGTATAAAAATTTACTTTATTTTGTAGCAATCAAAAAGTTTTTGCTAATACGGATGAAACAAAAATCCGGGGATAAAGATGCGTTGCTGTGATGATTGGATAGTTATTTTTTTGAAACAACATATCTGACATCGTTTAAGGCGACAGAATCTGCTCCTAACAAGAACATCACTACTCAGACGATGCACTTGGAAATAATTTGCTTCAAAGGGAAAATTTCCTTTTGTTAATTTTGGATGCTGCAAATTATATGAAGTCAGGTAAATTTATGTTTTAGCTGGCAAAATACTTAAAAATCTTTACCCAAGTTATTCCATGTGGCGTTCATCTATTACACAATTGTTGTGAGAAAATGAGAGACTCTTATCCGGAAATTGATTTGATGATAACTACTGTACAAGCAGCAATTAACAAGAACAATAGAAGAAAACTAATATTCAAAGACAGAATCATCGCATTCCACCTCGTGCGCATTTGACAAGATGGGGGACCTGGCTTAAGGCCGCTACATACTATTCAGAAAATCTGATTGGAGTTCAAAATATTTTCGAATCATTCGCGGATGATGGATATCTAGTTCGAACAACTAAAGAAAGTCTCAAAAACCACGTGTTAGTTATCAGTATATGTGACTTTATCCGAAGCTATTCGAACATTCCAGGTTTCCGAATAATGTCGCTATTGCAGATATCATTACCAAAGTACACGTTTCATAATTGAACAAGCTCTGAGATAAAGAATTTTCTAAGATCCAACAGACATTTTCTACCAGGAAATTTAGAAAATTATATCATTTGTATGTGTAACAAAAAGTTTTAGTGTTTTTATTGTTTAGTTATAAAGTTAAATTTTTTTAATTTTTTATTTTTTAGGTTAATAAAGTTAATTTTTTTAGGTTAAAAAAATTCGCCCTAGTCATCACAGATCATCTGCTGACAGAGGAGATAATGACTTGTAAGAGGAGTTTAAAAACTAAAGTCACCTTACACTTGTAAGATCTCAGTACTCTGAATCAGCAGAGTCAATACGCTCTTTCTTCTGCGAAATCTGTAGGCTCGCTCGTTCGCCGTTGTCTTTTATCTCATATTTTTACTGTAATTCCCTGTTTTTTTAATGCTCATTTTTATAATTAGGGCAATTTTTGTCAATAAAGTCAAAAATTCATATGTTTTAAAATTGTTTTAAAACTTATAAAAATGTGATTTTTAATCAAAAAATATTATATTAATCAAATGTTATAAAGTCAAAATTTCGTTTATGTCAAAAAAGGTCAAAGTATAATTTTTAGGTCAATAAAGTCAATTTTTATGATTTTTATTTCTCATTTATTAGTTTTTAGAGTTTTTGAATAAATACTAACGTGTCATCAACTAACAACAGCTTTTTATATAATCTTTTGTCTAATAAACATTTCAAACTAACAGGTCTGTCATTTTTATTAGTATTTCACAGGTGCTACTGTAAAAATATCTGATTTTCTCATTCTATTCACCGACTCTAGGATCAATGAGGTCACTGATGCTTATTCGAATATGATTTTACTTGCATAACTGAACAGTAAAATTAAAAACTTGTTTGTGGGTATTAGGATATCGTTTTACTTCTATGAAAAAGTGTAGAAAATTTATGCAAAGGTAACTTGACCGAAATATTTTTGAGTTTTCTAAATGCATTTATTATAGATTTGGAAAAGGATTTTTGTTCGTTCCACTCGCCGTTGAGACGTTTGGTTCCCTTGCGCTTGCGACAAGAATTTTTGAGTTGTCTAGGGAATCGGATTTCTACACGATCTGGAGACCCTCGTGAACGCTGCTGCTTATTCGAGCGAATCTCCTTGCTATCCTGAGAAGGAATATCCATGCAGTCAGGGCAGCCACTATATGATCATTTGTTCTCTTTCTTTCCTTATTAAGTTATTTATTCATCAATTAAAAAAATTTGCTAACAGTTAAATTTTGACAAAATTGACACATATAAGAGAATAACTAAGTTATGGTTCAATAATATATCTCAGTTGCCTCAGGTTGCACTTCACTATAGAAAAAAGGTAATAATGAAAACACAGCCAAATTAATATTCTAATAAATTAGTAAACTATATTTTTTAATTTAAGGGGATCAAATCTACTCGAAGGTGACCTCTGCTTCTAATTTTGTCCACTTTATAATATGTTATCAACGAAATGATGAAAAGTGAAGTAATAATAATTCCTATAATCATCGGTTTCTTGTCACGTATGAAACTGTATGACTTTCTCTTCTTCCTCTTATTCACGTCGAACAGACAATCATGAGCTAATCATGATACGACAAACTAACCTGTACCAATAAAATCAGAGATTTTGTCATTTCTAAAAAACTGAAACCTTAGATCCAACATTTCTAACGTAATGTTGCTTTTTTCAAGTCTTAACGCCTTACATCTAAAATATTCATCAGTTTTATGCCAAATTTCAGCTCCGTAAGTGATGTGCTTTTTGGAATCTAAATAAATCACATATTTACCGCTATAATTGGCTGAAACAACGACATCAATTATTTTAACCGACTTATGCACGTGCTTAAAAATAAAACTAAGAGCGTAAATATCCTCGGACAAAGTCGCTATATACCAGTGAGACTTCATATAACTGACAAAACTTGCATTTACGAATGTAAACTCTGGCTTTTATAAGCAAAAACAATTTACCTTTTTATGAATAATGATTCGTATTGTACCACTGAGGATGGCTGTTACATTATTATTGATGAATGATATCCACGTTGAAATTCCATTTTTATCAGATTGGATTGATTTGGTATCTTGTCCACATTTATTGCTGAATGAGATCAAATATATTAAAAAGGCTAAAAATTAGTTCAATATTAAGGTAACATATATGACCCATTTTCTAATTTATTTATATTTTCATTTTTAAATATTTTTTCAATTTTAAATTTTATTTTAATAATAAAATAATGTAAATTAGGTTTTCGGTGATTAATAGCTATCTTCTAGGATGTCTTCACAAAATAATGACAGAGGTTAATATTCCACTACCATCACATTATTCTTGGGGTGTCTCCCTTCTCCCCTTGTATGCTGACTTCGCTATGGGGCGATGTAGAACAGAAGCCCAGACTTAGCTTGCAACTAAATGTGAATCGTATCATAAGGAGAGGAAGTAAAAAATGCTAAATATTCGCAGAGGAAGTAAAAAATGCTAAATATTCGGATATCAGCGACAGGTACATTTTCGCACCTGTCGCGATTGAAACGCTGAAGTTCCTGAACCATTTGGGAAAACTACTAACTGACAAAACTGGTGATCTTCGTGATACGAGATGGCTCAAGGAGAGGCTCTCGTTGGCTGTTGTCCGTGGGAATAGCTTGTGCATCTCCCAACAGCTGAATTAAAATTAACTATTCTTTTTCCTTTTTCCTTATAATAATAATGAATTATTAATAAAATAATGTAAATCAGGTTTTCGGTGATTAATAGCTATCTTCTAGGATGTCTTCACAAAATAATGACAGAGGTTAATATTCCCTATTGTGGGAAGTTGCCACATGGATTTACTACAAATAGCTAAAATTCAACCCACAGGTATGTATCTCACTATAGCTGGGAACCTCTACGGGACCAAAATTATCAACTGGACACTAAGAGTTGATGGATTAAACGCTTTTCACAAAAAGCTTGTCGTAACCTATCCCTTTTTTCGTCATCCGAATCAATCACCTCTCTTCCTTCACATCCAAAGGATCCCATGCCAGCTCCTCATATTGTTGGAAGCAGAGATGAACGTGGTCACAAGAAACTTGCGAAAACAAGGAAGAACACTGAAAATTGAGTCTGTCATAATAATACTTCTTTGAGCAGCCAATCCATCCCCCGACGATCCCCGGTAACTCTGGAAAACTTCGGTCCCCTACGACCGTTGTTTCGACTACAACGATGTAATGTCAAGTTAGTTAGTTGAGTAACCCGGGCTCACTAACTTGTAAGATCACCTATTAAATAGGACGCAGCAGATATGGTTGTTATAACTAGGGCAACCATAAACATAACCTAAAAATGATTGAAATGTGACTTTAAATATGACTTTATTAATTTCGTGCAGTAAATGTTTTTAACTAAATTTATTGAAATAAAGAATTAAATAATTCTATTTCTCGGTGGTCAACGAAAAAACTAAGGAAGGCGGATTGTCAAATTATGAGGATCAATTCCGGTGACATTATATGGAAGGATGGTTCAGTTGCTGATACGGGGATGTCTATCGTCTACTGGATTTCGTAGTCCGAGTATCATTTCGGATTATCGTGTGAATTCGTATTCGTTGAACTCTGTTGAGGGAGATTGTGGATCAGTGTTAGAGGTCTATATTCGAAAAATTTAGAGACATTCTCTACGGAGATATCTGAGTTCTACAACAAAAATCGCTATTACTAGAAGTGAAAGTTATAAAAGAACTAGAATGGACGGCGTCTTGAGCTCCTGTCCGAAACCGTTGATTTTAAGTTCAAACATAGAATAACCTAATTATTTTGTATATAACGGGGACAAAATTGGACTGTTCTTGTCTGGTCTCCACTCCTCGCTTAAGACCATAGGGGATATTGCAAGTGACCGTATCCCCCGGGAACTTTGTATAAGCTTGAAACCCCTGATATCGTTGAAGATGTTTTCCTGTGTCCGGTATAGATTGAAACAATTATCTACTCTTCCTGATTCCATGGGGATGTATCTAAGACTGTATCGGAAGAGGATATTTTCAAAGAACACTACTAAAAATTCAGGCCCACCGATAGTTAGAAAATTGATTCGTGGGAGAAACCAATTAAGAGGGAAAAACAGATGTTGTATAGACAGGCCATCTCCGAAAGGATTTCTCAAAATGGAACCCTCACTTATTTTTAGGGTTATTCAACCTTTATGGAAGAGATCTATAGTGGGGAAGTTCCCCATACCTGGGAACCGAAAAGGGACTTTTTGAGCTATAGACAAATCTGTTTTTGATGCTTTATTTCGTAAAGAAGATTATCTTCAAAGTCTGTGTTTTAGAGAAAAAACTAGTCATGCTCTTGCACCATTAGGATTTCGTCCTGAAGGCTTATGTAGAGACTGTTTCCTCCTACTGAATTCAGAAATTCTAAAGTCCATTGACAGCAGAAACCTGCTGAACCTGTTATGGTTGAATATTAGTTAGTTAAGAGCTCTTTTGCGTAGCCCTAAATGGGTTTCGCTTGAGCCAAACTTTGCAGACATTCTCCTCGCCATCTTCGCCCAAGCCATATTGTTTCTGGCTCTCATACGAACATTTTCCAGATCGAATTTACGACCAATTCACTACCTGTTGTTTCGTAATCATTTTTAAGAAAATTGGAAGTTTATTTCATGGTTTGGCCTCCGTAGCCACAAGACTTTTGACTGTAGAATTTCTGAATAAAACGTTGGGGTCAGATTTCCATCGTTGACGCCACTGACTATTCGACCGAGGTTCGGTGGCAATTTTGAGAGTTGTTGTTCATTGGCGGTAATAGACAAGAGAAAACTTCTCGTAGAATCAATGACAATTGGTCTGGTGGTGGAAACCAACTGCCTGACTCGTCTTTAAGGAAGAAGTTCCCAGAACGTAGTTGTGCGAGGGCCCTGATAATTCTAGTAATTGTTAGAATAGTGATTTCTTAGTGGAGGTAGTCGGAAGGTGTGAATCTAATAATTTTAGTAATTGTTAGAAGAGAACTATTTTGGACTCTGAAGTTTTTGGTTGCTCCAAGCTGCTTAGGATGAACTCCAGGAAGGGTTCGCATAGTTGAAGGAAGCCCTTATATATTGTAGATTATGGTGAGGATTTCCTTGTCTGTCAACCGCGCGTAGAGATTTAGTTTTTTCTTTGATATTAAAACCACGTGGTAGAAAAATTTAAGGCATTGGTCATAGATTATTCATTGGATTTTAGATTTTTTTGAGATAAGGAGACATCTCTAAAATTTTCAACTCTGCTTTTGTGTTTAGCCAACGTCTGTCCAAAGTGAATACAGTGACGCTGAAATTGGAGGGAGAGGTGGTTGGTTGATAACCAAAACCCTAGAGAGTCCGAGTGTGTTTGGAGATGCTCAAAGGCGGAATTAATGTTTCTATCCCGACCAGTGAGTATTAAGTTTCCGCATAGTAAAAAACTAGCGTATCTTCAAGCTCGAGTATGCTACTAATGAGTGGTTGAACAAAGCCGGATTGATTGAGAGCCTTGTAGGATTCTGTTTATCATGTAATGGGAATGAGATTTTTTGACGATTCATTTTAAAATTAAAACTGCATTAATATTTTAACAAATTTATTTATTTTTATTTATTTTAATAACCCGGGAACACCGAGAAAAAAAGACAAAAGAGTCTAACAGTTAGATGATCCCAGTCCTCATATTTTAACAAATTAAATATCAACTTTCATTGTTGATTAAATAAAATGGCTTTCGTTATATTTTAAAAATAATAAATGTATTAATTAATTATTAATAATAAATGTATTAATAAATGTATTAATTAATTTTTTGGCCGCGTGACGTTATGTGGTGTTATGTGGCTAGTTGGTTATAATTTTATTTTTCTTCCCTTTGAAGGGGTCATTCATTATATTTACATTACTATAGGGACGACCAATACCAGGCCGTCATCAAAAGGATCAAACTATTTTTCCCACTGGGAGGCAATTTCGTTATCCGGATACGTTTTGGAACCGCTGGGATTAATTGGTTAGTTTGGTTTATATCCTTTCGTCTTTGGAATAATTTTATTATCTAGTTGCTTGAAAAGGAATCTGGAGAATTGTTGCAGAAACTGACCAAAAAAAGTATCGAAATAACACATGCCAAAAAACTGAATAAAAGGCTTTCGTTTAGATGAAAAATTTCCTTCTAAGATTTTTCGCAGTTGAAGAGAGTGAACTAAAGCTGACTATTATTGAGGTTTACTTACTATTTTTTACTTTTATATAAAGAAGATAATTCAGACCATTATGGAAAAGATCGAATTTTGAGTCTGCTCAACGAAAGACTATTTGGTGTCAGCCGTGATGAGATTCAATATAATACTAGTCAAACGATTAATGGAAACGAAACTTCGTATAACCCCGATAATTTCCAGTGGCTCTAAAGATAGATACATACAGTTCTCATTGATTTAATCATAGTTTTGAAAATTCGGTCTTTACTGGCAAGAGATTCACCTTTTGCTGTAAAAAAGGTAATCAACGATGAAGAAATACGAATAAATGTATAAGACAAATAAAACGGATACAAGAAAGATGGACGATATTAACCTGAGCATCGAAAAATATACAGCATGAATCAGTTATCTAATGTTAGAACAGTTTTTACAACAAAAAACAATCTCAAAGATCAAAGCGAAAAAAAGTTTACGAAATTATAAAGGAATTATTACATGAGGAATAAATCTATGGTGAATAATTATAGTGAATAGGAGAAAATGAAAAAATAAAAGGAACCAAATAAATTTAACTAAAAAACCACAGATTTCAAAATAAATCAGATTGTTTAAAAAAATTACAAATGTGGTAGCCCCAAAGCCATTTTAACCGTTCTCGATTTTTATGGATATGGTGACATTTTTAAATTTCTTTATGGAATTTTTTTTCATTCAGAATGTAATTGGGGACTTTCGTGGACGACAGAGCTACGCTTCCTTTCTGATCAAGATTATTACCAAATAACTTTACTGCGATTTATTAATTTTAAATTATACAAAATAGCAACATTGTAATTTCTTTGAAGTGAGTGGACTTGATGCTTGAACAGGAGGCGCTTGACACCAACCATGGGAACTGATATCCCTCAATTGAACGTTGATAAACTTTTATATCCGAGGTCATTAAATAAATCAATACAAAGTATGCACCTGTTTGTTATTTAGCTATCGACAAATGCAGAGTGTTCAGAGAGACGTTGGTTTACTGGATCCCTATAGTAATATACGAACTATGTTGTTCACGTCTGGCTGCATGTTATAAATTTTGTATTATAACGAGTCAATGAATAAGCAGTTTTAGATGATTGCAGAACTCGTTATACACCACGGTTGTGAAACTGTTATCTGTGCGTGTTTATTTCCCTGTGGTTTCCAGATGAGTAATTATTCCAAGAAATCAGGAATATTATTGATGGAAGCAGTTGTCTTTAATGTTGGCTTTGTACTGGGATTACACATCTTTAATCTCAAATGTCTACTTCTGATGAACTAGCTACAGATTATTATTAGCACTATCACAGGAATTATTATGGCTCGACAAGTGACACCGCCATAAGTGAAAATTTCACTGCTGAACCGTTTTGGCTATAAAAGACTCATCAGCAAATAGAGAATAGATTGTCAGAGCATTCATTGGCTCTCCCATTACGATTAGTTATCAAAACTGTCCTTTACTTAATAAAGTGTGTGTCCTGCCTCGGATGAGATGTAGGTAATATAGTTATACTCACAATGCAGTATTAGGAACAAACAAATGTCAAATACAGTAATCCCTCATTAATCCGAACAAAAAAAATTCGGATACCTCTTTGATTGTGAAGATTTTCGGATTGTGAAGGCAATAAATATACTAATTACATTGAATTAAAATTCATGTTTTTATATAAAATAATAATTCTCTCCATTTTCAGCATCACTTCGTTCTCGTCGAGCATTTCTGTTTGAGTTATTTCTCCTTCATTAGCAAGTTCTTCCAGTTTTTTTCGGTACTCTCATTCAAAACAGAATCTTGCATATCTTCACTAGAAAATTAATCAAGACATCTCTGCACCATAATGATGGCCTTCCTTAAATTCCGAAAAATTATCCAAATCAAGGACTTCCATGTAATCCAAAGTAAACCTTTTTCTATGATAACGCTTAAAGTTCTTGATTATGGATGCGTTCAGCGGTTGAAGATGAACAGTTTTGTTTTTTTAAAGGATTAAAATTTCAATGTTTCAAAAAATTTCGTTAAAACGTGGCTTGGAGCATTATTCCCAGTAAAAAACTTTTTAATAAAAATTTTAATTCATCACTAAGATGACATCCATTCAACAAGTGAATTATCAAATTATTGATGTTTACAACTGTCTTGACTTGTTAATCAAAGTTTCATAGTTTTTCCCGTTTTTCACATTTTGAAGAATTTTTGAATGTGTCGAAATCCAAAATAAAGGTTCATTTTTATTTCAAAAATCTTTCTGTTCTGTGCAATAGAAATTTCGACCCTCTTTCTAACCATGTGGCACTGTAAGATTTAAATTTAAAATGTAAATTCATTTAAATGTAGAATATATACAAAATAGATTAATCCGAAATTATAGTAAACTTCTTTCGGATTATGAAGTTTCGGTTTATTGACGCCTGTTTGTATGGAAATTTAGTAAAATTTTACTGACTCATCAAAAAAATCAGTTTATTGAAGTTTTTGGATTATTGAAGTTCGGATTAATGGGGATTTACTGTATACTAATAAAGAGACAATAATCCGGCTGCCAATAGTGCTGAGATTGCGATGGTAAGAGAATGATTCGTAGTTATTATGTAACTCATCTAGGCCACACTTGACTTTCGTCTCTTTGACTGAATTCAAAACATGCTAGCTTAAAGGGATATGTGAATTCGCAAGAAAGTTATGATAGACTAAAAATTCATATGAACTAAGATTTAAGGTGAGACTATATCTACCAAGAAATAAGCTTGGAAAAAACCTTTTCTTAGTTACCTCAAAGCTGGAAATCGTGATTTAAATTTAGAACAGCGTTTCTCAAGAAGTACCCACAAAATCTATGAAATCCCTTTATTTTAAATTTAAAAATAAAATTATATTTATTAAAATTTGATTATTAATTTTTTAAAAGATAGCAGCAGGCATTCATATTATTAAAAAAAACCATTTATTTTTCCCCTCGTCTCGTGACGCCATGTGGTGCTGGTGCTATCAAAAAGGCATCACGAGACATCTGTCGATGTCGCCCAGTATTAGGCTGACAGGAAAAAGGATCATTTTATTTCCCCTTTCCACTCCTTCAGAGGCAGTCAACACAAGATCGGCCCTCATGAAACCCTACCTGAAGGTCCGGTTGTCTTTTATTATGAACTCCTGGGGTAGCCTTTGGTGCATCACTCTCTCTAAGATCAAATTGTACATTGGATTGTGAATTTGATAAAAACTGTTGCGAAGGATCTGATTATCTAAGAAAAAATAGAAAAAGATTTTAATAATGACCTGCAGTTTCATTGTGTCCTAAGGGACTGAGAGTCTCCTAGATTTGCTGTATTTACCTAATATCGAGCCCATACAACTAGATACCGAGTGACTTAATTAACTAACAGAAACTCCTCTAGGCTGTTGCCTATTTTTTTGCTCTTCCTTGGCGAGTAAACTCGATAGGAGGGTTAACTAATAGAAACTCTTCTAGGATGTCTACCTAATTACTTTTTGGTTTTCCATTACAAGTAAAATCTATTGGTTCTTCATACAAATGGGAAAAATCAGTAATAAAGAATAAAGTTCCAACTGTTATTTTTTAGTAAGGAAAGTGGTATAGACATGTTAATTTTTAAATTAATTTGGTTTTTTGAAATTAAACAGTAAAGGTTCTAGAATCGCCAGGCCGTTTCCTCTTGCAATAGCTATCGAGTTACGATCTCGAAGCCATCCAGTCTCACGTGGATTTTTGGATCCTCCGTCATACTTCGGTACTTCCTTCTCTTCTGATCCTCAGTTTGTTAGGAGCATGACCTGGGTCTGTGACTGAAGCTGAATTTTTCTGAGAGTATGTATCAACACATCAGCTTCCAACCATCAACAAAAAGTAACGTTGACATCCCACCTGGGAGTTTGCGAACTAAGACAAATGTGTCCATAATATTTATTCAATCATGAATTCACTCACAATATTTATAGAGAATATTTTTTTGAGAACTATTCGATAAATAATAATCACTTGTCCGTTTGTCGCAGATACACCCTAGCAGTCACACCTAACCACATCTTCCATTTTTGTAAATAAAATGTTTGAGTATTGCACAATTCTTTGTTGACTCTAACCATCTGCTTAGGTGGTTGAAATGGTTTTTTTAGAGATATGATACTTTCTGGGAGCTCTGCTCTCTCAAGACAAAATTATATCATCTGGCAAGTAGAATCAGATAAATGTGGAAGTATAATCTAAAAGAATGTCATTTGTCTATGAAAAGGAAATTCCACAGTAAAATTAATATCTCTCATAATAAGTAGATATTTAATCAATGATAAAAAATGAGAACAGGACTCTATTCGAAACCCCCAGTGATCTTCTGACGTAGGTGACAAATCCTTTGGCTGCTCTTGTCGGATAACATAGTGAAAGAAAACATGTAAGCAAAAATCTCATTTTGAATGGAGTTTTATGCACGAATACAAAATCGCGAAGTTATCTTAATTTTCATGGATTTAGTCTCATGGTCGAACCAAGATTTTTTTCAATGTCAGAGGTAAACAGGACGTTTTTATTTAAGAGGGAATTAATATTAGTTTGTTAAAAGACTAATGGAAGTTTTCTTGTGTTTCAGTTTGTGATTTCGGTTTCATATAAATAGTGACAATGACACCAGTAAATAGTAGTCCGAGAACTCCACATACGATTCCAATAATTATATGTTTCGGGTTTTTTGCCGCACTTATTTTCAAAAAATGTTTTTTTTCATCACCATTTTTGTCTAAAATTCAGTCGGGTATACTCACCATCTCCAATTATATGACTTTTAATCGTTGTTTTTTTGTCTTTATTTTCAGATGATTGTTCCTCAAAGCATCCTTCACCTAAAATTCAGTCTAGCTTATTTACCGTCTCCAATAAATTCAAAATTAAAATCATTGCGGAAAAGTTGTATTTTAAGAGATGAAATTTCAATGGACACATTTTTATAGTTTTGTTGGATAAATCCACATTGATAGTAACTTTCATTTTTAATTATTTTAAATTTATTATTTAATTTAAAATAATATTTTTTATATTCAAGCCAAATAGAAAGCACATCAATATTATATTTTTCGTTATATTTGGATGCGGAAATAATTATTGTAGAATGCTTACCAATCAATTTAAATCCGAAAATATTATCGCTCACGTTATATGGATCAATACATGCATCTTCAGTGAATAACTCGTATTTCTTCTAAGAGTGATGCCTCAAGTCTACATCATAGTTATCATCAATATATGATATTTTGAAAATTCCACTTATTACTGCTCGGAGATAATGATATCTGACTAAATACCAGATCGGTTTTTCTGGGTCATTGTTTGGATTGCAGTCATTTGCTAAATATACTTTAATTAAAACCTCGTCCACTATAATATTCTAATGAATCATTCTGAATGTATTGTAACTTCATTGAATAAATTTTTATAGTAAAATTATTGTGAAAACCAATTTGTGTGAATCCGCATCTGTAGTAATCAGTAGATTTGGTTTTAGGAATCATTGTGACTTTAGTGTAACGTTTAAGAGTCTTACGTACGATTATTTCAGCATATAATTCAATTTCATAAAAATCTTCATAAATTTTAGGGATGAGTTCAAACGTTAATTCAAATAAATCAAATCCCTGTATGCGTACAATGTTCATTGCTGAATTCATCTTGGCATTCCAATGAGCGATGGTATATTTTGTTGCTAAATATGATGATTTAATAAAAATTCTTACGATGAATAATTTCTCCGACAAATCTTAGCTTCCATTCAGAATTCATCATCACGATTTTTCTGACAATAAATAATACATAAAATGATTATTCATGTTCTCTTAACCTAAATATAATTAAAGTTTTATTTTTATTTTTAAAATAATTTTTTTTAATTTTTAGTTAACAAATAAATTTTTTTATAAGAGGACGAAAACCTCAGAAATTTCTAATGCGATTCTGGATACACGATAAAGGCTTTTCGGCCATATTTTGCGACTGGACCTAGATGCCCCCGCGAACGTAGCCATGGATGACTACTTCATGTTGGAGACCCCCCGTTTCCGTGGTCGCCCAAGGACGACACTGGCAGTCGTTCTCGACAAGGACCTCAAAGAAATGGGACGGCATCTTAGAAGTATAGAGGATCTTGACTGGTTACGCACTGCGGCTTTGAATCGGAGAAAGTGGATGAAACTAACCAGTAACTTGCTAACTCGTGTTGCACATGCTTTGTCAAGTCCTATGACATAGCGATAAGTGCTAATAATAATTAATATTATTTTATAATGCAGAAGGCACATCTGGAAAGTAGTTTGGTTACTAGCAGAATACTCAAGGAGTGTTTGAAGAACTATTGGAGACTGAAGACAACGCACAGGTTTACGTCGCTGCCCGTTTGCTGCGGCGAACAAACCGAAATCGACTAACCATAAAAGACGAGAACGGTAAGCTGATACTGAACACCAAATAACAAACTAAAGTTATCGCGGCTCACTTTGAGAAGCTTTTCAACAACAATCCACCAATCCACCCATTTGATAGAAGGCTAAGACCCCTGGAGATAGGAAGTCAAAACGGCCTGCCAAAAACTCTGGAGATAGGAACTCAAACAGAAGTCCTGGACCAGGCAAAATAGATTCCGAACTACTAAAATACGGACTTCACTGCCTGTATGACAAAATTGCAATACTACTAAATGGAATATTTTCTGCCAACTGCACTCTATATCTGGGTACGGGACTACTAATCCCCATTCAAAAAATCAACAAAACCAGAGGACCGCTCTAAAATTTGCAACACATCAAATGTACCTTAACGACACTAATATTCTGAGGATTGACTTATCAAGAGTTTTTGATATGGTTAACAGGAACAAGTTTATGGGGTATTGAACGGATTGTTTGATGAATTGAGTCTAATGATGATCCGAATTCTACTTTCCTACACTGAGCTCCTTTTAAAAATATTTACGTTCACTCCTATCGGAGAAGTGCTGGAAAAAGTACAAGATACAGTGCAATTAAAAAGTTATTGCGTTGAGACTAGAAGCGGCATGATTTCCTTTTCAGTTGGAGGTTCTCGAATTGGCCCAAGGCAACAAAATACCTGACGAGACAACTCTCTTTCTATTGGAAAGTGGTAGATACCTCGCCTTGGACGCCAAATGTATGGATAGCAACTCTCAGACTCTAAAGAGTGAAGAAATACAAATATCTCGATGACAGTTATTTTTAAAAACGTCTTGGCTTTTGAGTGTAGCATGTCAACTCAGTCTCTTGGACAAAGACAGAGTTCTTGCTTATTTACCAGTTCTCTTGACATCATTACATAGAAAATTAATTCGATTTTTTCAATATAGAAATTTTGGCTTTCGAATTTCCAAGAGGTTTTAAGTCTAAATTCGATTCAACATTTTTGAGACTCACAAAAGTTTCAATCTTTAAATGATGACATTAAATTTTACTGTTCAGAATAATCAAAAAAGAATGAGGAATTGATTATTACAGTAATTTTTTACTTCTGGTTATTTATAGGTCAACATAAAAAAGTGGGTCATGAACAAATTATGTAAGAGAAAGACCACCTCCCATCGAAATCCTTCATGTCTCCTATGTAGATGGATTCCCTGACTCCAATATGCATTTGTCTGAGGCAACTGACAAACATTCAAATTTATGTTTTAATAATATGCATGATGTTTCTAAATAGCACTTAGATAAGTTACTTTAGGAAAAGGTGGGGTCATTTAATGGAAATTCAATCAGGAACATAAATCTACTGATTTACCCATTAGGATCTACCGCAATTCTTGCAGCTGACTAATGAAACCCATGAATCTACTGCAATGTCTGATTAGGATTAAAAAGGTTAAGATTTATGATTTCACCCGAAAATGGCATAATTATTCTAAAGTAACCTATTTTTCATTATTATAATGGTTTTAGCGATAATTAATGAAATGCTGTTTCTTTTGCTGATTTTATATATAAAATCTTTTTCAGTCAAGTTCATCATTGAGTAGTTATGCACATCAGCGTTGCCATTAAACAGTGTTAAGGGTTTCGCTTATGTCATGTTTTCGACAATTCTTGTCGTTAGCTTTCTCCATCCCGTTCCTCGTCTTGCTCGCCATCTGATTTCTTCCAGATCCTTTGCATCCATCATTCTGCCTCGATCACAGCATAATTTTCCGCAATTGTCCTGGGAAGATTACCGCTTGAAAGTCCTCTGAATGTAGAAAATTTAGTATAGCCGAAAACCTTATTCCATGGCTGCATTGCAGGGTGCTTCTACCTACATTCCTAGAATATATCCAAAGTACATTCGGCTTCAAGTACATTCAGACCTATATCCACGAACAGTCAGTCTGTATAATTTATTATTTGAGGTTTTAGGAGTTTTCTTAGTTGTCCTCTGTGAAATGAGTCGAGTTGTTCCAAATCTTTCTTTGATGTTCGCCAGGTACCTGCGATGTACATGAGGACTGGTCAGACAAATCCATGATATAAGCGTAATCGCATTTTAGCAGGAATTTTATTTTTTCTCATTAAAATAAATTGTAATTTTTAAGTGCTATTGTGGCCAATATCTTTCATCGTGTGATATATTCTCAATCCTCAAGTAAAATTACGAGTTTCGGGTTTTCCTCCATTTTTCTACATCCTGGTTATTTCAGTTTTATTCCAGTGATTTTCAGTTTGATCTTCAGTGACTTTGAGAGAAAATTGTTTTTGCTTTCTCCATAAAAACGTCTATAAATTGCTGATTTTCTGCGACTAATTCGACAACATCTGCGTATATGACTTCCATAAAGTGATTGTCTAGACCAGGGGTTCTCAACCTTTTTTTACTCGTCGACCCCTTGACTTTTTTTTCGACCCCCCTAATATTTACTCGACTGCTTAAAACTTTATTATTTAGAACAGACAATTCTAAGTAAAATTAGTTAACTATCTAAAATGAATTCATTGTTAATAATCAAACAAAAAAAAAAATATATACTCGATGTTAAGTTAGTATCTGAGTATAAATCTATAATAAAAAAATTAAATACCAATGGGACCCCTGTGACTGATGTTTTTTGACCAAAGATTTGATATCTGGCTCTATTTGTGTTATTTTCAAACGAAAATCTCCTCTAATGGACACATCCAATCTGTTTCGTTCTTTATTTACAATTTGATGTAGAATGCTAAATCCGCATTCAACACAGTATGATGTCTGAAAATAGAGTAGCAATTGTACTATTTCTGTCCACAATTTTGGACAACTCCTTCACTTTCATATTTTGCCAAAAAATAACAGGTGATTGTGAAGCATTATAATATAGTTTTAATTCTGGATTAAATTTTAACATAACTCATTCCTCTTGAATATTTTCTTTTTGTTCTTCTGGCTTTGACAAAAACGGATTAATCATCAAAGATGGAATTTCTAATTCAAGAATATCTTGGAATCGAAGAATCAAATCTTTTTCTATGCTTAATAAATGTTGCAAAAAGTTGTTAATATCTTCATCATCAAATGTTTGACCAATTGAGTGGAACTCGGGAATGTTATAATAATTTTTTTTTCCAAGTTATATTTATATAACTTAATTTTTTCGATAAATATTTGAATAATTCTTTTACAATCTATTAACGTCACATACTTTCCCTGAAGTTCTAATAAAACTTCATTAAATTTTCCAAAAATCCAAGTCAAATAAACAATTTCTTTTTCGATACAATTAAATCTGCTAAATTTTTTCACCCTCAGAAGTAAGAAAATTTTACGATTGTGTCAAATAATATTGAAAATCGTTCTAAGGCATTTCCCTTTGATAACCATCGTACCTATAAAATAAAATTGGAAACTATAACCTCAGTGTGAAGCACAAGACGGACATATGTTTCTTTAGCCTCATAGCAAAATTTTTTAAAAAGACAGTCATACTTGCTGTTTGTTTTAATTTTGTTTATGGTTTTAATAACTATATTTAACGTTTCATGTAGAATTGGCGAAAGAGCTTTTGAAACCAAATGTTGTATATGTAGGACGCAATGTATATGAATCACATTTGGACATATTTTTGTCAAATATGCCGCAAATCCTTTATATTTTCCAACCATAGACATTGCACCATCTGTGGCACAAGAAACCAAATTTTCATATGGAATCTTCTTGTCATCCAAAAATAATTTGACTAAGGAAAAAATAGAAAATCCAGTCGTATCAGTTTCCAAATAATTGACGAATAATAAATCTTCTGTAAGAAGAGCATAATCGTCAAAATATCTTAAAGTAAGCTTCTAATAAGATTAACCCGACATATCCTATTAGAATTGGTTGGTTGTCACATATATGACTTTCGTCAATTTGAAGCGAAAAAATAGTATTTTTAAGCCTTTCACATAAAATATGTTCAACATTATCTGACATTTCGTCAATCCTGCGGCGAATTGAATCATTGCTAATTGGTACGGATTTTAAAATTTCGTCGGGATTTAAACCCATCAGATCTGATAGAATCACTGATATAGATGGTTTGATGAGATTATCACCAGAAACATGGGAACTCTCATTTTTGGCAATAATCATTGCAATTTTATAGGATGCAATTAGTCTTCCTAAATATAATTTAAAATAACAACAACTATTGTTTCTTTCACTACTATTTGTAAAAACAGTGTCAATCGTTTTTTGTTTACAAAAAGAATCCTTTAATTCTTCAAAATACTCTAATGGTCTATCTTTTTTATCCGAATGTATTCTCCTAAGATGATCCAACAATTTTGACGGTTTCATTGCATCATTTGATAATGACTTGTTACACAGTAAGCAATATGGTCTATTATCAAAATAATTTTTTATAAATCCAAATGCCAAATATTCATTTTTATATTGACGAATTTTTAATGTAGAAGAACGACTCATACACAACAAAAACAAGCATTGTAATTTTAAAAATTTTAAAGAACAAAGGTTTACCACTTTAAAAATAAACTAACTTAATTTAAATTGAAAAAGATTAAATTTATTAAATTTATTTTCGACCCTCAAATATTTCATTTTTCACCCCCTTACGATTGATTTGGATTGATTTTAGACCCCTGGGGGTCGAATCGACCCCAGGTTGAGAACCTCTGGTCTAGACGTCCAATTTGTTTTCTTAGATCTCTCAAAGCTGCCTCAAGGTAGATGATACATAATCAGTGATAGAGATTCTTTTGTAGGGTTCCAACATTGGTAGAAAAATAATCTCACTGGTTAGGAGCCAACTCTGAACAGTAGTTCAGTTTCAGAAAATACCACATGTTCGATTACCAGGATAAGAAATGATCGTTTGTCTTTCTGACATATTGCGATGATCCATAGATGGCTCCAGACAACATCAGCCGTGGCTCTTCCAGGCCTGAAACCACTCTGACCGCAATAGAGATTCGATGTCCGATATTGATATACGTACAATAGTCGATGTGTTTTCCTTAGAGTGGTGACTAGCACAATAGGTCTTAAGCTTCCGAAGGGTACCCTTCAAATGAACGTGTAATAATATATTCTGGACCCGATTGAAAGCGGACTGTGTAATGCAAAAATTTGTTCAGTATTTGTGTTAAAAAGCTCAATAGACTAATAGGAGCATATTTGAGTAAATTCCCTGGGACTTCTTCAAATCCTGCAACTCTGTTGTTGTTCATATTGTAGAATGCTTCTAGGACCTCCGAATGTGTCATTTCTTTTGACAAAAAACGCGGATGCCCAATAAATGTAGGTGTATAGGTATCATCTGTTTGGAATTGTTTGGCAACCATTGGAGAATCTTTGTCCCCGTCATCCAATATTAAGTGTTTCAATTCATCCATATCTATATTTTGGAATTTAGGATACCCCGATTAAGCAACTGCACAACCATGTCAGTTGACTTTCAGGTGAGAGCTCTTAAATTTCGGTAAGCTTCTTGTCTGAGAATTTCGTTTATACTAGCCATGCCCAGACTTTATTTCATGAAGAATTCTGTTTCATTAATCTTGGTTCTCTTTTAGTGTTCAGAAAGCAATTTCCAATTCTCTAGACGAATGTTCTTTGGGGCTCTGACATTTTCTTTAGTTTTGAATCACAATGTGCGTAGTACTTGTTCGAGCGGTTACTCTGTAGCCAATGGTATCCGTCGCGGACTGTTTAACAACCTCATTCAACATTTCCATAAGAACTTGTGGCTTTTCTTCTATATTTAGTAGTGATGTATGTGTTTCGATATTATTTAAAATTTTCCCAATTTCACGTTGTTGTTTTAAGTTCCTCTGTAGGCAGGCTTCGATATTTATTGTTTGCTGGACTGTTCTGGGTAATGTTAATAATATAGTTCGTGTGCATATCCGAGTACCCGCTATCTTGTGATCACAATTTGTTACAGCTCCTCCATATGAGCGTGAGTCACCAGCAATTTTTTAAGTGCATCATATAATACATAATCTATTTGATAGTATATTGTAATCTCCGCTCTGTCCTGCCTTTTCTGTTGCCAGTCTTGAAATAAGAAAATGTCTTTTTATTCTTATTTTTGACTTTAGTGGGTATAATTTTATGTACAATAATGTCACCCCCTGTTTGAGATAAGCATAATTATTGAGTTAAACCAATCATAACCAAGAAGGTCAAACAACTGTGAGGTTCTATAAATCAAAACACATAAGTTTGTACTTCATCGTTTAATTGATGATAAAATCGACATGTTGATAGAGCTCTTCAGTTAAAAAAATTATCTCGTTAATAAGGCCGAAGAAGACTAGTAAGCCACTCTTTGTCAAAGTTAGACTCGACGAATAGAAAATTATGCAGATTCGTCTTATTAAGTAATATCTTGAGAGTCAAAAGTATTTCTATCTTTAACTGGAATATCTACAAATAAAATAATAATAATCCAAACATAGTTTTGTAATCTGAATAATATAAAGGCATTTCTTAATAATCTAATTTCATTACGACATGTAATTCATTCATAGTCACTTCTATAATGACACATATAAAATAAAATATTTATTTTTAAATTTAATTTTATATTTATTTTATATCAAATTATTTTATATATTTTTATAACTTTTTTTTATAACCCCCTACCGGCTTGTTAGAACAATTTTAAGCTCTCTCTTGAGGATTTTTAGAACTGTGAACACTTGTTGCTTACTGGAATATGAAAGCTGACCACCCAGTGTGTTTAAAGAAGGAAAAAGCCGACACTAGAGGAAATTTAATAAGAAAAACCCTGCGATCTAATTATCTCATAACTGAAAAATTGGAGAACATCACATTGACTTAACGATGTTGCAACACGTCCTGAGAATGAAGTGTTAGCACTCTACAGTTTTGGAGTGACTACAATCAAATTTTCATCCCATTGAATGCTACACCCTAAACTTAAAAATATTTTCGTTAATGGGCATAATTTAAATTTGAACAATTTCGGATCCCCAAGAGAAGGTTGACTTTTAATAACGTTTTCCAACTTCGTAAAGCTAATAGACAGAATACCTATAATAATTCTAAAAATTTGAGTTCCTTTGCTCTCGTGATTTTAACACAGATACACCGATTATCAATCGGAACCCTATCCCAATCATCTCATAGTTATCTTACATACGTCATGTAGAGATTTATCCTTTTTTAAAAAACCAATATCGATCTTCTTTTTGATCTTCTTTTCATCTTAGAGAAACCAAAGATCTGCTCTGGTTATCTGTCCAAAGGGTAATTGAAGATTAAAGAAACATTGAAACTCCTAAACTTAGAGACTTAACACCATATATGAGAAAAAGCATTTTTCTCTACTTGCTCAAATTTTCGTCCTTATGGATGTAGAAGGTGGGTTTCTCTGTAAAATCGCTCTTGTAAAGCCGATAAGAATTCCTGTAAAAAAAACAACAATTTTAAATTTTACCCTTAAATGAATTTCATCTTTGAGAGATAATTCAAATAAGGTTGGTTTCCATTATAACAAAAATGTCAAATTTATCCCTCGGTTCTTTTCTTGGATTAGTTAGTTTTGACTGTTTGTGCTGAGCATACAAAGGTAAGCTTGGAGTTAATAATAATAATATTAATAAACAGTAAGACTTTTACCAGAACTGACACTCAAACAGACATTCTTGATGGAAATCTCTATAGGGAATAACCCCCCCCCCCTCCCGAAATCTATAGTCTAAATGTACTAAGGCATAGCGGAGAGTTAAGATATCTTACTAATGAAATTAAAGGTCCTTGTGGTCTTGTCTTATAATGATTAAAACAACTTCATAAGTAAAGGATCAAAATATATGACTTGCGGATATTTAAAACTACTGTCTTGCTCAATCTGAGGTAAATATTTGTTGGACATAACGAATGCATTCAATTCTCTCAGAAAAGATAAAACTATGGAAACGTGTTGGAAGAGGGCCCACAGCTGTTCCCTTTGTCAAATTATACTATGGGGACGATGCGTCTCTGGTTTTTGAAAATGAAATTATTAAATCAAAAACGGGGGTCCAACAAGGAGATTCTCACGGACCTCTCTTATTTGCCCTGACCATTGATAATGTTGAGAGATCAATTGATGCTCAGCTAAATCTCTGGTACCTCGATGATGCCACAATTGGAGGATCATTCAAGGAAACATACAATTCATTAAGTAAAGCGTTACCCGCTTTAAAAAAGTGGGCTTGGACATCAATGTTAACAAATCAGAGCTAATAAATGTCTCATATTAGTACAACGACTTCCTCTCTATCAAGGAGTCTTTTAAAGAACTGATCCCGACTGTGCCAGTTGATAAATTATATTGACACGGCAAGTCCTTCATAACACTATTGGACTTCGCTGGAATGAGTCATTTGACAAGATTGTCGGAAATGGAACGGGTCCGGACTTAAATCCCCGAAGACACAACAATGCAAAGTAATTGGAATAACATTGTCTGCTCCAAAATTTTGGAAGACTTTAAAAAAGAAACAAATCAACATCGTCTGGCTTGTTTGGTGCCAGCTTCAGTGGAGAGAGTAGAGCATTGCTTGGTGCAATACCTTGCCCAAACCTCGTGACCTTTTTGGACGTCTATTCTTTAAGGATTGGAATCGGACAAAGGCTGGGACTAGACGTTTACCAAGAGCACCGATGCCGATGCGGGAAAACAGTCGTTGCGAAAGATTGCACCGCTGTCCTGCAGAAGAATTGCCGGTAGGGGACCACGTCATGCTGCTCTGAACGATATGATCTTCAGAGCTCTGAAGGCTACAGGCTTCCCCACACAGCTTTAACCAGTGGGTCTTGATCGATAGGATGGAAAGAGACCTGACGGGATGACCCTTTTCCCCTTAACGTCTGGAAGATCTTTGATCTGGGACGCAACTTGTGTAGACAAGTTCTCAAGCACGAATATTTTCAAATCAATTCAGACACCTGGAGCAGCTGCTTCGACTGCGGAAAACCTAAAAATCAAGAAATATTCTTGCCTCGTGGATCGCTACCGATTTACTCCTGTTGCGACCGAATCATCGGGAGCCGTTGGTCCAATGACAGCTGAGTTTTGCGAGAACTCGGAGGATTGCTTGCCAGAAAGAAAAGGGATCAACGAGAAGGGATGTGGCTAAGACAAAAGATTGGAATGGCCATACTCCGAGGGAACTCGTTCGCAGTCCACGCAGCAGGCTTCCTCGACTGACATTGTTTAATTGTTAAAAAATTATTTTGTTTAAAAAAAAGCTAATACATTAAATATTTGAATTTTTGTACGTGCATGTTTGTCTCTAATGAGTGCGAACATTACTTACTTTATACATGGATCATTGATCGAGTTCGGTGGAGTAACTAGCGCATCCTATTTAAGATGAATAAAACCTTGTTTGATGGGCTTAGTGTGCATGACTAAAGAACGTGTAAAAATCACGAATTCAACAGTAGGCACTAAATGAACCTCATTTAAAAGATAGATTAAATGCCTTTTATTTAGACTTACGATACGGCCTTCATTGACAGAAATTATCTATCCATGGCTATGTTAAGAAAAAATTCATTCCAATTTCATGTTTGGCTATATTATTTCCCTATTCATTGTCTAGCAACAACCACGTTTCTTAAAATCCATGTGAGTCATACTTTTTTTCCTCAGTCAGTTCCTGTGAGTAGATTATAGCGTATCTGTTTTTTTCGGGAATAGCATATCAATGTATTCTGAATGTCAATCACTTTGATTTGACCATAATTTCTTTAATATATGCATTGCCGGATTTCCAATTATTTTCTTTGTATAATATCATCGTTCTTCCATGAAGATTTTTTTAATGTCACCAATTTTTTCTAGAGTGTTACTCATTTTCTTATATACGTAAATTAAACAAAAATTGATTAAAAACTAAGAATTATAAAATTTTATTTAATTTTTATTACATATTATTCTACTGGAGGTCAAGTTAAATTTAAAGTGTATTTAATTAAGGTCAAATCGCGAAAGTTTTCAGAACTTCCCACCATAGAAGCTTGATAAGTATTCTGATATACTCTCTATATTATCTAATTCACGTGTCAATGTATTTTGCAAATTTATGTATATGTTGAATTTTAGATAAAAAGATATCGGTCTTAATGTTAAGTTTTAAAAAATAATTTTTCTTTTTAATATTTTTTTTTCAAATGTGAAAAATTTATTAACTATGGAATGTTATTTATTAACTATGGGGGAGAGCGGCTGCTGACATCACGGAGTAAGCGTTTCCGCGGACAACTGCGATACCAACTCGTAGCCTCTGCCAGACAGCTTCCCGAACTTCTTTCTTGCGGTGGCCAATTTTCCACCGATTTCCTTTAAGAAAGAGGCTGATATACTTACGGCCTCACCAGACGCCTCGATTTCTACCGGTACAAAACAGTAGCGGTCTCCAATTTCGCCATATTTTTTAATCTTGATTTTTTCAGCCAGATCGGGTGCAGAATCGCAGACTGCGCCGAGCTGAGTATCATCGTGTTCGATAAAGAATCCACAACAGTGCAGTCCCATACGAGCGATTTTACCTCAGTTAACGGAAAGATAGTTAACCCATCCGGTCTTTTCCCATCGCTCCAATTCCACAGGCTCCAGTACTGACGGGAAACCTGCCGCTTCAAGAGCTCGCATGACAATGTTGTTCATAGCAGCATGGCGGGGTGCTCTGCCCGCACTCCTTTTGCACGAGAGCTTCCAGTAATATTGCTCAGCATAATGGTTCTTTCCAGTGAATCAGAGCGGACAACATGCCCAAAAAACGCAAATCTGTGTTTTACAATTCTTCCTTCTATCGAAATGTCAGTGTCTACCCGTTTGAGTACATTGATGGTTGTTACTGTGGAGGTCCAAGGGATTCTTAGTAACCTCCTAGAGCATCACAGCTCAAAAGCATTAATTCTTTGAGTGGACTGTATAGGCAGCCTATATTATAAATTGGAATATTGTTGTCTTGCTAGTATGTCGGGAATATTGATTATAGAATAATTATGCTTGGGGACATTTTTCATTATTTATCAGATTCGACGAATTGATCGTCCCCTGTTAGCCAAGGATTTTCTGTTGAACAAGGGGCTTCCAATGCCAAATTTAGGCATAATCATCTAGTATGCTTTGTTACAACTGACAAAATTCAAAATTTTGTAAGTTTTTCGAATATCGACTTAGTTCAAATAATTAAATAAATTCAAAAAATTGAAGACGGTTACGAATTAAAATTAGTTAGTTAGAGAGATTAATCAATGCTTTCCTGTATTTCAGTATGTGATTTCAGTTTGATAAAAATTGCGACTATGAAACATATGAATATTAGTCCAACAACTCCACACACGATTCCAATTATTTGATTTTTCGTCAATTTTTTTACGGCTATACTTTCAGACGAAATTAGTTTTTCAAAACTTATTGTATCTAAATTTAGTCGTTTTACAGTATTACGATGTTTAATATGTTTTTTTGTCTTTAATTTCATTCGATATTTGTTTTCAAAGCATCCTTCATCTAAAATTCAGTCGGATTTATTTACCATCTCCAATAAATTCAAAAATCAAATCATCACGGAAAAATTGTAATTTAATAGATGAAATTTCGATAGACACATTTTTATAGCTTTGTGAGGTGGATCCACAGTAATAATATACTCCCATTTTAATTTGTTTGAATTGCTTTTTAAGTAAAAAACATTTATATTTTTTATACCCAATACAAACAGAAAATATATTAATACGTTTTTCATTCCGATATTGTTTATACGCCGTAATAGATATTTTAGAATAATCACTATACAATATATATTATTGTCACTATAATTATGTGTTAAGACATTATAGTAATAATCACTGAAATGATCATCTGTTATCTACTTATCAATGCAAACGTGTACATTTTCGTAACTGTCAATATATGATATTCTTATAATTCCACTTATTACTGCTCGGATTCTATTTTGGTTAAATAGAAACCAAATAGGCGTATTTTGATCATTATTTGGGTTACAGTCATTAACTAAATAAATTTTAGTAAAAACCTTTTCCAGTAAAATAATACAAGCTACCTTATTGTGATATTTCAACTTGATTGAATAAATGTAACAGATATATTATTCGAAAAACTAAAATGAACATAACCACATCGGTAGTAATCCCCAAACTTAGTTTTACGAATCTTTGTGATATTAGTATGTCGCTTACCAGCTTAAGTACAACAAAAAACGTACCATAATCAATTTCTGTTAATAAGTCAATAGTATAAAACTCATTGTTGAAGTATGGAATAAGTTTAAAATTTATTTAGTGAAAGAAAACAAATCCGTACCATAAGTTTCCCATACATCTAATTGTTCTCAAGTAAATTTGTTAATCCTTATTTTTAAAGTTTACAAAATATATAGTATAGAAGGATTCTTGTAAATGACATATGAATCAATTAAAATATATCTCTCATCACATTTTATTTTGACTATTTTGCTAAACAGTATAATTATGATATAATGAATAGTTCTGTTCATGTAATCTAAATTTTATTAGGTCAAATATTATTTTATTTAAATTTTTATATTAATTGTTTGATATAATTATATATTAAATATCTATGATAAATGATATTTCATTACCATTTTTATTAAATATCTTTAATTATTTAAAATATAGTTAACATTATCAATTTCTCTTCATAACTATTCCTCCATTACTCAACAACGTAAGAATCTTGAACAATAATTCCAGCTTCACAAGTCGGCAAATCACGTAAATTTGAGAGTAAAACCCACGTCTCTTCAAATTCTTATTAAAGAGTAACGATTGGATTCAGAACAGCTGTGGTAATATGAATGAACACAGCAAAAACCTCTCATTACTGTCGAAGTCTCTTAATTGATGGTTTAACTACTCCTTTCTTGATGTTTCCTTTTTCTATGTTAGATAATAATAAAGTGGTTAGAGTTTTTACTCACGAATGACTGTGAGTTAGATTCCTACACTTCCACCTACATTAACAAGGATTCTTTCCTTTTTTGCTTTCTCTATTCCTTAAGTATCGATAGGAATCCACATGAATCGAAAGCACTATTTCATCTTTACTCCGTGTTTGATTGGCTATTTCATATTACTCAGTGTTTGCAAAACCAGAGAATTAAAAAAGCTAATAAATAGCGACAACAAAAAGTGGACGCAGCTCCTCAAACCATTAAGAAATCTAAGGCGAACTGACCTGTGTGATGTAGAAATCTAAGGCGAACTGAGTTGACCCCTGATTGTCTTCATCAAACTTTCCGATTTGTTAGCGATTAGGAAAAATAATCTGATTTCTCATTTTATTCGAATCAAAATTACCGGTTTTAGATCTGAGTTAAATTTATCATTTCTGAACTTTTTGTTTAGTGATCTAATTTCCGTTGCTGATCTTAATATCCGATTCCCTAGACCAGACCCAACATTTTGGATGCCTAGGATATGTGGCGTTAGACAATTTTGAAGGTCCTTATAAGACTAAAAACCAAATCGGGAATGTGGTGCTGAAAAATCAGTTAACCATTTTGTATGTTCATTTAAGGGAACGAGAGCAGTAAAACGTCCATTGATGGGATCCTTTTTGGAATGCATCGGAGTCACGTGATAATTATTTTGGTTGTTAACGTGGTCTAGGGCAGTTATAAACAAATAAAATACAAGTAATCGATTTCTCTAATAACTTTCTACATTTATGGCAGACATATCCAAACGACCCTTTACATAGCCGCTAGCATTATGAGTCAATAATCATTAAAATGCAATGAGTAAAGAATCCAATAATATTTTGCATAAAGAATAATATTTAATCTTAGAATATTTACCCTCGATCCTTAATTATGATTCCCCATGATCGGCTTTGTGCGTAACTCAAGATATTCCTTGACGACTTCCATTTCTACGCTTGTATAAATCGTAGGATCATCGAGTTTAGATCCACCAAACATCGCTCCGACGATAAAATAAGCCAGTTACGCATGGAAATTTACTTTACTACTTCGAGGATAAAAAAGTCAACTTAGAATAACGGGAAATACTTCGTCTATATTTCTATTGAAAATAATAAAAAATATTTGAGTTATGAAAGAAAACGTTTGGAAGTTATGGATTATCTCAAAGGAATAACCTAATAAAGTACCGGAAGTTGAATTGTCTTTGATAGCATCCTGTAGTATCGCTACCTTTTTTGGTGAACCACCTAAAATGGCGCTAATAAGGAGAATAAAGAGAATTATTAGAAAAGTAGATAAATAAGGAATCAAGCAGAAAAGACATCATTATAACATTAAATGCTTACAATTTTTAATTGATTTGTTAAATGTTAATTTGACACGGAAATATAAATAAAACTCAGGGTTTATAAAAGAAAAAAATTTTGATGTCCTAATTATTTTATCTAAAAAATCGATATGCTGCTGATAAATGGTTCCAAATTAGATCTCGATTTGATATAAAAAGTAACAATGAGTGCAGTTATAGACAATCCGATAACTACGCATACAATTCCAATTATTAGATGTTTCCTCCTTTTCTTCGAACTTGATTGTTGCACAAAACATCCTTCATCTATAATTAACTCCTATAAATTACCATTTCCGATAAATCCAAAAGTCGAATCATTACTGAAAAGCTGAAAAATAAAAGACGAAATTTCGATAGAAAATTCCATTGGAGTTTTGTGAATTAATTCGCCATTATAATAGTGATTGCCTTTTTAATCCATTTAAATTTTCGATGTACGTAAAAACAATTTCTATTCTTCACTTTTTAGCACAAAAATAAAATTTAAAAATCCGATATTCATTATGAGCAATATATGCCGAAATAAAGATAAAAGAATGCGTATCAGACAACCGATATTCACTATGATAAACGACCAAACTATGAAATATTCATAATCATAAGCAAATAACTCATCCTTTATCTATTGTCTTCCGAGAAAGGTGTCTGGCTCAACGCCATTCCCAATGGAGTTTTGGGTACCTTCCTGGATGATGAATGCGTCGTATTGGGATTTCATTACAACTGTATTAAAAGTCTGTGTTCCACATACGTGCCGATGCGGAGACCAGATCGACTGATTTGGTTTACATTTTTTCTTCTGCAGAAAGAGACCAGACAGATTTCCTAGACACATGGCGTTGAGAGAAGTCTTTAGACGAACTTTGGACGCCGCCGGACACCGCTTCATGCTTGAACCAGTCTGTCTTCACAGGTGGGACAAGAAACGACCAGATGAGATAAACAATCTTCCCTTTTGAAGCAAGGAAACCACTTCTCTGGAACGTCACCTTCACCGACACGTTTACCTCTTGCAACCAACTCCACAGTGTCTCTAAATCCTGTTCTATCGCTGAGAAGGCCGAGAGGTTGAAACGGGAAAAGTACGCTGTCCTGCCCAAGGATTTTTGTTCGTTCCACTAGCTGTTGAGACGTTTGGTTCCCTTCCGCTTGCGACACAGGAATTCTTAAGTTGTCTAGGGAATCGGATTTCTACACGATCTGGAAACCCTCGTGAAATTAAACATACTGTCTGTCACCAAAGATTTTGATTGTGGGGAATAAGTCTAACCTTGAAAATTATGTTGACTAAGTCAACCAAAAAAATGTTAAAAATATGATTAAAGAATTTGCATATCAAATTAATAATTTAAAAATGTTAGCCAAAACCTTTGATAATGTGGATTTAGTATTGAGTACTGCTGTTGATGTGATCTTATCAAATCGAATGAAAAAGGAACTTAAAGTAGGTAGCTTAACCTTACTAACAAGTGAGAGGTCGGCATCTTTAAATGCTCAACCGCCATTGAAAATTTCATCCGACAAAAATTATTGTTAGATTTATTAATTAAAGTTAAATTTTAACTAATTTATATTAATTTAATAATTAAAGCAAGAATGATATTCCAACCAATATGTCCAAATGATGTTAATGATCATGTGAAGTGTATGCGCACTATAACAAGATCATACAACTGAAGTCACTATTGAAAGGCGATTTTGCAATGATATGTCACCGCTCCTCTTTTTGCTCTGTCTCGAACCGTAGTGCAGACTCATCAGTTCCCAATTCGAACAAGTGCCCATTATTTATGAGGAGGTTTGTTTTAGTATAAATCAATTTATTTTCATTGATGACATAAAACTGAAAATCTACGGTTCATGATGATTGTGTTTGCATGATTTTTGGTAGAAATCGGATTTGAAATTAATTTTTCAAATGATCAGAATAGTACTGAGTGGCAACCGTCTCCATGTCGATCTGCGAATAAAAAAAAGCTCTATTTATAACGTTTTGAATTCAGTCGGTAGTAAATGCAGTAAATCGCCTAAGCAAGCGCATCTTTCTTAAGATTCTAGCGTTCGGGTAAGTGTGTCTGACAGGAAGTATGATTAATAAATATGAAAAATTCTTCTTATTCACATAGACTACACGAATATATGTCTCTAATCTGGTGTCAATGGTGAGGTTGAATAGTGAATTGGTTGATCAAGTTACGCAAAGAAATCTTGATAAAAATATTAAATCCAATCCACGCAGCAGGCTTCCTAACTTTGCACTGGAGATCTCCGCGAACGCCGCTGGCTATTTGAGCGAATTTCGCTCGCAATTTTGAGAGGGAACAGCCACGCGGTGAGAGCGGCAACTACCTGACTTCTATTGTTTAAATTAACCTTAAAAATATTTAAAACTCGAAAAATTAAAAAATAAAAATCAATAAAATTTTAACCTTTTTTGACATTATCCAAAATTTTGACTTTTTTGACTGACATTTGTTTAATTGTTAAAAAATTATTTTGTTTAAAAAAAATACATTAAAAATAATATAATTGATAAAATTTTAAACTTATTATAAAATTTCACGTTAAAATATTTTTTATTTAAATATAATATTTCATTTAGTAAAGAAAAAACGAATAGGAAGATGGATTTGGTCAGCACTAGCAGATGTTCTCCATTGGTTACTTCCTCTGATTAGTTAGTTATGACTGTCTGTGCTGAGCTTAAAATAGTAAGCAGGAATTAATAATAATAAATGGTCATACAGCGGCTTTTTTATTGTTTAAATGATTAAAGAAAATCACAATTTAGTTGACAAATGAATGGAATTCATCTTTATAGCAAATAACTTTAATGGATTGAACAAAATAATAAATTGAATGATAAGTATCAAAGTTGTCTTATTGAAACAAATCACTTCAAAATTGTTTAACTTCTATTCTTTTTCTAAAAGAGTCACCTCCCTCAACCAGACATGTAACTGTCTTTAAAAATCCTCACATTTGAACTTCACGGTATAGTTGTAAGTATTCTAAGTATTGGGGCACCTTTGAGCAACTCAGATTTAACTCGAAAGACAGGATTGGTTTGAAATAACATCTAACAGTTTTTCCAACTTGTGTTTTTTTTATCAATCGTTTTTTCCCAAATTTTTTTATTATCAAACGTAATATAATTCGGAATGTGGTCAATCAATTCATAATATTCGGGTTTTCAACTTGTCTAAAACAATCAGACTGTCTCTATCATGTAATTTTAGACTTTCCAAATGAGCTTTTTCAAGTTGATCTCAAAGATCTTAAAAGGTATTTTTCATTTTACTTTTTAGATTGAAAATCTTTAATAATTCATACTCTTGGTTTCTCACAGTAATTTTCGCTAGGCGCATAGGTGAGCTCATGCATTTCCTTGCATGTCACATAATAAATAGGAAATCATTCGACAGAGGATGCATAAAATGTTCAGAAGAATATCGAACACATCATTAAAGACCAGGCATTTCCAATTCCCAAAGGCAAAACAAAATTCGACTCATTGAAAGGTTAAAAAAATTTCCATGTCAAAAAACACAGCTAAAGATAATATACTGTACTCAAATATAATCTTTTATTGCACGTTCCACATGTCGTCTTGGTACGTAAAAACATGGTATGATGCCCTGCTTAAGATTTAAGCAAAAACATGACCAATTGTGATTCTTCTAAACAAAAAACATATCTATGTGATAAATTCCAAAAAATATATGCGTGGGAATATTAACAGAATAATAGCTATTTGGAGACACGTGTAAAAAATGGGAAATTTTTTCCTTAATGGAATTTCCTTATCGCAAAAGGAAACACTATAGAAAAAGACAATAGACAATTTGGAAGTTAACTCAACGCTTATAACAGACTCTTGCATATTGAACAAAAAATCTTCAAAAAATCTATAATCCGCTAGAACAACACTGCCAATAGTTTGCCAGCTGAGTATCATCGAGTTCGAAAAAGAATCCACAACAGTGCAGTCCCATACGAGCGATTTTTCCTCAGTGAACAGAATGATAGTTAACCCATCCGGTCTTTTCTCATCTTCGCGGTCCAATCCCACGGACTCCACTACTTTCGGGAAGCCAGCAGCTTTAAGAGCACGCATGACAATGTTGTTCATAGCAGCATCGCGGGGTGCTCTGCCCTCACTCCTTTTGCACGAGGGTGGATGCAGCCCTTTTGTCCTCCACTACGACATTGGTGATCGACGCAAACATCAACTCCCAAGCGTTATGAGATCGTAATTCGAATACAGCCATCGTCCAAAAGTGTCCTCAGAAAGGAACACGGGAGTGCATCCAGCCACGCTCCGCTCTCATGGTTGGTGGCGGACACAAGGCATGCTGGTTGGCCTCAGACTTTAGCACGTCGAAGATATTCTTTGAATAGATATTATCCCAGTCACGTTTCCTCGACGGATCGTTCGGTGTATCCAAACCAGTTTCACACCATTCGCGACGAGCTTGTCCAACACTTTTTCCCAAGACGTCTGGTTGGAAAACGTAGAATATCTTGACCAAAAGACTTCCACTTGAGAGCGATGACACATATGTTGGAAAATCGATCTCCAGCGCCGAACTGAGACCCGTTCCTCCTAAGCGAGTAGGAAGCTTGAATTGGTTCCAATTCGGCACATCAAAGTGGATGTTTAGAAGCAATTTAGCTAATTTTTTCAATGTCCTATCGAGTGACACGAGGATGTAACGATGTTTGAAGCAGGGAGAACATCGGAGAGCATATAGGAGTTTGGGCAAGCCAATGCTATTCTTTAAACGGAAGAACACTGTATGAGCATCGAGTAAGGAGAGTTTCCTCTGTAACTCTAGAGAGTTCATTCTCTTTTTTAGTGGATAACTTTGCAATTCCTTTTCGTCTAGTGGTCCGCTCCCTGGGTAGGACCGTAATTCCAGGTAGTACCGAATTGAAAGATTCGACCACGTTGTTAAAATCACTCTCCGAGTATGTGATATTTATTAGTTCCAATTTCTAGTGCTGCAATTCCAAGGTTTTGCAGTGCCGGCAGGGCATGTGACAGAACGTCATGAACTTTTCTCCACGGCCCTCCAATCGTGGCGTCATCAAGATATCAGAAGTTTAGTTGTGTGTTGCGGACAATTTCATCGATGGCTAGAGCGAAGAGAAGTGGAACAAGTGGGTCTCCTTATTGGACTCTAGTCTCCGAACAGATAATCTTGTACCCAAAAACAAGTGAAGAATTGGTTCCGTTAGCGAAGTAGACAAGTGGAATAAGTTCCGGGGTTCGTTTGCTTTTAGTTTCGAAAAGTGAATTGAAGGCATTGCAGATGTCCAGTTTGACCCCAATGTGTGAGTTTTGTTTGTCAAAAAAATTAAATTAATATAAATTACTCAAAATTTGACTTATATAGTATATCTAACTCTCCTTTCGTATTTTTTCATTGCCTCTCAGAGTCGCGTCACGATTGCATTCCCTTTATTAATTTTATTAAGCCTTCCAGAAGTTTCAAATACGATTGGTATGTAACAGAACTGATCTTCGAAGGCTAGTCTTCTTAATTTCCTTTGTTCAGAATATTCAGCATCCTGGTAGTCTGAATAAACAAAAATACAACATGAGGAGCAACTCCCATTACGTGGTCTGTGTCTGCATGTCATAATGAAGCTTTCGTCATAAAAAACAGGCTTTATTTCCATAATATAATTCAAAACGTTAAATGCAAGTGCCACCGAATGTAATCACCCAACCTAAACTGCGATGAAAAGTAATGGGGGATTTGAGTTTTGGATTGCAGTACCCTATTCGTACTGAACAATTGAAGCGTTTGTGAGTTATTTCGACGTAATGTATTATTGCCTGTTCACGTGATTATATCTAGAGTGTAGGAGACGGCTATCCCTCGCTGTCAATCTCATTAAGACTGTTCATACTTCTTAGCGTTTTCCAGAAGGCGGGACATGAATTTTTAACACATATATGTCCAACGAGGCTAGTCCACCTGTGTCTGTAGTTTATTCGGACTAGTTACAATATTCTTGATTGAGTGAACGTAGAGACGTAGTAGAGTCCTCAAATTGCGTTCGGGTTTCTAAGGAATCCCGATTTTGTGATAAGTGCCTGTAAGTGAGAGGATAGTCTGATTAAAGTTCTTTTAGGATGATAAAGGAATGAATATCACATCGTTCAAAATAACTCAAGACAATGTCTTGGTTGCTTTGTTGGTCGAAAAAATTTCCAAGGAATGCCATACAAACTGTTGTCCACATAAGCTAGTTAACGCTCCTCCGCGTTGTCAGTAAACAGTGTTTATGTCGTCGTTTGTGTTATGTATTCGACTATTCTTCCCAGTTAGCCTTCTCCACACCACTATCGTTTTCTTGCTACCTCCTGATTTCGTCAAGATCGTCTGTATCCATTAATCGGCCACCGACCACAGCATAATCCTCCGCAAGAGTCCTGGGTAGACAACCTCTTGAAAGTTCTCTGAATGTAGAAAATTCAGTATTGTCAACATACGTAATAAAATTATGTTTTGAATTGTTCTTAAACTTGTAGAACATTGAATCACAAAAATAGTCTTTTTAAGTCTCAATTCGATCGGATTATGGTCGCATTATTTTTATGGCATAAATTTTTAAAGGTAAGATCAAAGATCGTGCGTCATGTGGTTCGCCTTGTCTGGTGGCGTCAGATACAAGTCAAAATTGTATCCAAAAAGAATTATTTGTCATCGACCATCCAGAGGAGTTCCTCCTGCACGGCACTTCCTACACATCCGTGCACTTTTCCGGTGGAGACTCGTCATGTCAGGAGATGTTGAAATGAATCCGGGACCAAAAGCCTTATAGATACTTAGCCTGAACATTAACGGAGTTAGAGACATGGCATCAGAACTGAGTTTATTTTTGGAGAGAAATAAAATTGATATCTGCCTTTTACAAGAGACCAAGCTTTCTGGGAAATCTACCAGTCCTATGATTTTTTGTTCGCTCATATCGTCGTTGAGACGTCTGGTTCTCTTGCGCCTGCGACGATGGAATTCTTGAGTAGTCCCCGTTATGTGAGCGAATATTGTTTACCATCCTGACAGGTAAAGCTACGCAGTCAGGGCAGACGCTACATTTGCTCACTTTTTTCCTTAATAAATTATTTATTTATAAATTAAAAGCGTTATAAGTGGTTTCTCTCTGCGGCTGGTACCTCACCCGTGCCGATATGGCATCCTTATAGACTGTTATGGCCTGCACCCATCGCCTGCAAGAAAAGCGCTGGAAGATTTCCAAGGCACAAGGCTCTGAATGAGATTGTCAAATAGACTATGGATGCTGCTGGATACTTAGCCATTCTTGAACCGGTCGGGATATGAGAAGTGACGGGAAACGACAGGACGTGATGACCATATTTCCCTTCGAGGACGGGAATCCAATTTTTGGGACGTGTACAGACACGTTCGCATCGAGCAATCTTCACGAGTACGCTTCTAGGGCATGCTTTGCACCCGTCAAGGCTGAGAAGGCCAAACTCGAAAAATACGGCGGCCTTCCCGATAATGTCCGATTTGTTCCGCTTGCTATGAGACTTACGGATCCTACTCCCCCTCTACACTAGAGTTTTTCGGACGTCTTGGAAACCGGATCACCTCATGCACTGAAGATCTCCGCTGGCTGTTTGAGCGAATTTCGCTCGCAAATCTAAGATAAAACTGCCACGCAGTGAAAGCAGCTGATGTTTAGTCCTTTTTAATAAATTACCCCAATTCTTAATTGAAAATAAACAACAATAATAAAATTGTCCTATTTCTTTTTTAAGATTTCCATATAATGAGGTTGTTTTAATATGAATCACCTTAAGGGGATTTTGCTCAGCTAGACGTCGAGTCACGTGAGTCGATGACATTGACTGCATTAGGGTAACCGTGTCAATGTCCAATTCGCAAATAAGGAAAAACTATATTTACGCGTGTTCAATTCGGTGCGAGTTGTCTGCAGTAATTCACTTGAATGAAAAATCTTCTTAAGATCCTGGCGGTTGAATCTTGTGTGTCTGACAGGAAATGTGGGATAATTAAATTAGAAAAAGCCTAGAGCATTCACATATGTTCTTTACGTGCTTATTTGTCTGCGAATACAGTGTCAGGGGTTGAATTGTGAATGCGTTGATCAAGTTACAGAACAAATCCTTGATTACAAATATCAGCTTAAGAGCCCTTAACTCAATCTTCTTCAAGGCAACATATAACCCTCATGTTGATGTTAAATCTTCAACAACGTTCTAAAACTAATTCATTGAACCACACATTTCTTGTGCATGTGGAATCTGGGGTCCATTCATTTCTTGGGAAAAATGTTTGGAGATAAGGCCGAAAGAAAGCCTCTAAAATTACGGAAGGATTGACTTTTGGAGAGCCCCAGCCTCAATGTTTCTAGAATCTATGATACGCATGAACCATAGAACGTCCTGTGTTGACTATGAAGATCCACGTATACGTGCTTGTTTAGGGTGTATGGAAAGGATCAGTCAAGTTGAAGTCTCTGCTAGAGCGTGCTTTGATCACATGATTAGTTAGTTAGTGTAACTGTGGTCTCTAATTATTAGTACATCAAAGGAACCAAAAAAAATTCAATTGTGATCAAAAATTAAAAGTTTATCCAAGTTGGTTAAATTCTATGTTAAATGGCTAAAAGATTGCAAAGTGTCATCTGTCTTTTCATTCGATTAAAGTACAGTTGTGTGATGTGTGCAAATGTCAGCGAAGGAAAGAGTTGAAAAGCGGTGACAAATAAAAAATTTCGAACCGAATCAACAATAGAGCAGGGTGCGGCAGATCAGCTAAAGGGAAATGAGAATGAAGTCTAGTAGATTGAGTTCTTATAACTCCATCAGGAAAGAATGAAAAAAAATGCGTAACATCATCTATTCGTTTGACATTTTGGAATCAATGAAGAATACCCACAAAGGATCGGGTATGTTCACAAAAGAATTCTTAGAAGAGGACAGATGTTATTTCTCAGACACTATCATTTCTGCTTTTCTTTTGCTGTTGGAAACTACGAAACCTGGATGTATATGAAAGGCTTCCCAAATTATCTTGAGAACCTGCCTACTAGGTTGAGGAAGAAGCTCTAGATTTTTGTCCAACATGTAGCTCCTTCTGCCAAGAATGTGAAATCGTTCAACATAGACAATGGGGAATTCCGTATTTCCAAAGTATTTATTGGCTCCAGCTCGGAAGCGACAATGTTTATATGATTCTGGTGAAAAAACTATTTTTCAAATCTGGTATCACAGGAGACTTATCGACAACGTCTCCGTACCTCTAAGAAAATCAAATTTAGAAGGGAGTAAATATTTTATTCTTCAGCTTAGCATAGCTGTCGTCAACACTCTTAATTTATTATTATGCTAATTTTGTTCCTTAAGGCATCTGCCTTTCCACTTCTAGTTGACTTAAAACAATCAAAAACCTCTTTTTGCACTGTTGGTTCAACTTGGCGATATCGAACTAAAATTAAATCTAAACTTCATATCAATCTTCTTCACCATTTCAGGAAAGTGATGATTACGCTCAGGATCTTCCTCAAATGAGTGTGAAAGAGGCACAAGGATTTTCTCTGTGGACTCTAAAATTGTGTTTTTCCTTACGTCTAACTTCATATTTTGAGCATTTCGAGTAATCTATGTGGTATTTTCTTTTATGGCTTTTATTAAATACAATTACCAATATTCTCGAGTTTTTTGTTTTTTTTGTTAAATTTTAAATATTAATTTAACTAAAATTAATTAAATTTATAAATTATATTGTACATATCCGTGATTGGGTAATGTTGCAGTTTAATGAGCTATATTTTTT